>JAECXP010000228.1:310000-872875 GCA_018152965.1 Scaptomyza pallida | reverse complement strand
CAAACTGACTCAAAAATAAGATCTAGTCGATTACCGTACAAGATCAACTCGTTTCACATTGCCACTCTTATTTGTTTGCGCCGTCCCTTGCACACGCAGACGCAAAATGTCCAGTGTGACCACATTTAAAGCAGGTAACATCCCAAACGGTTGTTGATTTGCCATAGTTATGGTTCGCTTTGATGCCGTTCTTCTCTTCGGCCTTCTTGTGACAGTCCGATGCATTATGCCCGAGTTTACCGCAATAGTAACACTTGATCGGCGTCTGCGTTTTGCACCTCTTCCTGTCTGGCTCCCTTTCACCTCCTGAAATATAGCTTCGCTTTTTAAACGCATGGGATTTAAGCTGCTGCTGCAGATCGTTGTGTGTCTGTATGTTGGTCGTGAACACGAGGCGCTGTAGTCGAGCATCAATTTGTGACGTATGCGCTAATAAGAATGAAACTGCAATTTCTTCTTGAGACATCGTCTTCCATTTAGTCATCAGAGATGTCACCAGTCGGCTTCCATACACCCAAAGACACTCATTGTAGTTTGGTCGTCCATTTAAGATGTAAAGCAACATGGCGGCTGGCGTTTCGCTGCCCTCATAATGCTCCAAGAATAATTCTTTAAACTGTGTCCATGTCATCCCCGCAAAGCAAATTTGCGATATCCATTGCGATGCGCTGCCAAGCAACGATTTGCTAAGTGCTAGCGCAGCGCCTTCTAACGGTTGTTCGCACAAGATTATATTTGCAGTTTTGCACCAAGCTGAGCGTCAGCGTCGTTTGCCTCTGGGTTGAAAATAGGCAATGATGCAGAAACGCTATGCGAAGATGATGTCCTTGTAGTTTGCGTCGCTTTTAGTAGTTTGCGTCGCTTGTTGTAGTTTGCGTCGCTTTTAGCGATTCCGCTATGATTTTGTTTAGCGATTCCAACAACTCTGGTGCCAGAATGCTCATGTGGCTTAAGCAATCCCACTTCTGATATTGGAGAAGGGTTGGAGGTTGGTACGGTTGAATATGGATTACGGTCAGACATCTTCACTTTAGTAATTACGCAATGAGTCGCAATTGGTTTGATTAGTTTGTAGCACACAACTATTCCCTTTGCCTTACTGTTGAATACTGACTGCACGACTAGACCAGTCGGCGTCTGTCCACATGTCATTATTATTCTCTATGACTTCGGCTTTTCATGTCTCTTCTACTAATACCAATGCGCCACATTCAGTAGGCTTTTGCTATGTCTACCACGTTCTCACTCAAGTGATTTACAGTTACTCTGTTACTATGTCAAACAGATCTCTGTTAAACTCATACTCTAACATTATCAAAAAACATTACCAATACTCTTTAACATTAACCGTTAACATTGGCAATAATAAACTAATTTATAAATTTATCTCCGACATATACTATATATATATTATAAATAAAATATATTTTATCAATTATGTAGGGCATGTATGATTAATAAAACAAGTTATAAATGACTTAATAAACTGACCCAAAAACAAACTGTTTTATACTTATGTTTTTTATGTTTTATACTTATTATAAATTATATTTGTGTTTTAATAGGCCATAATTTAATTTGAGACCAAGGGTATTTCCTATATGTGCAGCAAAAGACTGCGCGTGCTTTTTTTTTCTTGTTGCGTTTTGTCTTTTCGCATAGACACGCACTCATGTATGTATTTTGCTTTCAGCTGCAACAGCGTTGCCGTCAGCAACAAAAAAAACAAGTAAAAACGTTGCAGTCGGACGCAACCGACTTTGATACCATTTTACATAGCTGTGTTAAGGATTCTGTCTGCAAATTGTAATATATGAGGGTTTTGGGTATAAAAATCAGGCAGAAGGGCAGCGTGGCATCCATCTGTGGCGGAAGGCACCTTCTATCCCACTACCAAGTTTGGAGACTCTAGCGCAACAACTGAGAAAGATATAGAGGTGGGCAGTTTAAGTGGGCGTGGCATGCAAAATTTTAATGCACACCTGTTACGGATGTCACTAACAAATATGCCCACCAAATTTGCTGACCCTAGCCCAAAACTGAGAGATATATAGTTTTCGGATTTTAGAAGGTGGGCGGTATAAGTGGGCGTGGCATCCGAACTTTTGATGCAGTTTTTTTTCGGAATGTCACTAACAATGTTCCCACTAAATTTGGTCACTCTAACTTAAAAACTAGCGAAGATACATGCATTCCGGTTTTGGGGGCGTGGCAATCTAAATTTTAATGCATATATGTGTCAGATGTTAGCACCTGCCAATATACCAAATTTGGTGGCTATAGCTTCAAATCTGTAAGAGATACACCCATTTTTATTTTAAATTTGAAGAGGCTGAGGGCGGAAGAGGTGGGCGTGACATCCAAACTTTTGATGCAGTTTTTTGGGGAATGTCATTGGCTATCTTGCCCCCAAATTTGGTGACTCAAGCTGCTAAAATGTGGGATATATATGTGCTTTATCGATTGGCACATCGAGGTGTATCGACTTGTTATCGATTTCCCAGGCCCCCTGAGGTCCAAGAGCCCTAAATTTAACACTGTCTGACGAAGACATGTACCAAGATATTTGCAAAGAGACAAGGCTCTAGCTTTAACTGTGTCCAAAAAAGTTGCGTTCATACGGACAGACACCATGACGGACATTGCACAAACCCAATATTTTTAAAAGTTGCTTAGAGTCACGCAGAATGTTTACAGCAGCGTAACATTAAGATTTCTCTTTACCAGTCTTTATGTTATATTGTTACAGGTGCCACTGTGCGTAGGGTAGATCACCAGCAGTTGTGCAGTTGTTGTTGTTAAATAAGGTTTGCAAAAATACGTACAAGAATTATTTTTTATGGTTTAGATTTTATTGTTTTTAATAAATGTAAACATTTTTCAAAACCAGTGCAAAAAAATGCAAAAGTACAAACATATGTGGTTTTCTAGCAATCAGATTTTTTTTTTTTTTTTTTTTTGACAATGAAAAATATACATTTTTTAAAATCGTCTATAATTTGATTGTTGCGAATGATTTCCCCGGTTTGGGTGTCGGTATGGAGCATGTCTTGGTCCATTATATGTATTGCGTTGCTGATAATTACTGTCCTGATATCTTTGATTGTAAGGTCTATTGTAGTTTTGATTCGAATAGTTTCCTGTAAAAATAAAATAAAATATTATTTATTAAATTCCGAACTAAAAAGCGGAAGAAGTTTGTCCGTCGAAATAAAAAAAAAGTAAATCTTAGAGGTTTAAGTCGAGGAATACCGACATTAACCCGTTACGTAACGCGTACAGTCATTTGTGTGTTTTCACGCATATACACAAAAAGCATGCACTTTTGCATAATGACTAAACTTTATTGTGCGATGTCTCCAGTGTTTTTCAACCGATTTGTATACATTTTTCTTTATTTTTGCCAGAGTTTTCAATGATTTTCAGAATTTTTTAATTCAAGTTCCCTAGCTGTTTTATACCCCGATTCCACTGCAAGCAAAATGCATGTATGCAATTGGAACTCGGGAATGCTGCATATATTGAGTATGAATCTAGTTTCCAGAATGGGAATCATGTTTAAATTTTCCCCGTTGGTAGCCTTTTTTCCCAGTTGGTCGGTTTTCTACCAACGGGGAAAAAAGGCAACCAACTGGAAAAATGTTAATGTTAACTTTACAGAGCATTTAACAGAAGCGATATTAACAAATTGTTAATCGATATTGGTTTTAGCAGTGCCATTTTGAGTATTACAGCTGACAAGCATGTGTAAAAATAAAAATCCATGCAAACGTATCAGACCCTGTTAAAGAAGGTATCATAGTATATTGGGTTGTGCAATGTCCGTCATGGTGTCTGTCCGTCCGTCTGTCTGTCCGTATGAACGCAACTCTTTTCGACACCTTTAAAGCTAGAGCTTTGCAACTTTGCAATTATCTTGGTACATTCCTTTGTCAGACAAAGTGTTAAATTTAGAGCACTACGACCTCAGGGGGCCTGGGAAATCGATAACAAGTCTATACACCTCGATGTGCAAATCGATAAAACACATATATACAGTCAAGTCGCGATAATTCGTACCCCGCTAATTCAAAATTCTCAAAATTTTGTAAAAATATCTGTCCCCTTGAAAAAATTCGATAATTCGTAAAAATTGCATACATTTTGGTCCCCACGTTAATTCGTTTTATTTTTCGCAACGCAAAGAATATTAAACCTCTTATAAGTCGTAATATTGTTTCGTAACCTTTTATAATTTGTAATGCAATGTGAAATTTTTGGCAGTTAGGTTTTGTAGACAGTTATGCCGCCTTTATGTCGCTATACATGCTGAATTTTTGTTATTTTACTTTTATGTTTTTAATTAATTGGCTTAATTTATTGTTATTATAATTTTATGTTAGTGTTTAATTTGTATTTAATATATAAAATGTACGAATGAATGTATGTTGATTTGTTGATACAGAAATATACACAATAAACAAAAGAAAATTATTTTTATTTGGTTTAAAGCATAGCTAGCAAATAACTGTTGACCGTTTTTCTTCTTGCGCTCTCGTTGCGAGCACAACCGAAAAAGCTCATACTCTCTCGCTCTCACTCTGAGCAAGAGACTCTTGCTGTCTTCATTTATGTTTGCTGTTGAGCCCTTTTGCTCTTTCAATGAGCAGTGCGTAAAGAGCGGAACGAGAAACGCTCGCACAATGAGAGTCAGCAAAAGACCGATTGACCGAAAAACTCAACGCAAACGGTCTATACATTTTTTTGCGTTGTTGTGAAAATGAAATAATATAATTTGTTTAACAAAACAGTTTAAATTTGTTTTCAAATATTTTTGTGTTTTTTTTATATTCTATTTAGAAAACCATATTTTGTTAACAATTAATATATTTCGTCTGCAAAACAGACGCTTAACGATTTGCTTGCCTTTGCGTGTGAATGTATACCAATACATACGCAAAAGACCTTTTGCTTCACTGAACACGACAAAACGGTCTTGGAACAACCAGAACAAAACAGACCAAAAAAAAAACCGGTTTTCACCGAGCGCGAGCGAGCTCATTTAAGAACCCATAAACCGCCGAGTCTTTTCGTTTAGAGTCAGGAAAAGACACTTATTTGCAGACAACGAGAAACGGTCGACTGTTATTTGCGAGCTCTGTTTTTAAGTTAATATTTAGGCCGGTATTACCAACATTTTTTTTTATGATTCATTTACCTTGAGCCGAAGAATAGTTGTAGTTTACCCCACTTCTTCCATTATTTTGATATCCATAACTTTGTCCACTGTCAAACCTCTGTGGTCTTATTCCCGATGATACTAACCGATGACCGCCAGGAGGAATATATGCCCTTTGCGAATGACCTCCAAAGCCTTTAAAAAATTCATCCAAACCAGCCATAAAATGAAATTTTTGACAGAAGTGTTCAGTTAGAAAAATATTTATAAACAAAAATATTTATAAAAAAAAGTAAAAAAAAAAAAAATAAAAAAAGTATGTAAGTTATCTGCGGCACGGCGAATATTATATACACTAGCAATCTTACTTAGAATATTTTATAAGATATACCAATCACCGGCTATCGCCGAGTGCGGACGTCGTTATCTTGTTAATTATAAGTGCAGTTAATTCACTTGCGCTCTTGCATTCCGCTTGCACAAATGTGCAAACAGAAAACAGCGGCGGTTAGAGTAATCCCACGATCATGCCACTTGGGCCACCAAATTTAAGAGACAACAGCCCTGCTAAGCAATAGCCCCAAAGCCAAGAAAAAAGTGGACGGCGTCAAAAACTCTCTGGAGTGATTTTTATCACCTTAGACCTTTACTTTGTGGCATTCAGTCAAGGTTAGAAAATATTTAACCAACCCTAATGCCCATTTATCCGATTAAATAACTGGCTTAGAAATACATCTAATAGAAAATTGCGCCAAATTACTGCAAGCCGTATCATCATGGTAATATGGAGATTTAGGAAACTTGCGCTAAATACTGCAAGAGAGCAAACCTCCACCTATATCTTCACAGCAGAAATTTTTGCTATTTTCAAAGGTTGCCAAGGACCGGTTGTAATCAGCGCCGTCAGCTCAAAGTCTGTGATAGCTGTACAAAACAAGGAGCACGCGGACAGAACAGTGCGCGAAATAAAAATAATCAAAATTAGTGGGACTGCATAGATACAAACGGAAGGACGGACATGTTTTTACCAACTCAGTTCACAATGCTCTTCAAGAATATACACACTGTATGGGTTCGGATATGTTTCATTCAATGCGTTACAAATTTCATGACAAAATTGTGATACGGCTCTTCAATGTCTACCCATTAGCTTTCTCCTTCTAAAAATATTGAAAAGTTCACAGTTTTTTATTTTCCATCAAAGTTCAAAAGTATTGAAAAAATTTACAATTGGTAAATATGGATTAACACGATCTATCGCAAAAAAAATTAGTACGTTGTTCTTACAAAATGAAAAAATCGATCAATAGAATAAAAAAACTCATGACCATCCGTGTTTCTTAGTTTTTCCTATACTTTGATACCAAAGGTATCATAGTATATTGGGTTTGTGCAATATCCGTCATGGTGTCTGTCCTTCCATCTGTCCGTATGAGCGCAACTTTTTTCGACACCCTTAAAGCCTTGCAACTTTGCAAATATCTTGGTACATGCCTTCGTCAGACAAAGAGGAAATCGATAACAAGTCGATGTGCCTCGATGTGAAAATCGATAAAACACTTAAATATCCCCCTCATTTTAGCAGCAAGAGTCACCATATTTGGGGGCAAGATAGCCGCTGGCATTCGCCAAAAATCTGCATAAATAGTTTAAATGTCCAGCCCACCTGTTCCGCCCCCAGCCCCCCTCCAATTATAAACAAAATGCCTGTATCTTCTACAGATGTTAAGCTTAGCCACCAAATTTGGTAGAAAGGTAGATGCTGACATCTGACACAGATATGCATCAAAACTTTGGATGCTACGCCCCCAAACAACGGGCCATGCCCCACTGCCCTAAGAAAAAAAATAATAAACAGAATGCATGTATCTGCCAGTTTTTGAGGTGAAATCACGCCTGCATTTTTATACACAAAACCCCAATTTCTTACTATTTAGCACAGTTATGAAAACTGGTATCAGAGTATTCGCAGTCAGTTGCGTCCGACTGCAACGATTTTACTTTTTTTCGTATCACTGGTTAAATCTACTTTTCTTTAGAAACGCAGATCGGAAATTAAATGAAAATTTTCTATAAAATATAAAATCGGAAAATTTTAAATTTTATAGGGGCACACATACAATTTTTTTTATTTTTGCCACCTTACTTGTTCTGCAGGTGCCACTTTGCGTTGTTTTATAAAAAATAGACATAAATAGATAATGTTTAATTATTTTTTTTTACCTATAACAGGCCCATTTTTCGCGTTGTGATTTTGAATAACTTGCGGTGGGTCCACAGCATCGGGAAGCCTTTTAGCTAAAAATATGAAGTTTTCATCATACATCGGATCCTTGAATACAGTTGTTACAACTTCATTATTCACAATATCTGGCAAACCAGGTATAGGCGATTTTAGATGTCTGAAATTAAAAAAAAAAAAAACATTTTTATGACATAACATTTTAGGAATTTAGAATTTCCGCCGATACACGCTATGCGCCCATTATGAGAATTGAAGGTTGTGTTGCCAATTTGGCCTTTTTCCGGATAGATTTATCCTGTTTTTAACTGCCTTAAGGCCCATTCCCAGCAAATAAAAATTTCATTTATGAAAAGTGCTTATTATTTCGTTAGGTTCCACTTAAAGTTAGGGTGACCAGATGTTCTAAATATTTTTATGGAAAATGTAAATATTTATTGGTCACCTTACTTGATTACTTACAAAATAAATCGGTCATTGTGAAAACAAATTGTGAAAAGTTAAATAAAAACAAATGGAAAACGGTGAATTCATGATGGCAATAGCTGCTTTTATAGTTCTAAGGAGAAGGAGGAAGGCCAATGAGCTGAAAAGCATCATGCCGCGCCGTAGATGTTGGGACAACTCATATTTAAAAAAACGGGGTGAAAAAGGACGCTTCATAAGCGATTTTCGCAACATGATTTACACCCCAACGGTGTTTTATCAAAATTTTCCAAAGTCCATTTTCAATCTTGTTCACTTGCTGCCCGAAATAATAGTAAACTTCTAATTCCATTTTTAAGAACAGCTGATTATGGAATCCACACTGGTTCCACTATCGGAACTATCGATTAACTTTGCTGATGCTTGCTGGGAATTGAATAAAAATTAACAGGCAGGAAAATTTCTGACAACTGTTTAGAGTTGAACATAAAAATTCCATTCCGGGCGTGCTGGGAATGGGCCTTTAGCCGGAAAAAATGTCAAACATCCCCTATCCGCAATTCTGTCTTTTTTTGGTTCTCTTATCTGGAAATCTGGCATTTTTAGTCTTAATTGTTTATTTTATATAACTTAAAATTGATTTTTTAAGAACTACTTGGCATCTCTTTAATGCAAACTCTTACACCCCGATTCCATTAGGCTGCATTTTGTAATTAACAGCAAGTAGGGAATGTAGGCGATTCCACTACGCATCCAATTGGTTTCAGCATATTTCTTAAACAGGGTCTGCTACGTTTGCATTTTTTTTCACACATACTTGTCAGCTGTAATACTCAAAATGGCTCTGCTTTAACCAAGTATCGATTAACAATTTGTTAGTATCGATTCTGTTAAAGCTCTGTTCAGTGCTCTGTAATGTTAACTTTTAAATCTCCCCGTTGGCCCGTTTCTTACCAATTGGGGAAAAAATGCTACCAACGGCGAAAATTCAAACATGATTCCCATTCTGGAAACTCGATTTAAACTCAATATATGCAGCATATCCAAGTTACTATTGCATACATGCATATTGCTTAAAACGAAATCGGGGTATTATCGACATCGTGTATAATCGTACGCATATCGAAGCGTAATTTGCAGAAGTCAGGTTGATTAAAAATGCCTTAAGAAATTTATAAGCAAAAATTCCGCTATTGCTGGCTACAGCAGCCAGATTTAAAAACTGGTTGTGTCGCGATGGGTCGGACACTAATAAGGCTTATTGCAAATACTGCAATTGCAGTGTAAACTCGAAAGTTCACCAAGTTCGCCCGCACATGGGAACATATAAAAACGCATCATGTTTTAATCAAGGAAACAAAATTAGTTTTAAAGCACTTAAACCTACAGAAGGTTGGTGCCAGGAAGCCGCATTAGCTACGTTTGTAGCTAGCATTGTGCAATTGTCATCTTAGCAGCGAAAATAGCTGCACAATACGCTACCGTAGACCATACCTGTTAAGTAATGATTATTAATGGTAGTCATTATTAATTAGATTAGTTTTGTTTAAAAGTTGAACTAATGATTAAATTACGATTATTTAGTTTCACACAATTATTTAATGATTGGGATTACAAAAAATCGAAAAATAATGGAAAAATACCATAAACTATTGAAAATAATGGAAAATAATGGTTTCAGTATTTTCCATTATTTTCCATTATTTTCCATTTTTTCCATTTTTTCGACTATTTGAGACTATTTTGAGAAAAACAAATTATTTTCAACATCACATTTAATAACAACAATGTTTTTGTACGAGATCGGCTTACAAACATTGAAAATAGGTTGTTTTTCTCAAAATAGTCTTAAATAGTCGAAAAAATGGAAAATAATGGAAAATAATTGAAAATAATGGAAAATAATGGAAAAATATTAAAACCATTATTTTCCATTATTTTCAATTATTTTTAATAATTTATGGTAATTTTCCATTATTTTTCGATTATTTGTAATCGTAATCATTAAATAATCATAAATTTTTCACTAGCCAACTATTTAATCACTACGACTATTTTCCAAAAATAATTTAATTTATTAATAATTCTAATGGAAACTTAACAGGTATGCCGTAGACCAATTAAAATGGGAAAATGTTGAAAATACTTGGTACTTGTTGTAGTTGTAGTTGTAGTTGGTAGTTTTAAGTCCGTAGTTGTACAAATATTAACATGTACATTATTTTATCTTTAGATTCGGATTGCGTCGGCATAAGTTGTTTTGCCATAACTTCAATTTGACTGATAAATATTTATCATTATTTGGATCAATGGTGGCGTACGAGGAAAAAGATATGGCCGATGAAGATGTGATTGAAGAAGCCTTACAACTATTGAACATATAAATAAATATAAATACAAATTTTTGTGCTTTTTTCCGCCTATCTTTAGTTTTCCAGCCTTTTTTACCTTTTTTTTTCAAAAATATTGGCATCACTGATGCAAAGTATTCACACCTCCGAAAACTAGTGCATATCTGATTTAAAGCGAATTAGTTTAAGAAATTATTTAATTATGCACTGGAACATTTAACTGTCATATATTATTTATATATTATTGTCAAAAATACTTTTTGCGTTTCTTCGAACAATTAACATTCACCTATTAACAATTAAATAACTACTTAAGAAGCGTTTGCTTTAAAAGATTTCGACTTCGACCTGGCTTAAATGGCTTTATGGCTGTTTTCAAACGATAAAAAATGTACAGATATGCTATAATTAAAGGAAAATATCTTTATCTTATTGCCTTAAATCGTCAATATTATGCGGTGATAACATCTAACATGAATAAATTTTATTTAAAAGGTGTACGTACCCGTTTATTACTGTGTTAAGTTCAGATTTTGATATTGTTCCACTCATTCCATCATATGAAGTACGATTGTTGTCCATTTGCAATTTTCCGCTAGTTTCATAAATTTTATTAATGGTTCTAAAGTGGGGGCTCCATTTACTGATATATAAGTTATTTTCGCCTCTTTTATTACGATGCACTGAAAATAGTGAAAAATAATCATGTTCAAGGTAAATGTATGTATATTGTAATGTTTTTAAGTTTAATAAAACATTATACATAAGGTGATTGCGGAACACGATTCAGTTAATACCAACTACAGTGCACATAACATTTTAAATTTCACAAATCAATCTTTATTAAAATTATGCAATGGCATATTGTAAATTGAAATTTTTCATTTGCAAGCCATTACATTGAAACACAGAAGATAAACAAGAGCCTGTTATGTATAAACAGACTTCTTTAGCCTTAACCAGCAATGGTTTCATTGCTATTGAGCATGGCCAGCGCAAGACGAACAAAACAAAATATACAACAAGAAAAAACGTTGCAGTAGGATGCAACCGACTGCGATATACTTTGATACCAGTTATGTATCATAACTGTGTTAAGGATTCTGTGTGCAAATAGTAATAACATATATAGGGGTTTTGGGTATAAAAGGCAGGCAGTAGGGATAGGCGTGACATCCAAATTTGTGATGCATATCTGTGGCGAATGGCACCCTGTTACCCATTACCAAGTATGGAAACTTTAGCTCAAAAACTGAAAAAGATATAAAAGTGGGCGGTATAAGTGGGCGTGGCATCCAAAATTTTGATGCAAATCTGTTACGGATGTCACTAACAATGTTTGATACAGATCTGTTACGGATGTCACTAACAGTATGTCCATAAGATTTGGTGACTCTAGCTTAAAAACTGGCGAAGATACATGCATTTCGGTTTTTTAGGGCGGTTTTAGGGCATGCCCCGTTGTTTGGGAGCGTGGCATCCAAAATTTTGCATCCAAAAAATGCATATCTGTGTCAGATATCAGCATCTACCTTCCTACCAAATTTGGTGGCTATAGCTTTAAAACTGTAGAAGATACAGCCATTTTTGTTTGAAATTGGAGGGCGGCTGGGGGCGGAGGAGGTGGGCGTGGCATCCAAACTTTTGATGCAGTTTTTTGAGGAATGTCACCAGCTATCTTGCCGCCAAATTTGGTGGCTCTAGCTCTAGCTCTAGCTTGCAAATCGAGGTGTATCGACTTGTTATCGATTTCCCAGGGCCCCTGAGGTCGTAGAACCCTAAATTTAACACTTTGTCTGACGAAGACATGTACCAAGATATTTGCAAAGTTACAAGGCTCTAGCTTTAAGGGTGTCGAAAAAAGTTGCGTTCATACGGATAGACGGACAGACGGACATTGCACAAACCCAATATACTATAATACCTTTGGTATCAAAGTATAAAAACAGTATAATTGCTTACGAAAAGAGCACTTTATGTATACCACCTACGTCTTAAATGAGAGGCTCTCAAATTTTTTACGCTGCGCAAAATAAAAGCGTCGTTATTGTTGCATACTACGAAAATAAATGCGTTATAACCGTTTTTCAGTATTGCCGTATTAAGTATGTCATGTACCTTGGGTACCTCCCAAGCACCTAAGATGTTTTTTTGTAACTTTTGTACTGGAGCGAGCTCACACTAGCTGATTCCACTACCATTTAAAATTTGGCGCCAGACTTATTCACAAACAATGGGATTGACGCGACCGAGTTTACAATAACAAAATACATGCGCTTTGTCACCAAGCAAACACACAGTTTATTGACAAAACAAAAAAAAAAAGTAAGAAAGCTCGAGCCGAGAAATCCCTTCTAGGACATACCCTTAACACAATACGTAACGCTTACAGTTACTTGTAATTATTCGCAGGTGACCAATATAAGTAAACTTTAAACTACGATATCTCCGGTGTTTCTTAACCGATTTTGATAAATTTATTTAAATGATAATTATTTTATCCATAGTTTATAACCTCGTTTTTGAAGTTCAAGATTTTTTTGTATCGATCACATGTGTATATCGGAAAACAGAAGTGTTATCGATAATTTCAAGCAAACTTGTTCTGCTTATGGTATAGGAGAGTTTAAGTTTAAAGTTTGATTTTTTTAGCTTTTATAGTCTCTGAGATCGGCGCGTTCATACATACAGACAGACGGACATGACAATATAAACTCGGCTGTTGATGCTGATCAAGAATATAAGTTAACGAGTGCCCCTTGCACATAGCAGTTTAAGTCTTTGTATTTGGTTAAACAATTGCGCGCATGGTGCTGACACGGCGAATGCCTCATTTCAGTGCCCTGGTCGCAACGGCCAGCTGCGGTAACCTGATCCCTTGCGCATGTCATAAGAGCAGCGTTATCGCTTATGCTGAGGTCGGCTTGGCGACTGCTACATTGTAGCTTATGCTGAATCAGCTATGGTGGGTAGCGTAAGCTTTGTCAATTATATGTTTAATTGAGTCCCAACTCTTTGCATAAAGTGATTTCAGTTCTGTTTGAGCGACCGGTTTAAATTAAGTATAGCCCCGAATAATCAGTTGTGTTCGCGAAAACGCCAGCTAAAGGCTGAACACTTAATCCATCAACACTGTCACGCGCCAGCGAAAAGCGTCGTGGGACAGGCCATTCGTTGGAAAAATCTACACTTGACAAATATATATATACTTAATGGGGTCGGAGATGCTTCAGGGCTGTTTACTCAAAATTTAATTTAAGGGGTTATATACCTTTTTGAGTGAAAAAATTTCGGGAACTTTGGATTTTTTTCAGGTGTGTAGCAATTATTTGACACTGAAGTTATTATTTATTGATAGTACATGTTTTTATCGAAACAACAAGCGTTTGTTCATGAAAAAATATAAATAATTTACGAAGTTATGGCAATTCTCTCAGAACTCTTTTTTTATAGCGGCTTGCGGTGACCACGATGGAAGTCCAGCAGGTCAACAGAAATCAAAAAGCCAAAAAATTTTCATTAGTATAGTATTATATCCAGTTCGTGAACTATTAGTTTCAAGAATATTTGGTTTTTCCTGCATACAGTAACAATTTTTCCAAAAGTTGATTTTTCGAGCTCTAAAAATTTTATTAAAAATTTCTGATCTGCAAAATCAAAATTGGTGCATAAAAAACCGAATCGTTCACGAACTCGGCACAATCATTACGAATAATTTTAAAAAAATTTGAAGAAGATCGATCAAATAGTTCTTGTGTAATCGCGGTCACAGCAAAGGCACTTTTGGAAAAACTCGACTTTGAGATAATCGCATTCAAAGTTTTACGTTGCTGTCCGCAGCCGTGACGAACCGCGCCTCAAAACGCTGTTTTCCTATCGAACTATTATTCGTATCTCTATGAAAATTTGGGAAAATGTTCTCCTATACTTTAGGATTCAGCAAAAAAAAATTTCGTTTTTTTTTTAAAAAAAAAGGTATATAACCCCTTAATTTAACAGTCAGCTGACTCAATCAAACCTATGCGATCTCAATGTGAGCGTTTACTTAAAATTTAATTTAATTTAGTTAAGTTTTGAGCCTGCAGGCTGCAGATTCTTAAATTTTTTTAGTGTTTAAGTAGAAATGTGTTTAAATATCGATTCAAAATGTAATGGAGGGTTAGCCCTTTCCTTCTGTCTGTTACATACATTTGCACACAATCATTATACATTTATTTATCCATTTTATGAGTTAAGGGTATAAAAAAGGAAAGAATTTAATGATGGTTAAAAATTTCATACGAAATTAATTATCTAGGTGTGACTCCAGCACTGAAGACGAGTTTGTCATACACTTTGGAAGCGTTTGACAGCAAAAAAGTCCAGTGCGACCACACTAAATAAAATCGCCTATTCTGTCTGTTTTAAGAAGACACTTTATTTTTTTATTCCGGCACAAAAATAAATGAATTGCATATATTCTTGGAAAGCAATGCAATTGTGAACTGTGCTAGTCTTGCAGAATTGCAGTACAACATTTAATCGATACTATCGATTTGTGGTGGCCGTCAGGTGAGCGAGGGGAATCACGTGTAACTATGTCAGTAGTACGCGCCGTATATGCTCACACTGTCGGAAGTGCGACTATACTCTCCACACGAGGGAGGCTGGAAGCAGAACCTTGTGTTGGTCGTGTCTCGACCAAGGGTGCTGACTAATGGTAGTCGGGCTAAGAGAAGATAACTCTTTATTAAATTCCCCAATCCAAGGTGGAACAGCTTATGCCGAATGCATACCTAAATAGTAATCTTGAGGAAGCCGTTTACATGAAGCAGCCAGAAAATTTTGTGGACACGCATCATCCATCTAAGGTATTGAAATTGCAAAAGGCGTTATACGGCCTAAAGCAATCTGGGCGAGCATGGAACAATACACTGGATGAAGTTTTAAAGAGTTTGCATTTCACTCGATGCAAGAGCGAGCCGTGCCTTTATGTAAAATCTAACGAAGAGCAATACATTGCAGTCTATGTTGATGATTTAATCATTATGTGCCGAACTGAAGATGCCATCGAAGCAGTTAAGCGAAAAATTGCGGAGAAGTTCGAAATACACGATAGCGGTCCCCTAAAATACTTTCTTGGAGTGGAAGTAAAGCGTGTTGGTGAACGAGGTCCTGTTATCATGTCACAGAAGAAGTACACAGAAGAGCTATTATCCTGTTATGGAATGAAAACTTGCAGATCTGCATCCACACCACTTGAGCCTGGATTTCAAGTTTCCTGTCAAAATGACAAATGTGCCAAGGTAAATATAAAAGAATACCAATCGCTAATAGGTTCTCTTATGTACTTGGCAGTGCTGAGCCGACCAGATATATTGCACGCCACTTGCAAGTTATCTCAACGAAACATGGACCCTCACATTGAGCACCAGACAGCAGCTAAACGAATTTTACGGTATCTATCTGGAACAATGGGTCTAAGCATCACATATCGCAAGACTGGTGAGCGTGTCAAAGGTTATGCTGACGCTGATTGGGCCAATGACAACAAGGATCGAAAATCATATTCAGGATATTCATTTATGTTGGGAGGCAGCGCGTTCTCCTGGCTATCTTCAAAGCAAAGCGTCGTGGCCCAAAGCAGCACTGAAGCTGAGTACATAGCTTTGTCTACTGCTGCTAAAGAAGCTGTTTATCTTCGCAGAATACTTGATGAAATCGGTTGGTCGAGTACAGACAAAATTGTAATATTTGGCGACAATGTTAGTGCGCAGCATATAGCGCAAAATCCCATACACCATAAGCGCACTAAACATATAGATTTAAAATACCACTTTATACGCGAGAAAGTCGAAAATAATGAAATCGAGTTGAAATATGTGTCAACTCATGAAAACGTTGCTGATATTTTTACAAAGGGTTTAGGAAAACAAAAACATATTGAATTTGTTAAGTCTCTTGGCTTAAATTGAAAGAAATGTATATAGCTTAAGAAAAGAAGTGTTGAATATTGATAATTTTATGTTAACTATCGCTGTTATTATATAAGCTAAATACGATATTTCTGACAACGATGTATTCCATTATGCACACCACTAGTTTAGTTCTGTATTGCTTGTTCACAATTCAACATTGCGCGGATATATAATTCTTATATATTATTAAATAAACAAAAAAAAAAAAAAAAAATCAAAAATAAATAAATAAAATATAAATAATAACCTAAAATATAAACTAAAAATCTTATAAATAAGTTAAAAGGCTTACAAAGCCAGAATAAATATTAAAAAATTATAAATATTATAAAAATCCCAAAATTTTCATACTTTTGAATTTTGTATGGGGGGATGCAGTGCATAGTAAACTTTAGTAGGCCAGGGCACATTCTATATGTCAGATCTACTTACCTTCTTACTTACCTTCTTACTTACCTTCATACTAGCTGAAATTAACGAATGGAAAGGGTATTTGGGGGGGCTTATTAGTTTAGACTCATACTTACCTTCATACCTACTCTCTAATAGCTGACTCATATAAAAATACATAAAAATATAAAATTAAAAATCAAAAATAAATAAATAAAATATAAATAATAATCTAAAATATAAACTAAAAATCTTATAAATAAGTTAAAAGGCTTGCAAAGCCAGAATAAATATTAAAAAATTATAAATACTATAAAAATCCAAAAATTTTCATACTTTTGAATTTTGTATAGGGGGATCCAACGCATAGTAAACTTTAGTGGGCTGGGAGCTCATTCTATATGTCAGATCTACTTACCTTCTTACTTACCTTCTTACTTACCTTCATACTAGTTGAGATTAACAAATAGAAAGGGTATTTGGGGGGGCCTATTAGTTTATTCTCATACTTACCTTCATACCTACTCTCTAATAGCTGACTCATATAAAAATACATAAAAATATAAAATTAAAAATCAAAAATAGATAAATAAAATATAAATAATAACCTAAAATATAAACTAAAAATCTTATAAATAAGTTAAAAGGCTTACAAAGCCAGAATAAATATTAAAAAATTATAAATATTATAAATATCCAAAAATTTTCATACTTTTGAATTTTGTATTGGTGGATCCAACGCATAGTAAACTTTAGTGGGCTGGGGGCTCATTCTATATGTCAGATCTACTTACCTTCTTACTTACCTTCATACTAGCTGAAATTAACAAATAGAAAGGGTATTTGGGGGGGCCCATTAGTTTATTCTCATACTTACCTTCATACCTACTCTCTAACAGTTGATTCATATAAAAAAACATAAAAATATAAAATCAAAAATCAAAAATAAATAAATAAATTATAAATAATAACCTAAAATATAAACTAAAAATCTTATAAATAAGTTAAAAGGCTCATAAAGCCAGAATAAATATTAAAAAATTATAAATACTATAAATATCCAAAAATTTTCATACTTTTGAATTTTGTATTGGTGGATCCAACGCATAGTAAACTTTAGTGGGCTGGGGGCTCATTCTATATGTCAGATCTACTTACCTTCTTACTTACCTTCATACTAGCTGAAATTAACAAATAGAAAGGGTATTTGGGGGGGCCTATTAGTTTATTCTCATACTTACCTTCATACCTACTCTCTAATAGCTGATTCATATAAAAATACATTAAAATATAAAATTAAAAATCAAAAATAAATAAATAAAATATAAATAATAATCTAAAATATAAACTAAAAATCTTATAAATAAGTTAAAAGGCTTGCAAAGCCAGAATAAATATTAAAAAATTATAAATACTATAAAAATCCAAAAATTTTCATACTTTTGAATTTTGTACGGGGGGATGCTGTGCATAGTAAATTTTAGTGGACCAGGGCTCATTCTATATGTCAGATCTTCTTACCTTCTTACTTACCTTCATACTTACCTTAATACTAGCTGAAATTAACGAATAGAAAGGGTATTTGGGGGGCCTATTAGTTTATTCTCATACTTACCTTCATACCTACTCTCTAACAATTGACTCATATAAAAATACATAAAAATATAAAATCAAAAATAAATAGAATATAAATAATAGAAATCATTCATAAAACTAAACATTTTAATGGTTTTTTATAAGCCAAAATTAATAATAAAAATATAAATATAAATAATGCACAAATGCAGACTTATCGAAAAATTATGACCCAGTGTAAATAAATCGACTGATCTATGAGCATAGACCAGCAACGGCTTAGCGATTATCTATATATATTCTGGCAGTTTATTCTTTTTCATACACATACTCATAGTAAAATAGCTAAAATAAATAAAAATAGAAAATTTATATATTAGGGGCATTTGGGAGGGATTGATTGCATAAGGACATACTTACCAACATAATTAACTGAAAATAGTTGAAAAATAATTAAAAATATAGAGACAGGGGCATTTTGTGGGACTTGTACGTAATGACATACTTACCAACATACTTACATGAAAATAGCTAAAAATAAATAAATAAAAAATATATAGACAGGGGCATTTTGTGGGGCTTAACATTTAGTGACATACTTACCTAAAAAATACTTACCAACATACTTACCTGAAAAATACCTGAAAATAGAAAGAATAGCTGAAAATAGGAAAAAAATAGCTGAAAATAGAAAAAGTAGCTGAAATTAGAAAAAGTAGCTGAAAAGAATAGAAAATTAAAACTCAGTTTATAGCTAGAAACAAAAAAAAACGGCTAGGTAGAAATGACATCACTACCGATATGTGTTGATCGCGCTCATCGATAGAACAATAGTCAAACTTAAATATCTGAAAATAAACAAACAAATAATTAAATATTAAACAAAAAACTAATATAAATAATTAAATTAAAATAAAGAAGCGGCCAACAATGGATCACAGTGTCTCAACTCCTCCATTAATCTTTTTGTTCATGTGTCAGTGCGTTATAGTGCGTTATATGCTTATGTGTTTACCCCTTTATCTTCTCTATGTTAACACACTTATGTGTGTTAACATTTCCTCAGACGCAAATAGCAAAACACAAATTACCCCTGAAAGTTGCAGGGCAAGAGCATTCACTATCCAAGTTCCAAACCAGCAAATTTGCCCCCTGTTTTATGCAGCATTCACAGCTGTGTGTCTTAGCCGGTTCATTCTCTCTCCGTTTTTGCTCTGCCTCAACTTAATTTGCTTTGCCCCTTCCAACCAATCAAACGGTCAAACGGTTATGCGGTTATGCGACAAATGCGCAAAAGCAAAGGCAAAGAGCGAATTTTGTAACGGTCATTTAATTTGCCTCTCTCTGCTTTTTTATGCGCGCGGACTCTCACTGCCTTCTGCCGGCAGAGGCAGTGTAGCAGCATGGTAGCAGTGGAAAAGTAAAAAAATCGACAACAGATCAAGTCTTGATTTGCATTCGAGGTGAACGGACGTGTGTGCTGCTGCTGCTGCTCGATCGACTCAACTCATTGCGACATTGCGACTTGTGATTTCTCTCTCCTGCGACTTAAATCCTGCGGTTAATAAATAATAAAATCGGCTATAAATATATAAATAATAAAACAAATTAAATAATACGTGCTCGTCGCGCCATCGTTTTGCCATCAACGTCGCCAACGGCGTCGTTGCAACCGAGCGCTGTTTCTTTCGATATATATACTTTCGTGAATCTCGCGATATTCGATAAAAATCCTTACAAATATAATAATTAATTAATAAAATTCATAAAATTCGTAAAAAATTCGTGTAAGTCGCCGCTTTTTTGCCCCCCACCGCCGTGCTTTTTCATTTTTCACCGACGCTGCCGTCTAAACCACCATTTTGTGTCTGTCTCAGCGTCGTTGCTAAGCTTTTTCGCGTATACATACGTACATACGTGTGTATATAATCTCCGCGTCTCTTATGTTCTACGCGCGTTTTTCGCGTTTATTGTGCGCTTCTCGTGATTATTTGAGCGTTTTTCGTATTTCTCGCGCCCATTTCTCGCACTCCTCCCATTTCTCGCGTGTTTCTCTATCTTTCTCGCGCGTTTTTCGTAATCATTCGCGCGTTCTTTATATTTTCTCGCGCGTTTTCTCTATTTCTCGCGCGCTTTTCGCGATTTCTTGCACAGTTTTCGTGATTATTCGTTCTTTCTCGCGCGCTTTTCGTGTTCTCTCGCGCGTTTTCGGTGTTTCGCGCGCGTTTTTCGGGTCTCCTCGCGCCCATTTCTCGCGCGCTTTATCTTGTGTGGTGTGTGTTTGCTGCCGCTGCCGCAAACCCATCGCCCAACAACAACAACCACAAGGAGCGAAGGAAGCCACGCCTCCACATCCATACACACCCCCACACACACCCACGCACACCCCTACAGATCCGCACACAGAGAAGGTAGCCGGGTTCTTTTGTCCAATCCGAGAAGAAGAAGAGATTTCGTTCGTTCGATCGTTCGATCTTCCTCTTCTTCTTCTCAATCACAGAGAGGGCAACTATAAAGAGCAAAATACAGACGCCACAGACGCCTTCAACGACGCCAAGAAGCCACGACGCCACGACGCCATTTTGCATTCTGCTGTTGCACACACTTGAGTATCATAAAAACACATATACATATATATATATACCATTGCTCATATTTCACCGTTTCACCATTCAATTCTGGGCATTCAGTCTCTCTCTTTCGCATCTCTCTCATTCTCATCCATTCCGGTATACTCCTGCTTGCTTGCTTTCGACTGCTTGCTTGCTTGCACCTCTCTCTCTAACTACGACACAGTTTGACAAGCACTACATTTGTAGACTCTCACCTACTCACCCCCAATTCAATCAATATGCCCAGGAACAACGTATCACACTCTCAACGTTCGCCCTATCCTCTCCGCTCGCGTACTACTGGCTCAGCAGCCAATCAGCGGCCCCCTTTGCAACCACAACCAAATCCAAATGTTGTTGCACCCAATAGCCGTCGTGCTATATATGTCTCTCCGCGACGAGTACCAGCCACAGCTGCTAATCGGCCACTAGTTGTTGACTCTGTGGTTCATCCACTAATCCGTCCCCCCACACCTCCAGCTGAACCAGAATGGCGCTCATTGAGATACTGGACCCGATCTCGTTTTGTTATATTCATTCAGGGCTATCAGGTTCCAGAAATATCCAGACCAAGAGTAAACTATTACGAATCCTCGATATCATCATCATCATCATCATCATCTTCTGAAATGGAAATGGAAACAGATGCAGGAGGCTTGCCATCTCCACCACGCCCCCTAACGCCACCCCAAATTGCTGCCCCACGCTCAGCTAGCCCCCCTGAGCAAAAGCCCCAATTGACAATTGTCAAAAAGGAGGAGGCTACCTCTAGTTCTCCTAGTTCTCCTCCTTCTCACACTCACACTTCCATTAAACAAGAAAATTCCATTAAACAAGAAAACTTGCTCACTGGGGGACCCGAACTTAAACCTCTCGCTGTGGTAATCAAAAAAGAACGCAACTCTTCTCCACTACAAAACGCAACAATTGATGACGACAACACGGCCTCCACCTCCACGGGCGCCTCAGCCCGCAATTTCACACCTTGCAACAAACGCTAACTCTGACTCCTACACTGACTTACCCTACTTACCATATCGCCAACGCATCCATACTTACCTCTCCTCCTTTTGAATACTTTTTATTTTTTACTTACCTGAACACTCTTTACGTTTTACTTACCTTAATACTTCTTACTTACCTTAATACTCTTTAATATTTACTTATTGAAATACTTCTTAATTTTATACTTACCTGAATACTCTTTACTCTATACTTTTTACTTACCTGAATACTTTTTACTTACCTGAATACTTTTTATTTTTTACTTATCGGAATACTTTTTATTTTCTACTTACTTGGACATTTTTTATTTTTCTACTTACCTCACTTACACTAGGGCACTCTGCCACAATTCTCTCATAAAAATTGCCATTAAAATAATCAGAATATTTGCAGTAATTATCCCAAAACAATTGAAGCTTCACGCTATATTTTTATTCTCTAAATAATTTAATTTTTTAACTCTTTGAATTTCGATTCAACCATATATGGATTAAAGTAAAATAATCCTTTTAAATTGTCGTATACTTTGTATACATTTTTTGCTGCCTTCTGCAGAACCCAGTCACATAAATATAAATTTAAAAAACCAGTTATATGAACTCATAACTAAATCTCTCATTTTGGAACTAATGGCAATTAGTAACGTAAACATTAAAATCACATAAACTTGCAAATACTCAATATTCTGCTACTCAAAATAGCAAAAACCAAAAAACATTGAACGTCTGTTAGCACTAAATCCTCTAGTGTATCGGCGTTCATCCATATATGGCAAAAATAAACCTAACCTAATGCATATATTGTTTTCGGTGGGGCTGTGTATGCTATTGTCAGTATAGGTATAGTTTGTCATTTCATACTAAGCATACTAGCTCTTTAGTGTGTACGCATACCTCCGATCTCTAATTATATGTGAACAAGCAATACGCTTGGTATCAGTGGGCCACTTGTTTGTACATTTATTGTACAACTACGTCCACTACCTAGCCTGTCTATGGACGCTGTTTTTCCCTGTAAAAAAGAAAAATATTAAATAAAATAAAAATAAACCTTCAAACAAAATGCACTTACCTTGCTTTTTACTTACCTTTATCTCTGAACTACTGCCCATATACTTACCATTCGTCACTTACCATAATTATACTTACCTTATACTTACCTTCTAATACTTACCTTTTTTATACTTACACACATGTTTTTATACAATTTACTGACAAACTTGCCAAAATCTGAGTTCTTTTTTAGCAACTAAATCTACGAAATATATACATACAAAAAAAAGGAAGGATCGCCTGGAAACAAAACAAATAAAACGGAAAAATACAGCAAAAACTATCAACATTTAACGACTGGATACAAAATAAAAGGGAAAAAAGGATTTATTGGACGACTGTGGGATGCACACCGGAATGCGCTGCACCCACACACACACAACACAACACAACACAACAACAATATATACATCGCATCATTTATTCAAAACAAAAAGATATGTATTTGCACAAATTTTTCTCTTTCTCTTCATTAATTGCTTTTATAAACATTAATTTTATTATCAAAATTATTTATACAATCATATCATATTATTATCAAT
Source organism: Scaptomyza pallida (assembly GCA_018152965.1). NCBI lineage: Eukaryota > Metazoa > Arthropoda > Insecta > Diptera > Drosophilidae > Scaptomyza > Scaptomyza pallida. Next base: position 849,565 of record JAECXP010000228.1, on the reverse strand, counting down.
ACTTTTTCTCTCTGCTCTTAGAGCATTCTCAATATGCTAAATATGCTCTTGTTTTTACCTAAAATTCAAAAAAGAAAACTATCAGTTACACTTACCTTGTCCGTTGTTTTTCGATACTTACCCTTCAGCCACGCATACCCTGAAAATAAAATACTCTATCAAATAGTTTAATATATACTTACGCATTGCCGTATTTGCCTTCAATACTTACCTTAGAATCTGTCCGATCTGCACCTTTACCGCTCCTACCTCTCCAAAAGAGAAAAATTCCAAAAAAGATTCCAAATAGTTCGTTAAAATTTCCATCATCAATGGCATTTGTTCAGTGTTTATCAAAATAAACACTTTATTTTGCCCTTGTTATGGATGCGATGTTTCATGAATAAAACCGATGTTTTTTGTCAGAATATATTGCTATCTCCATCGATGGAAATCGAAATCAGCATCGAACAGCTGATATATATCTGTGTTGTGATAAAAATTGAAAAATGCTGCACGTTAAATTTAACGTTGCTTTTCCATAAAATCTTGGCAAGCCCCGCATATTTGCGAAATAAGTGTGTGGGAATTTCGCGCGTGTCTTCTGGATTGTGTCCTGCAGTCGTTGAGTCGTTGATTTGTTGTTGTTATTGTGCTGTTTCACGCGTAATGTATTACTGTATCAATTATGAAATTTATTTGCATATCCTAAATAACAGGCACTAACAAATCAAACCATCTTCGCCCCCACAACCCTCTCTCTCTCTCTCTCTCTTGTTCTCGTCCTCTCTCCTAACTTTTCTAGATACAAATGTAATAATGGTGATATTCAGAGTTGTGATCTTAAGCAAGTGTCTATGTGGTCAAATTAGAAAAACATACCCTTTAATATAACCTAGATGCATATACTTGACCGTTGTGCCGCAAAACACATTCGTGGTGTTCTGTGAAAATCTAGATTCAATTATGTGCCTTTAAATACACAATCGAGATCGTAATCTTACCACATATGGTTTAATTCCTATGTGTACCCAGCTAAAATGAATTTACCTGATCGGGTCAAGTGATGCCCAACTGTGTGCTAGCTTGACACTCGCTATCAGTTGCCCCAATTATTCTGACCAACGCAACACAATGCGTTGCTTTGGCCTAAAAACCAGAGACTCGTTGAACTTACTACAAGTCATATAATAATATTATGACTGTAAAAGGTATTGCTCCCATACCTCTTAACGTCTCAAATTTGTTAACACTACCTTCACATTTTTCTGGCCACTGCGTACCTGAATAAACACCTGCATACATTCAATCGCTGGTATGCAAATTGTTGAAAAACTTTTGCCTGCCGACTTTTAGGATGTATGCTAGTGAGAATCCGCAAGCGTTAAATGTGTGCAACTGGAGTGTCTTTCATTTTTGAGTTATTTCAATTACAAAAAGTGTCTAGATGCGTGCTTTAAGCTGCTCTGCCTTTTTTATCGCTGAATTGTTCGTATACCACTTATTAATTAAGTGAGTAACGATTAAAAAACTCTATCCGGATTGCCAATCTGGAGAGTTTTCTCTTTGATAATGTGCTAATACGCACGACTTCTTCAATGTATGTGGTTTTACCATATACGGGGCCACATGATACTGCTCCTTGCATCGAGACAGTCATCATACATTAATGTGGATACATAAAAATGACTAGGTTTTTTGGTTCGGGTGATCGTGGTTCAAGCGCACCAATACTCTATACTACTAGATATGGAGATAACGTACGCTCTCAAAAAACCTGATGATCATAGCCACTAAGCCTCTCATTCGTCTTGAATAAATCAACTCCCAAATGACAACTGCGTACTTATGGAATCTTTATGTATTCTGATGTCGCATAATAAGCCTAATTTATGCTACGGTCACAAAACACCATCGATGCTTTGTAAGCCCGTTCGCTTCAAATTCTAAAGACTGGCAATCTTTAAAAACCCCCACACAAAACCTGTTAACGTAAACTCAATCCTATCCTCAATCCTATCCTCAATCCTTATCACTATCCCCCACACTTTTTTGATTTTGCAAATTTACCCAATATAGCGAACGCAGGCGTGACACGCCGAAAGGCGCATAAACGGCTCACTGAGTAAGAAAAATGCTCTCTCCCCGTGACCTTCGACGAAATGGTATGGTCGATGGAATCTCTCATTCCTCCCATTACTCACTGTGTGTGTGTATTTGGGGTGTGTGTGTGTATCTACATGTGTGTATATACCCGCCATCATCTATTGGACATACTTAGGATTCTCTTTATGGCAAGCACAGGCACACAGTGGGTGTCTTCTACGATTGTGCGCTCGGCCTGATACTCTTGAGGCACACACGCACACACACAACATTCGTTCGTTTAAATCTTATACGCGCGTCTATTATAATAAACAAATATATATATATATATATATTTCGCGCGTCTCGCCTAAATAACAAACTTCATAAATCTCTTACCGATAACATATCACTTACTCGTTCTCTCTCTCTCTCTCTCCCTACCATCATCTGCTCACGCGCGGGTAAAGCAGCAGCAACGAACCTCTCCGAGATCTCACCGAATCGCAACCGTGCTCCAAGTCACTTACTCGCAAGCCCTCTTCTCAAATCCAGCTGTCCGATCACAGCACTTAAGAATTAAAAACCCCAATCTCAGTTTAGGAACCTATGGAAATATTACATCCAAATACTCTGTGGTCTGCAATTGCTGGCTGCTTCTTTATCCTAAAAAATATGTTAAAATATATAAAAATATTTAAATCAAAAGAAAATAAATATAGGAAATTAGATAATTCTTAAAAAAAGTTATTAATAGTTGAAATAAATGTAAACTATAAATTCTATAAAAGCCATAATCTAAAAAATTATAAATTAAATATAAATAATAAAAATTATCTTAAACTAAAAATTTTATAAATAAATAAAAAGGCTCCTAAAGCTAAAATAAATAACTAAAAATGTAGGAAAAAATTATAAATAATATAAAAATCCAAAATATATAAGAATTCTCAAATGCTGCATAGAGTTCCAATGCTTTTCAAACTGTGGCAAACATAGGTGGTCGATAGCCTTATGTTTCTTACCAGATGTTAGCTTTATACTTACCTATAGACTCCTCTGAAAACAGAATAAAGAAAGGGTTTCTGTATTTGCATAAGAAATACACTTACCTTTTATACTTACAATTAGACTTACCTCTCATAGTTACCCTTCACACTTACCTTTTATACTTACCATTAGACTCTCTTTTTATACTTACCTTCATACCTACTTTTTCACTTACCTTCATACTAGCTGAAATTAACAAATAGAAAGGGTATTTGGGGGGCTTATTAGTTTATTCTCATACTTACCTTCATACCTACTCTCTAATAGCTGACTCATATAAAAATACATAAAAATATAAAATTAAAAATCAAAAATAAATAAATAAAATATAAATAATAACCTAAAATATAAACTAAAAATCTTATAAATAAGTTAAAAGGCTTACAAAGCCAGAATAAATATTAAAAAATTATAAATATTATAAAAATCCAAAAATTTTCATACTTTTGAATTTTGTATTGGTGGATCCAACGCATAGTAAACTTTAGTGGGCTGGGGGCTCATTCTATATGTCAGATCTACTTACCTTCTTACTTACCTTCATACTAGCTGAAATTAACAAATAGAAAGAGATTAAGAAAGGGTATTTGGGGGGCCTATTAGTTTATTCTCATACTTACCTTTATACCTACTCTCTAACAGCTGATTCATATAAAAATACATAAAAATATAAAATTAAAAATCAAAAATAAATAAATAAAATATAAATAATAAACTTTAATATAAACTAAAAATCTTATAAATAAGTTAAAAGGCTTGCAAAGCCAGAATAAATATTAAAAAAATTATAATTACTATAAAAATCCAAAAATTTTCATACTTTTGAATTTTGTATTGGTGGATCCAACGCATAGTAAACTTTAGTGGGCTGGGGGCTCATTCTATATGTCAGATCTACTTACCTTCTTACTTACCTTCTTACTTACCTTCATACTAGTTGAGAATTAACAAATAGAAAGGGTATTTGGGGGGGCCTATTAGTTTATTCTCATACTTACCTTCATACCTACTCTCTAATAGCTGACTCATATAAAAATACATAAAAATATAAAATTAAAAATCAAAAATAAATAAATAAAATATAAATAATAACCTAAAATATAAACTAAAAATCTTATAAATAAGTTAAAAGGCTCATAAAGCCAGAATAAATATTAAAAAATTATAAATACTATAAAAATCCAAAAATTTTCATACTTTTGAATTTTGTATTGGTGGATCCAACGCATAGTAAACTTTAGTGGGCTGGGGGCTCATTCTATATGTCAGATCTACTTACCTTCTTACTTACCTTCATACTAGCTGAAATTAACAAATAGAAAGGGTATTTGGGGGGGCCTATTAGTTTATTCTCATATTTACCTTCATACCTACTCTCTAACAGATGATTCTTATAAAAATACATAAAAATATAAAATTAAAAATCAAAAATAAATAAATAAAATATAAATAATAACCTAAAATATAAACTAAAAAATCTTATAAATAAGTTAAAAGGCTTGCAAAGCCAGAATAAATATTAAAAAATTATAAATACTATAAAAACCCAAAAATTTTCATACTTTTGAATTTTGTATGAGGATGCAGCGCATAGTAAACTTTAGTGGGCCAGGGCTTACTCCATATGTCAGACCTACTTACTTTCTTACTTACCTTCTTACTTACCTTCATACTAGCTGAAATTAACATATAGAAAGGGTATTTGGGGGGGCCTATTAGTTTATTCTCATACTTACCTTCATACCTACTCTCTAATAGCTGATTCATATAAAAATACATTAAAATATAAAATTAAAAATCAAAAATAAATAAATAAAATATAAATAATAACCTAAAATATAAACTAAAAATCTTATAAATAAGTTAAAAGGCTCACAAAGCCAGAATAAATATTAAAAAATTATAAATATTATAAAAATCCAAAAATTTTCATACTTTTGAATTTTGTATTGGTGGATCCAACGCATAGTAAACTTTAGTGGGCTGGGGGCTCATTCTATATGTCAGATCTACTTACCTTCTTACTTACCTTCTCACTTACCTTCATACTAGCTGAGATTAACAAATAGAAAGGGTATTTGGGGGGGCCTATTAGTTTATTCTCATACTTACCTTCATACCTACCCACAAACAGCTGATTCATATAAAAATACATAAAAATATAAAATTAAAAATCAAAAATAGATAAATAAAATATAAATAATAACCTAAAATATAAACTAAAAATCTTATAAATAAGTTAAAAGGCTTACAAAGCCATAATAAATATTAAAAAATTATAAATATTATAAAAATCCAAAAATTTTCATACTTTTGAATTTTGTATTGGTGGATCCAACGCATAGTAAACTTTAGTGGGCTGGGGGCTCATTCTATATGTCAGATCTACTTACCTTCTTACTTACCTTCTTACTTACCTTCATACTAGCTGAAATTAACAAATAGAAAGGGTATTTGGGGGGGCCTATTAGTTTATTCTCATACTTACCTTCATACCTACTCTCTAACAGCTGATTCATATAAAAATACATAAAAATATAAAATTAAAAATCAAAAATAAATAAATAAAATATAAATAATAACCTAAAATATAAACTAAAAATCTTATAAATAAGTTAAAAGGCTTACAAAGCCAGAATAAATATTAAAAAATTATAAATATTATAAAAATCCAAAAATTTTCATACTTTTGAATTTTGTATTGGTGGATCCAACGCATAGTAAACTTTAGTGGGCTGGGGGCTCATTCTATATGTCAGATCTACTTACCTTCTTACTTACCTTCTTACTTACCTTCATACTAGCTGAAATTAACAAATAGAAAGGGTATTTGGGGGGGCCTATTAGTTTATTCTCATACTTACCTTCATACCTACTCTCTAATAGCTGACTCATATAAAAATACATAAAAATATAAAATTAAAAATCAAAAATAAATAAATAAAATATAAATAATAACCTAAAATATAAACTAAAAATCTTATAAATAAGTTAAAAGGCTTACATAGCCAGAATAAATATTAAAAAATTATAAATACTATAAAAATCCAAAAATTTTCATACTCTTGAATTTTGTATTGGGGGATCCAACGCATAGTAAACTTTAGTGGGCCGGGGGCTCATTCTATATGTCAGATCTACTTACCTTCTTACTTACCTTCATACTAGCTAAAATTAACGAATTGAAAGGGTATTTGGGGGGGCTTATTAGTTTAGACTCATACTTACCTTTATACCTACCCACTAAAAAGCTGATTCATATAAAAATACATAAAAATATAAAATTAAAAATCAAAAATAAATAAATAAAATATAAATAATAACCTAAAATATAAACTAAAAATCTTATAAATAAGTTAAAAGGCTTACAAAGCCAGAATAAATATTAAAAAATTATAAATATTATAAAAATCCAAAAATTTTCATACTTTTGAATTTTGTATGGGGGATGCAACGCATAGTAAACTTTAGTGGGCCGGGGGCTCATTCTATATGTCAGATCTACTTACCTTCTTACTTACCTTCATACTAGCTGAAATTAACGAATAGAAAGGGTATTTGGGGGGGCTTATTAGTTTAGACTCATACTTACCTTCATACCTACTCTCTAACAGATGATTCATATAAAAATACATAAAAATATAAAATTAAAAATCAAAAATAAATAAATAAAATATAAATAATAACCTAAAATATAAACTAAAAATCTTATAAATAAGTTAAAAGGCTTACAAAGCCAGAATAAATATTAAAAAATTATAAATACTATAAAAATCCAAAAATTTTCATACTCTTGAATTTTGTATTGGGGGATCCAACGCATAGTAAACTTTAGTGGGCTGGGGGCTCATTCTATATGTCAGATCTACTTACCTTCTTACTTACCTTCTTACTTACCTTCATACTAGCTGAGATTAACAAATAGAAAGGGTATTTGGGGGGCCTATTAGTTTATTCTCATACTTACCTTCATACCTACTCTCTAATAGCTGATTCATATAAAAATACATAAAAATATAAAATTAAAAATCAAAAATAAATAAATAAAATATAAATAATAACCTAAAATATAAACTAAAAATCTTATAAATAAGTTAAAAGGCTTACAAAGCCAGAATAAATATTAAAAAATTATAAATATTATAAAAATCCAAAAATTTTCATACTTTTGAATTTTGTATTGGTGGATCCAACGCATAGTAAACTTTAGTGGGCTGGGGGCTCATTCTATATGTCAGATCTACTTACCTTCTTACTTACCTTCTTACTTACCTTCATACTAGCTGAAATTAACAAATAGAAAGGGTATTTGGGGGGGCCTATTAGTTTATTCTCATACTTACCTTCATACCTACTCTCTAACAGCTGATTCATATAAAAATACATAAAAATATAAAATTAAAAATCAAAAATAAATAAATAAAATATAAATAATAACCTAAAATATAAACTAAAAATCTTATAAATAAGTTAAAAGGCTCACAAAGCCAGAATAAATATTAAAAAATTATAAATATTATAAAAATCCAAAAATTTTCATACTTTTGAATTTTGTATTGGTGGATCCAACGCATAGTAAACTTTAGTGGGCTGGGGGCTCATTCTATATGTCAGATCTACTTACCTTCTTACTTACCTTCTTACTTACCTTCATACTAACTAGCTGAAATTAACAAATAGAAAGGGTATTTGGGGGGGCCTATTAGTTTATTCTCATACTTACCTTCATACCTACTCTCTAATAGCTGATTCATATAAAAATACATAAAAATATAAAATTAAAAATCAAAAATAAATAAATAAAATATAAATAATAACCTAAAATATAAACTAAAAATCTTATAAATAAGTTAAAAGGCTTACAAAGCCAGAATAAATATTAAAAAATTATAAATATTATAAAAATCCAAAAATTTTCATACTTTTGAATTTTGTATTGGGGGATCCAACGCATAGTAAACTTTAGTGGGCCAGGGGCTCATTCTATATGTCAGATCTACTTACCTTCTTACTTACCTTCTTACTTACCTTCATACTAGCTGAAATTAACAAATAGAAAGGGTATTTGGGGGGCCTATTAGTTTATTCTCATACTTACCTTCATACCTACTCTCTAACAGCTGATTCATATAAAAATACATAAAAATATAAAATTAAAAATCAAAAATAAATAAATAAAATATAAATAATAACCTAAAATATAAACTAAAAATCTTATAAATAAGTTAAAAGGCTTACAAAGCCAGAATAAATATTAAAAAATTATAAATATTATAAAAATCCAAAAATTTTCATACTTTTGAATTTTGTATGGGGGGATGCAACGCATAGTAAACTTTAGTGGGCCAGGGCTCATTCTATATGTCAGATCTACTTACCTTCTTACTTACCTTCTTACCTTACCTTCATACTAGCTGAAATTAACGAATAGAAAGGGTATTTGGGGGGGCCTATTAGTTTATTCTCATACTTACCTTCATACCTACTCTCTAAACAGCTGACTCATATAAAAATACATAAAAATAAAATAAAAATCAAAAATAAATAAAATATAAATAATAAAAATCATCATAAAAAACTAAAAATTTTAAAATGAGTTTATATAAAAGCCAAATAAATATTAAAAATAATAAAAATATAAATATAAATAATCAAAATGTTCAACTTTTGAAATTTGACCAGTGTAAAGTAAAGACTATCTATGAGATAGGCAGGCACACTATAGTCAGACTACTTACCTTCTTACTTACTCCTTACCTTCATACTACTAAATTAACAAATGGAAAGGGTATTTGGGGGCCTATTAGTTTATTCTTTCCTTCATACCTACATACTCATAAAAAAAAAATTAACAAAAAAAAAAAACAAAAATATATAATAGGAAAATAAAAAATTAACTTTTGAGGGATATGATAAGATCATACTTACCTACATACCTATAACTAAAATAGTTAAAAATAAATAAAAATATAAAAAAATTATAAAATCAAAAAAAATAAATAAAATATAAATAATAACCTAAAATATAAACTAAAAACTTATAAATAAGTTAAAAGGCTTAAAAGCCAGAATAAATATTAAAAAATTATAAATATTATAAATATCCAAAAATTTTCATACTTTTGAATTTTGTATTGGGGATCCAACCATAGTAAACTTTAGTGGGGCTTAACATTCTAATGACAACTACTTACCTTATTGAAATTAACAAATACTTAGGCCCATAGTTTATTCTCATACTTACCTTCATACCTACTCTCTAACAGCTGATTCATATAAAAATACATAAAAATATAAAATCAAAAATCAAAAATAAATAAATAAATTATAAATAATAACCTAAAATATAAACTAAAAATCTTATAAATAAGTTAAAAGGCTTACAAAGCCAGAATAAATATTAAAAAATTATAAATACTATAAAAATCCAAAAATTTTCATACTTTTGAATTTTGTATTGGTGGATCCAAAGCATAGTAAACTTTAGTGGGCTGGGGCTCATTCTATATGTCAGATCTACTACTCACTTACCTTCTTACTTACCTTCATACTAGCTGAAATTAACAAATAGAAAAGGTTTTTGGGGGGCCTATTAGTTTATTCTCATACTTACCTTCATACCTACTCTCTAATAGCTGATTCATCATAAAAATACATAAAAATATAAAATTAAAAATCAAAAATAAATAAATAAAATATAAATAATAATCTAAAATATAAACTAAAAATCTTATAAATAAGTTAAAAGGCTTACAAAGCCAGAATAAATATTAAAAATTATAAATACTATAAAAATCCAAAAATTTTCATACTTTTGAATTTTGTAAGGGGGGATGCAGTGCATAGTAAATTTTAGTGGACCAGGGCTCATTCTATATGTCAGATCTACTTACCTTCTTACTTACCTTCATACTTACCTTAATACTAGCTGAAATTAACGAATAGAAAGGGTATTTGGGGGGCCTATTAGTTTATTCTCATACTTACCTTCATACCTACTCTCTAACAGTTGACTCATATTAAAATACATAAAAATATAAAATTAAAAATCAAAAATAAATAAATAAAATATAAATAATAATCTAAAATATAAACTAAAAATCTTATAAATAAGTTAAAAGGCTCACAAATCAAAAAATATTAAAAATTATAAATATTATAAAAATCCAAAAATTTTATACTTTTGAATTTTGTATGGGGGATGCAGTGCATAGTAAACTTTAGTGGGCCAGGGCTCATTCTATATGTCAGATCTACTTACCTTCTTACTTACCTTCATACTAGCTGAAATTAACGAATAGAAAGGGTATTTGGGGGCCTATTAGTCTATTAGTTTATTCTCTCATACTTACCTTCATACCTACTCTCTAACAATTGACTCTCATATAAAAATACATAAAAATATAAAATCAAAAATAAATAGAATATAAATAATAGAAATCATTCATAAAACTAAACATTTTAATGGTTTTTTATAAGCCAAAATTAATAATAAAAATATAAATATAAATAATGCACAAATGCAGACTTATCGAAAAATTATGACCCAGTGTAAATAAATCGACTGATCTATGAGCATAGACCAGCAACGGCTTAGCGATTATCTATATATATTCTGGCAGTTTATTCTTTTTCATACACATACTCATAGTAAAATAGCTAAAATAAATAAAAATAGAAAATTTATATATTAGGGGCATTTGGGAGGGATTGATTGCATAAGGACATACTTACCAACATAATTAACTGAAAATAGTTGAAAAATAATTAAAAATATAGAGACAGGGGCATTTTGTGGGACTTGTACGTAATGACATACTTACCAACATACTTACATGAAAATAGCTAAAAATAAATAAATAAAAAATATATAGACAGGGGCATTTTGTGGGGCTTAACATTTAGTGACATACTTACCTTACCTGAAAATACTTACCAACATACTTACCTGAAAAATACACTGAAAATAAGAAAAGAATAGCTGAAAAAAAAAAGCTGAAAATAGAAAAAAGTAGCTGAAATTAGAAAAAGTAGCTGAAAAGAATAGAAAATTAAAACTCAGTTTATAGCTAGAAACAAAAAAAACGGCTAGGTAGAAATGACATCACTACCGATATGTGTTGATCGCGCTCATCGATAGAACAATAGTCAAACTTAAATATCTGAAAAAAAAACAAACAAATAATTAAATATTAAACAAAAAACTAATATAAATAATTAAATTAAAATAAAGAAGCGGCCAACAATGGATCACAGTGTCTCAACTCCTCCATTAATCTTTTTGTTCATGTGTCAGTGCGTTATAGTGCGTTATATGCTTATGTGTTTACCCCTTTATCTTCTCTATGTTAACACACTTATGTGTGTTAACATTTCCTCAGACGCAAATAGCAAAACACAAATTACCCCTGAAAGTTGCAGGGCAAGAGCATTCACTATCCAAGTTCCAAACCAGCAAATTTGCCCCCTGTTTTATGCAGCATTCACAGCTGTGTGTCTTAGCCGGTTCATTCTCTCTCCGTTTTTGCTCTGCCTCAACTTAATTTGCTTTGCCCCTTCCAACCAATCAAACGGTCAAACGGTTATGCGGTTATGCGACAAATGCGCAAAAGCAAAGGCAAAGAGCGAATTTTGTAACGGTCATTTAATTTGCCTCTCTCTGCTTTTTATGCGCGCGCGACTCTCACTGCCTTCTGCCGGCAGAGGCAGTGTAGCAGCATGGTAGCAGTGGAAAAGTAAAAATCGCAACAGATCAAGTCTTGATTTGCATTCGAGGTGAACGGACGTGTGTGCTGCTGCTGCTGCTGCTCGATCGACTCAACTCATTGCGACATTGCGACTTGTGATTTCTCTCTCCTGCGACTTAAATCCTGCGGTTAATAAATAATAAATCGGCTATAAATTATAAATAATAAAACAAATTAAATAATACGTGCTCGTCGCGCCATCGTTTCGCCATCAACGTCGCCAACGGCGTCGTTGCAACCGAGCGCTGTTTTCTTTCGATATATATACTTTGTGAATCTCGCGAATTCGATAAAAATCCTTACAAATATAATAATTAATTAATAAAATTCATAAAATTCGTAAAAAATTCGTGTACGTCGCCGCTTTTTTGCCCCCCACCGCCGTGCTTTTTCATTTTTCACCGACGCTGCCGTCTAAACCACCATTTTGTGTCTGGCTCAGCGTCGTTGCTAAGCTTTTTCGCGTATACATACGTACATACGTGTGTATATAATCTCCGCGTCTCTTATGTTCTACGCGCGTTTTTCGCGTTTATTGTGCGCTTCTCGTGATTATTTGAGCGTTTATCGTATTTCTCGCGCCCATTTCTCGCACTCCTCTCATTTCTTGCGTGTTTCTCTATCTTTCTCGCGCGTTTTTCATAATCATTCGCGCGTTCTTTATATTTTCTCGCGCGTTTTCTCTATTTCTCGCGCGCTTTTCGCGATTTCTTGCACAGTTTTCGTGATTATTCGTTCTTTCTCGCGCGCTTTTCGTGTTCTCTCGCGCGTTTTCGGTGTTTCGCGCGCGTTTTTCGGGTCTCCTCGCGCCCATTTCTCGCGCGTTTTATCTTGTGTGGTGTGTGTTTGCTGCCGCTGCCGCAAACCCATCGCCCAACAACAACAACCACAAGGAGCGAAGGAAGCCACGCCTCCACATCCATACACACCCCCACACACACCCACGCACACCCCTACAGATCCGCACACAGAGAAGGTAGCCGGGTTCTTTTGTCCAATCCGAGAAGAAGAAGAGATTTCGTTCGTTCGATCGTTCGATCTTCCTCTTCTTCTTCTCAATCACAGAGAGGGCAAATATAAAGAGCAAAATACAGACGCCGCCACAGACGCCTTCAACGACGCCCTCAACAACGCCACGACGCCACGACGCCATTTTGCATTCTGCTGTTGCACACACACTTGAGTATCGAAAAAAAAACACATATACATATATATATATACCATTGTTCATATTTCACCATTCAATTCTGTGCATTCAGTCTCTCACATCTCTCTCATTCTCATCCATTCCTGCTTGCTTGCTTTCGACTGCTTGCTTGCTTGCACCTCTCTCTCTAACTACGACACAGTTTGACAAGCACTATATTTGTAGACTCTCACCTACTCACCCCCAATTCAATCAATATGCCCAGGAACAACGTACCACACTCTCAACGTTCGCCCTATCCTCTCCGCTCGCGTACTACTGGCTCAGCAGCCAATCAGCGGTTCCCTTTGCAACCACAACCAAATCCAAATGTTGTTGCACCCAATAGCCGTCGTGCTATATATGTCTCTCCGCGACGAGTACCAGCCACAGCTGCTAATCGGCCACTAGTTGTTGACTCTGTGGTTCATCCACTAATCCGTCCCCCCACACCTCCAGCTGAACCAGAATGGCGCTCATTGAGATACTGGACCCGATCTCGTTTTGTTATATTCATTCAGGGCTATCAGGTTCCAGAAATATCCAGACCAAGAGTAAACTATTACGAATCCTCGATATCATCATCATCATCATCATCATCTTCTGAAATGGAAATGGAAACAGATGCAGGAGGCTTGCCATCTCCACCACGCCCCCTAACGCCACCCCAAATTGCTGCCCCACGCTCAGCTAGCCCCCCTGAGCAAAAGCCCCAATTGACAATTGTCAAAAAGGAGGAGGCTACCTCTAGTTCTCCTAGTTCTCCTCCTTCTCACACTCACACTTCCATTAAACAAGAAAATTCCATTAAACAAGAAAACTTGCTCACTGGGGGACCCGAACTTAAACCTCTCGCTGTGGTAATCAAAAAAGAACGCAACTCTTCTCCACTACAAAACGCAACAATTGATGACGACAACACGGCCTCCACCTCCACGGGCGCCTCAGCCCGCAATTTCACACCTTGCAACAAACGCTAACTCTGACTCCTACATTGACTTACCCTACTTACCATATCGCCAACGCATCCATACTTACCTCTCCTCCTTTTGAATACTTTTTATTTTTTACTTACCTGAATACTCCTTACTTTTTACTTACCTTAATACTTCTTACTTACCTTAATACTTCTTATTTTTTACTTATTGAAATACTTCTTAATTTTATACTTACCTGAATACTCTTTACTCTATACTTTTTACTTACCTGAATACTTTTTACTTACCTGAATACTTTTTATTTTTTACTTATCGGAATACTTTTTATTTTCTACTTACTTGGACATTTTTTATTTTTCTACTTATCTCACTTACACTAGGGCACTCTGCCACAATTCTCTCATAAAAATTGTCATTAAAAATAATCAGAATATTTGCAGTAATTATCCCAAAACAATTGAAGCTTCACGCTATATTTTTATTCTCTAATTAATTTAATTTTTTAACTCTTTGAATTTCGATTCAACCATATATGGATTAAAGTAAAATAATCCTTTTAAATTGTCGTATACTTTGTATACATTTTTTGCTGCCTTCTGCAGAACCCAGTCACATAAATATAAATTTAAAAAACCAGTTATATGAACTCATAACTAAATCTCTCATTTTGGAACTAATGGCAATTAGTAACGTAAACATTAAAATCACATAAACTTGCAAATACTCAATATTCTGCTACTCAAAATAGCAAAAACCAAAAAACATTGAACGTCTGTTAGCACTAAATCCTCTAGTGTATCGGCGTTCATCCATATATGGCAAAAATAAACCTAACCTAATGCATATATTGTTTTCGGTGGGGCTGTGTATGCTATTGTCAGTATAGGTATAGTTTGTCATTTCATACTAAGCATACTAGCTCTTTAGTGTGTACGCATACCTCCGATCTCTAATTATATGTGAACAAGCAATACGCTTGGTATCAGTGGGCCACTTGTTTGTACATTTATTGTACAACTACGTCCACTACCTAGCCTGTCTATGGACGCTGTTTTTCCCTGTAAAAAAGAAAAATATTAAATAAAATAAAATAAACCTTCAAACAAAATGCACTTACCTTGCTTTTTACTTACCTTTATCTCTGAACTAATGCCCATATACTTACCATTCGTCACTTACCATAATTATACTTACCTTATACTTACCTTCTAATACATACCATTTTTTATACTTACACACATGTTTTATACAATTTACTGACAAACTTGCCAAAATCTGAGTTCTTTTTCAGCAACTAAATCTACGAAATATACACATACAAAAAAAAGGAAGGATCGCCTGGAAACAAAACAAATAAAACGGAAAAATACAGCAAAAACTATCAACATTTAACGACTGGATACAAAATAAAAGGAAAAGGATTTATTGGACGACTGTGGGATGCACACCGGAATGCGCTGCACCCACACACACAACACAACAACAATATATACATCGCATCATTTATTCAAAACAAAAAGATATGTATTTGCACAAATTTTTCTCTTTCTCTTCATTAATTGCTTTTATAAACATTAATTTTATTATCAAAATTATTTATACAATCATATCATATTATTATCAATACTTTTTCTCTCTGCTCTTAGAGCATTCTCAATATGCTAAATATGCTCTTGTTTTTACCTAAAATTCAAAAAAGAAAACTATCAGTTACACTTACCTTGTCCGTTGTTTTTCGATACTTACCCTTCAGCCACGCATACCCTGAAAATAAAATACTCTATCAAATAGTTTAATATATACTTACGCATTGCCGTATTTGCCTTCAATACTTACCTTAGAATCTGTCCGATCTGCACCTTTACCGCTCCTACCTCTGCAAAAGAGAAAAATTCCAAGTAGTTCGTTAAAATTTCCATCATCAATGGCATTTGTTCAGTGCTTATCAAAAAAGCACTTTATTTTGCCCTTGTTATGGATGCGATGTTTCATGAATGAAACCGATGTTTTCTGCCAAAAATATATCGCTATCTCCATCGATGGAAATCGAAATCAGCATCGAACAGCTGATATATATTTGTGTTGTGATAAAAATTGAAAAATGCTGCACGTTAAATTTAACGTTGCTTTTCCCTAAAAAATCTTGGCAAGTCCCAATAGCCCCGCATATTTGCGAATTAAGTGTGTGGGAATTTCGCGTGCGTCTTCTGGATTGTGTCCTGCAGTCGTTGAGTCGTTGATTTGTTGTTGTTATTGTGCTGTTTCACGCGTAATGTATTACTGTATCAATTATGAAATTTATTTGCATATCCTAAATAACAGGCACTAACAAATCAAACCATCTTCGCCCCCACAACCCTCTCTCTCTCTCTCTCTCTCTCTTGTTCTCGTCCTCTCTCCTAACTTTTCTAGATACAAATATAATAATAATGGTGATATTCAGAGTTGTGATCTTAAGCAAGTGTCTATGTGGTCAAATTAGAAAAACATACTCTTTAATATAACCTAGATGCATATACTTGACCGTTGTGCCGCAAAACACACTTGTGGTGTTCTGTGAAAATCTAGCTTCAATTATGTGCCTTTAAATACACAATCGAGATCGTAATCTTACCACATATGGTTTAATTCCTATGTGTACCCAGCTAAAATGAATTTACCTGATCGGGTCAAGTGATGCCCAACTGTGTGCTAGCTTGACACTCGCTATCAGTTGCCCCAATTATTCTGACCAACGCAACACAATGCGTTGCTTTGGCCTAAAAACCAGAGACTCGTTGAACTTACTACAAGTCATATAATAATATTATGACTGTAAAAGGTATTGCTCCCATACCTCTTAACGTCTCAAATTTGTTAACACTACCTTCACATTTTTCTGGCCACTGCGTACCTGAATAAACACCTGCATACATTCAATCGCTGGTATGCAAATTGTTGAAAAACTTTTGCCTGCCGACTTTTAGGATGTATGCTAGTGAGAATCCGCAAGCGTTAAATGTGTGCAACTGGAGTGTCTTTCATTTTTGAGTTATTTCAATTACAAAAAGTGTCTAGATGCGTGCTTTAAGCTGCTCTGCCTTTTTTATCGCTGAATTGTTCGTATACCACTTATTAATTAAGTGAGTAACGATTAAAAAACTCTATCCGGATTGCCAATCTGGAGAGTTTTCTCTTTGATAATGTGCTAATACGCACGACTTCTTCAATGTATGTGGTTTTACCATATACGGGGCCACATGATACTGCTCCTTGCATCGAGACAGTCATCATACATTAATGTGGATACATAAAAATGACTAGGTTTTTTGGTTCGGGTGATCGTGGTTCAAGCGCACCAATACTCTATACTACTAGATATGGAGATAACGTACGCTCTCAAAAAACCTGATGATCATAGCCACTAAGCCTCTCATTCGTCTTGAATAAATCAACTCCCAAATGACAACTGCGTACTTATGGAATCTTTATGTATTCTGATGTCGCATAATAAGCCTAATTTATGCTACGGTCACAAAACACCATCGATGCTTTGTAAGCCCGTTCGCTTCAAATTCTAAAGACTGGCAATCTTTCAAAAATCCCCACACAAAACCTGTTAACGTAAACTCAATCCTATCCTCAATCCTATCCTCAATCCTTATCACTATCCCCCACACTTTTTTGATTTTGCAAATTTACCCAATATAGCGAACGCAGGCGTGACACGCCGAAAGGCGCATAAACGGCTCACTGAGTAAGAAAAATGCTCTCTCCCCGTGACCTTCGACGAAATGGTATGGTCGATGGAATCTCTCATTCCTCCCATTACTCACTGTGTGTGTGTATTTGGGGTGTGTGTGTGTATCTACATGTGTGTATATACCCGCCATCATCTATTGGACATACTTAGGATTCTCTTTATGGCAAGCACAGGCACACAGTGGGTGTCTTCTACGATTGTGCGCTCGGCCTGATACTCTTGAGGCACACACGCACACACACAACATTCGTTCGTTTAAATCTTATACGCGCGTCTATTATAATAAACACATATATATATATATATATATTTCGCGCGTCTCGCCTAAATAACAAACTTCATAAATCTCTTACCGATAACATATCACTTACTCGTTCTCTCTCTCTCTCTCTCTCCCTACCATCATCTGCTCACGCGCGGGTAAAGCAGCAGCAACGAACCTCTCCGAGATCTCACCGAATCGCAACCGTGCTCCAAGTCACTTACTCGCAAGCCCTCTTCTCAAATCCAGCTGTCCGATCACAGCACTTAAGAATTAAAAACCCCAATCTCAGTTTAGGAACCTATGGAAATATTACATCCAAATACTCTGTGGTCTGCAATTGCTGGCTGCTTCTTTATCCTAAAAAATATGTTAAAATATATAAAAATATTTAAATCAAAAGAAAATAAATATAGGAAATTAGATAATTCTTAAAAAAGTTATTAATAGTTGAAATAAATGTAAACTATAAATTCTATAAAAGCCATAATCTAAAAAATTATAAATTAAATATAAATAATAAAAATTATCTTAAACTAAAAATTTTATAAATAAATAAAAAGGCTCCTAAAGCTAAAATAAATAACTAAAAATGTAGGAAAAAATTATAAATAATATAAAAATCCAAAATATATAAGAATTCTCAAATGCTGCATAGAGTTCCAATGCTTTTCAAACTGTGGCAAACATAGGTGGTCGATAGCCTTATGTTTCTTACCAGATGTTAGCTTTATACTTACCTATAGACTCCTCTGAAAACAGAATAAAGAAAGGGTTTCTGTATTTGCATAAGAAATACACTTACCTTTTATACTTACAATTAGACTTACCTCTCATAGTTACCCTTCACACTTACCTTTTATACTTACCATTAGACTCTCTTTTTATACTTACCTTCATACCTACTTTTTCACTTACCTTCATACTAGCTGAAATTAACAAATAGAAAGGGTATTTGGGGGGGCCTATTAGTTTATTCTCATACTTACCTTCATACCTACTCTCTAATAGCTGACTCATATAAAAATACATAAAAATATAAAATTAAAAATCAAAAATAAATAAATAAAATATAAATAATAACCTAAAATATAAACTAAAAATCTTATAAATAAGTTAAAAGGCTTACAAAGCCAGAATAAATATTAAAAAATTATAAATATTATAAAAATCCAAAAATTTTCATACTTTTGAATTTTGTATTGGTGGATCCAACGCATAGTAAACTTTAGTGGGCTGGGGGCTCATTCTATATGTCAGATCTACTTACCTTCATACCTACTTTTTCACTTACCTTCATACTAGCTGAAATTAACAAATAGAAAGGGTATTTGGGGGGGCCTATTAGTTTATTCTCATACTTACCTTCATACCTACTCTCTAATAGCTGACTCATATAAAAATACATAAAAATATAAAATTAAAAATCAAAAATAAATAAATAAAATATAAATAATAAACTTTAATATAAACTAAAAATCTTATAAATAAGTTAAAAGGCTTACAAAGCCATAATAAATATTAAAAAATTATAAATATTATAAAAATCCAAAAATTTTCATACTTTTGAATTTTGTATTGGTGGATCCAACGCATAGTAAACTTTAGTGGGCTGGGGGCTCATTCTATATGTCAGATCTACTTACCTTCTTACTTACCTTCTTACTTACCTTCATACTAGCTGAGATTAACAAATAGAAAGGGTATTTGGGGGGGCCTATTAGTTTATTCTCATACTTACCTTCATACCTACTCTCTAATAGCTGACTCATATAAAAATACATAAAAATATAAAATTAAAAATCAAAAATAAATAAATAAAATATAAATAATAACCTAAAATATAAACTAAAAATCTTATAAATAAGTTAAAAGGCTCATAAAGCCAGAATAAATATTAAAAAATTATAAATACTATAAAAATCCAAAAATTTTCATACTTTTGAATTTTGTATTGGTGGATCCAACGCATAGTAAACTTTAGTGGGCTGGGGGCTCATTCTATATGTCAGATCTACTTACCTTCTTACTTACCTTCATACTAGCTGAAATTAACAAATAGAAAGGGTATTTGGGGGGCCTATTAGTTTATTCTCATACTTACCTTCATACCTACTCTCTAACAGCTGATTCATATAAAAATACATAAAAATATAAAATTAAAAATCAAAAATAAATAAATAAAATATAAATAATAACCTAAAATATAAACTAAAAATCTTATAAATAAGTTAAAAAGGCTCACAAAGCCAGAATAAATATTTAAAAAATTATAAATATTATAAAAATCCAAAAATTTTCATACTTTTGAATTTTGTATTGGGGGATCCAACGCATAGTAAACTTTAGTGGGCCGGGGGCTCATTCTATATGTCAGATCTACTTACCTTCTTACTTACCTTCTTACTTACCTTCATACTAGCTGAAATTAACGAATAGAAAGGGTATTTGGGGGGGCCTATTAGTTTATTCTCATACTTACCTTCATACCTACTCTCTAACAGCTGATTCTTATAAAAAAACATAAAAATATAAAATTAAAAATCAAAAATAAATAAATAAAATATAAATAATAACCTAAAATATAAACTAAAAATCTTATAAATAAGTTAAAAGGCTTACAAAGCCAGAATAAATATTAAAAAATTATAAATATTATAAAAATCCAAAAATTTTCATACTTTTGAATTTTGTATTGGTGGATCCAACGCATAGTAAACTTTAGTGGGCCAGGGCTCATTCTATATGTCAGATCTACTTACCTTCTTACTTACCTTCTTACTTACCTTCATACTAGCTGAAATTAACGAAATGGAAAGGGTATTTGGGGGGGCCTATTAGTTTATTCTCATACTTACCTTTATACCTACCCACAAACAGCTGATTCATATAAAAATACATTATAAATATAAAATTAAAAATCAAAAATAAATAAATAAAATATAAATAATAACCTAAAATATAAACTAAAAATCTTATAAATAAGTTAAAAGGCTTACAAAGCCAGAATAAATATTAAAAAATTATAAATATTATAAAAATCCAAAAATTTTCATACTTTTGAATTTTGTATTGGTGGATCCAACGCATAGTAAACTTTAGTGGGCTGGGGGCTCATTCTATATGTCAGATCTACTTACCTTCTTACTTACCTTCTTACTTACCTTCATACTAGCTGAGATTAACAAATAGAAAGGGTATTTGGGGGGGCCTATTAGTTTATTCTCATACTTACCTTCATACCTACCCACAAACAGCTGATTCATATAAAAATACATAAAAATATAAAATCAAAAATCAAAAATAAATAAATAAAATATAAATAATAACCTAAAATATAAACTAAAAATCTTATAAATAAGTTAAAAGGCTCACAAAGCCAGAATAAATATTAAAAAATTATAAATACTATAAAAATCCAAAAATTTTCATACTTTTGAATTTTGTATTGGTGGATCCAACGCATAGTAAACTTTAGTGGGCTGGGGGCTCATTCTATATGTCAGATCTACTTACCTTCTTACTTACCTTCATCATACTAGCTGAAATTAACAAATAGAAAGGGTATTTGGGGGGGCCTATTAGTTTATTCTCATACTTACCTTCATACCTACTCTCTAATAGCTGACTCATATAAAAATACATAAAAATATAAAATTAAAAATCAAAAATAAATAAATAAAATATAAATAATAACCTAAAATATAAACTAAAAATCTTATAAATAAGTTAAAAGGCTCATAAAGCCAGAATAAATATTAAAAAATTATAAATACTATAAAAATCCAAAAATTTTCATACTTTTGAATTTTGTATTGGTGGATCCAACGCATAGTAAACTTTAGTGGGCTGGGGGCTCATTCTATATGTCAGATCTACTTACCTTCTTACTTACCTTCATACTAGCTGAAATTAACAAATAGAAAGGGTATTTGGGGGGCCTATTAGTTTATTCTCATACTTACCTTCATACCTACTCTCTAATAGCTGATTCATATAAAAATACATTAAAATATAAAATTAAAAATCAAAAATAAATAAATAAAATATAAATAATAATCTAAAATATAAACTAAAAATCTTATAAATAAGTTAAAAGGCTTACAAAGCCAGAATAAATATTAAAAAATTATAAATACTATAAAAATCCAAAAATTTTCATACTTTTGAATTTTGTATTGGTGGAATGCAGCGCATAGTAAACTTTAGTGGGCCAGGGGCTCATTCTATATGTCAGATCTACTTACCTTTTTACTTACCTTCTTACTTACCTTCACACTAGCTGAAATTAACAAATAGAAAGGGTATTTGGGGGGGCCTATTAGTTTACTCTCATACTTACCTTTATACTTACCCTCAAACAGCTGATTCATATAAAAATACATTATAAATATAAAATTAAAAATCAAAAATAAATAAATAAAATATAAATAATAACCTAAAATATAAACTAAAAATCTTATAAATAAGTTAAAAGGCTCACAAAGCCAGAATAAATATTAAAAAATTATAAATATTATAAATAATCCAAAAATTTTCATACTTTTGAATTTTGTATTGGGGGATGCAACGCATAGTAAACTTTAGTAGGCCAGGGCTCATTCTATATGTCAGATCTACTTACCTTCTTACTTACCTTCTTACTTGCCTTCATACTAGCTGAAATTAACAAATAGAAAGGGTATTTGGGGGGGCCTATTAGTTTATTCTCTTACTTACCTTTATACTTACCCACAAACAGCTGATTCATATAAAAATACATAAAAATATAAAATTAAAAATCAAAAATAAATAAATAAAATATAAATAATAACCTAAAATATAAACTAAAAATCTTATAAATAAGTTAAAAGGCTTACAAAGCCAGAATAAATATTAAAAAATTATAAATATTATAAAAATCCAAAAATTTTTTCATACTTTTGAATTTTGTATGGGGAAGCTGCAGTGCATAGAACACTCAAGCAGGTCAGGGCTCATTCTATATGTCAGATCTACTTACCTTCTTACTTACCTTCATACTTACCTTCATACTAGCTGAAATTAACGAATGGAAAGGGTATTTGGGGGGGCCTATTAGTTTATTCTCTTACTTACCTTTATACTTACCCACAAACAGCTGATTCATATAAAAATACATAAAAATATAAAATTAAAAATCAAAAATAAATAAATAAAATATAAATAATAACCTAAAATATAAACTAAAAATCTTATAAATAAGTTAAAAGGCTTACAAAGCCAGAATAAATATTAAAAAATTATAAATATTATAAATATCCAAAAATTTTCATACTTTTGAATTTTGTATGGGGGGATGCAGTGCATAGTAAACTTTAGTGGGCTGGGGGCTCATTCTATATGTCAGATCTACTTACCTTCTTACTTACCTTCTTACTTACCTTCATACTAGCTGAAATTAACGAATGGAAAGGGTATTTGGGGGAGCCTATTAGTTTATTCTCATACTTACCTTCATACCTACTCTCTAATAGCTGACTCATATAAAAATACATAAAAATATAAAATTAAAAATCAAAAATAAATAAATAAAATATAAATAATAATCTAAAATATAAACTAAAAATCTTATAAATAAGTTAAAAAGCTCACAAAGCCAGAATAAATATTAAAAAATTATAAATATTATAAAAATCCAAAAATTTTCATACTTTTGAATTTTGTATTGGTGGATCCAACGCATAGTAAACTTTAGTGGGCTGGGGGCTCATTCTATATGTCAGATCTACTTACCTTCTTACTTACCTTCATACTAGCTGAAATTAACAAATAGAAAGAGTATTTGGGGGGGCCTATTAGTTTATTCTCATACTTACCTTTATACCTACCTCCAAACAGCTGATTCATATAAAAATACATAAAAATATAAAATTAAAAATCAAAAATAAATAAATAAAATATAAATAATAACCTAAAATATAAACTAAAAATCTTATAAATAAGTTAAAAGGCTCACAAAGCCAGAATAAATATTAAAAAATTATAAATATTATAAAAATCCAAAAATTTTCATACTTTTGAATTTTGTATTGGGGGATGCAACGCATAGTAAACTTTAGTGGGCCGGGGGCTCATTCTATATGTCAGATCTACTTACCTTCTTACTTACCTTCTTACTTACCTTCATACTAGCTGAAATTAACAAATAGAAAGGGTATTTGGGGGGCCTATTAGTTTAGTCTCATACTTACCTTCATACCTACCCATAAAACAGCTGATTCATATAAAAATACATAAAAATATAAAATTAAAAATCAAAAATAAATAAATAAAATATAAATAATAACCTAAAATATAAACTAAAAATCTTATAAATAAGTTAAAAGGCTTACAAAGCCAGAATAAATATTAAAAAATTATAAATATTATAAAAATCCAAAAATTTTCATACTTTTGAATTTTGTATTGGTGGATCCAACGCATAGTAAACTTTAGTGGGCTGGGGGCTCATTCTATATGTCAGATCTACTTACCTTCTTACTTACCTTCTTACTTACCTTCATACTAGCTGAAATTAACAAATAGAAAGGGTATTTGGGGGGCCTATTAGTTTATTCTCATACTTACCTTCATACCTACTCTCTAACAGCTGATTCATATAAAAATACATAAAAATATAAAATTAAAAATCAAAAATAAATAAATAAAATATAAATAATAACCTAAAATATAAACTAAAAATCTTATAAATAAGTTAAAAGGCTTACAAAGCCAGAATAAATATTAAAAAATTATAAATACTATAAAAATCCAAAAATTTTCATACTTTTGAATTTTGTATTGGTGGATCCAACGCATAGTAAACTTTAGTGGGCTGGGGCTCATTCTATATGTCAGATCTACTTACCTTCTTACTTACCTTCTTACTTACCTTCATACTAGCTGAAATTAACAAATAGAAAGGGTATTTGGGGGGGCCTATTAGTTTATTCTCATACTTACCTTCATACCTACTCTCTAATAGCTGATTCATATAAAAATACATAAAAATATAAAATTAAAAATCAAAAATAAATAAATAAAATATAAATAATAACCTAAAATATAAACTAAAAATCTTATAAATAAGTTAAAAGGCTTACAAAGCCAGAATAAATATTAAAAAATTATAAATATTATAAAAATCCAAAAATTTTCATACTTTTGAATTTTGTATTGGTGGATCCAACGCATAGTAAACTTTAGTGGGCCAGGGCTCATTCTATATGTCAGATCTACTTACCTTCTTACTTACCTTCTTACTTACCTTCATACTAGATTAAATTAACGAATGGAAAGGGTATTTGGGGGGGCTTATTAGTTTAGACTCATACTTACCTTTATACTTACCCATAAAACAGCTGATTCATACAAAATACATAAAAATATAAAATTAAAAATCAAAAATAAATAAATAAAATATAAATAATAACCTAAAATATAAACTAAAAATCTTATAAATAAGTTAAAAGGCTTACAAAGCCAGAATAAATATTAAAAAATTATAAATATTATAAAAATCCCAAAATTTTCATACTTTTGAATTTTGTATGGGGGGATGCAGTGCATAGTAAACTTTAGTAGGCCAGGGCACATTCTATATGTCAGATCTACTTACCTTCTTACTTACCTTCTTACTTACCTTCATACTAGCTGAAATTAACGAATGGAAAGGGTATTTGGGGGGGCTTATTAGTTTAGACTCATACTTACCTTCATACCTACTCTCTAATAGCTGACTCATATAAAAATACATAAAAATATAAAATTAAAAATCAAAAATAAATAAATAAAATATAAATAATAATCTAAAATATAAACTAAAAATCTTATAAATAAGTTAAAAGGCTTGCAAAGCCAGAATAAATATTAAAAAATTATAAATACTATAAAAATCCAAAAATTTTCATACTTTTGAATTTTGTATAGGGGGATCCAACGCATAGTAAACTTTAGTGGGCTGGGAGCTCATTCTATATGTCAGATCTACTTACCTTCTTACTTACCTTCTTACTTACCTTCATACTAGTTGAGATTAACAAATAGAAAGGGTATTTGGGGGGGCCTATTAGTTTATTCTCATACTTACCTTCATACCTACTCTCTAATAGCTGACTCATATAAAAATACATAAAAATATAAAATTAAAAATCAAAAATAGATAAATAAAATATAAATAATAACCTAAAATATAAACTAAAAATCTTATAAATAAGTTAAAAGGCTTACAAAGCCAGAATAAATATTAAAAAATTATAAATATTATAAATATCCAAAAATTTTCATACTTTTGAATTTTGTATTGGTGGATCCAACGCATAGTAAACTTTAGTGGGCTGGGGGCTCATTCTATATGTCAGATCTACTTACCTTCTTACTTACCTTCATACCTCATACTAGCTGAAATTAACGAATAGAAAGGGTATTTGGGGGGGCCCATTAGTTTATTCTCATACTTACCTTCATACCTACTCTCTAACAGTTGATTCATATAAAAATACATAAAAATATAAAATCAAAAATCAAAAATAAATAAATAAATTATAAATAATAACCTAAAATATAAACTAAAAATCTTATAAATAAGTTAAAAGGCTCATAAAGCCAGAATAAATATTAAAAAATTATAAATACTATAAATATCCAAAAATTTTCATACTTTTGAATTTTGTATTGGTGGATCCAACGCATAGTAAACTTTAGTGGGCTGGGGGCTCATTCTATATGTCAGATCTACTTACCTTCTTACTTACCTTCATACTACTCATATAGCTGAAATTAACAAATAGAAAGGGTATTTGGGGGGGCCTATTAGTTTATTCTCATACTTACCTTCATACCTACTCTCTAATAGCTGATTCATATAAAAATACATTAAAATATAAAATTAAAAATCAAAAATAAATAAATAAAATATAAATAATAATCTAAAATATAAACTAAAAATCTTATAAATAAGTTAAAAGGCTTGCAAAGCCAGAATAAATATTAAAAAATTATAAATACTATAAAAATCCAAAAATTTTCATACTTTTGAATTTTGTACGGGGGATGCTGTGCATAGTAAATTTTAGTGGACCAGGGCTCATTCTATATGTCAGATCTTCTTACCTTCTTACTTACCTTCATACTTACCTTAATACTAGCTGAAATTAACGAATAGAAAGGGTATTTGGGGGGCCTATTAGTTTATTCTCATACTTACCTTCATACCTACTCTCTAACAGTTGACTCATATTAAAATACATAAAAATATAAAATTCAAAATCAAAAATAAATAAATAAAATATAAATAATAATCTAAAATATAAACTAAAAATCTTATAAATAAGTTAAAAGGCTCACAAAGCCAGAATAAATATTAAAAATTATAAATATTATAAAAATCCAAAAATTTTGATACTTTTGAATTTTGTATGGGGGGATGCAGTGCATAGTAAACTTTAGTGGGCCAGGGCTCATTCTATATGTCAGATCTACTTACCTTCTTACTTACCTTCATACTAGCTGAAATTAACGAATAGAAAGGGTATTTGGGGGAGCCTATTAGTTTATTCTCATACTTACCTTCATACCTACTCTCTAACAATTGACTCATATAAAAATACATAAAAATATAAAATCAAAAATAAATAGAATATAAATAATAGAAATCATTCATAAAACTAAACATTTTAATGGTTTTTTATAAGCCAAAATTAATAATAAAAATATAAATATAAATAATGCACAAATGCAGACTTATCGAAAAATTGTGACCCAGTGTAAATAAATCGACTGATCTATGAGCATAGACCAGCAACGGCTTAGCGATTATCTATATATATTCTGGCAGTTTATTCTTTTTCATACACATACTCACAATAAAATAGCTAAAATAAATAAAAACAGAAAATTTATATATTAGGGGCATTTGGGAGGGATTGATTGCATAAGGACATACTTACCAACATAATTAACTGAAAATAGTTGAAAAATAATTAAAAATATAGAGACAGGGGCATTTTGTGGGACTTGAACGTAATAACATACTTACCAACATACTTATCTGAAAATAGCTAAAAACAAATAAGAAACATAGAGACAGGGGCATTTTGTGGGGCTTAACATTTAGTGACATACTTACCTGAAAAATACTTACCAACATACTTACCTGAAAAATACCTGAAAATAGAAAGAATAGCTGAAAATAGAAAAAATAGCTGAAAATAGAAAAAGTAGCTGAAATTAGAAAAAGTAGCTGAAAAGAATAGAAAATTAAAACTCAGTTTATAGCTAGAAACAAAAAAACGGCTAGGTAGAAATGACATCACTACCGATATGTGTTGATCGCGCTCATCGATAGAACAATAGTCAAACTTAAATATCTGAAAGTAAACAAACAAATAAGTAAATATTAAACAAAAAACTAATATAAATAATTAAATTAAAATAAAGAAGCTGCCAACAATGGATCACAGTGTCTCAACTCCTCCATTAATCTTTTTGTTCATGTGTCAGTGCGTTATAGTGCGTTATATGCTTATGTGTTTACCCCTTTATCTTCTCTATGTTAACACACTTATGTGTGTTAACATTTCCTCAGACGCAAATAGCAAAACACAAATTACCCCTGAAAGTTGCAGGGCAAGAGCATTCACTATCCAAGTTCCAAACCAGCAAATTTGCCCCCTGTTTTATGCAGCATTCACAGCTGTGTGTCTTAGCCGGTTCATTCTCTCTCCGTTTTTGCTCTGCCTCAACTTAATTTGCTTTGCCCCTTCCAACCAATCAAACGGTCAAACGGTTATGCGGTTATGCGACAAATGCGCAAAAGCAAAGGCAAAGAGCGAATTTTGTAACGGTCATTTAATTTGCCTCTCTCTGCTTTTTATGCGCGCGCGACTCTCACTGCCTTCTGCCGGCAGAGGCAGTGTAGCAGCATGGTAGCAGTGGAAAAGTAAAAATCGCAACAGATCAAGTCTTGATTTGCATTCGAGGTGAACGGACGTGTGTGCTGCTGCTGCTGCTCGATCGACTCAACTCATTGCGACATTGCGACTTGTGATTTCTCTCTCCTGCGACTTAAATCCTGCGGTTAATAAATAATAAATCGGCTATAAATTATAAATAATAAAACAAATTAAATAATACGTGCTCGTCGCGCCATCGTTTCGCCATCAACGTCGCCAACGGCGTCGTTGCAGCCGAGCGCTGTTTCTTTCGATATATATACTTTGTGAATCTCGCGAATTCGATAAAAATCCTTACAAATATAATAATTAATTAATAAAATTCATAAAATTCGTAAAAAATTCGTGTACGTCGCCGCTTTTTTGCCCCCACCGCCGTGCTTTTTCATTTTTCACCGACGCTGCCGTCTAAACCACCATTTTGTGTCTGGCCTCAGCGTCGTTGCTAAGCTTTTTCGCGTATACATACGTACATACGTGTGTATATAATCTCCGCGTCTCTTATGTTCTACGCGCGTTTTTCGCGTTTATTGTGCGCTTCTCGTGATTATTTGAGCGTTTATCGTATTTCTCGCGCCCATTTCTCGCACTCCTCTCATTTCTTGCGTGTTTCTCTATCTTTCTCGCGCGTTTTTCATAATCATTCGCGCGTTCTTTATATTTTCTCGCGCGTTTTCTCTATTTCTCGCGCGCTTTTCGCGATTTCTTGCACAGTTTTCGTGATTATTCGTTCTTTCTCGCGCGCTTTTCGTGTTCTCTCGCGCGTTTTCGGTGTTTCGCGCGCGTTTTTCGGGTCTCCTCGCGCCCATTTCTCGCGCGTTTTATCTTGTGTGGTGTGTGTTTGCTGCCGCTGCCGCAAACCCATCGCCCAACAACAACAACCACAAGGAGCGAAGGAAGCCACGCCTCCACATCCATACACACCCCCACACACACCCACGCACACCCCTACAGATCCGCACACAGAGAAGGTAGCCGGGTTCTTTTGTCCAATCCGAGAAGAAGAAGAGATTTCGTTCGTTCGATCGTTCGATCTTCCTCTTCTTCTTCTCAATCACAGAGAGGGCAAATATAAAGAGCAAAATAGTGTATGATTACAAATATGCTATACTTACCTGTTGCGTGCATCCACACCATCCTCACCGTCGCCGCCAAAAACCTGTAAAGAGAAGAAAATATGTTGTTATTGATATGTCATTGAAAGCTATATGCATAGCAGCGTGGCAGGCTGCTGTGCGACAAATATATGCACCTTATTGATATCCAACACTTTTCAATACGCACATGGATAAAAAATGATGAATATAAACAACAACAGCGTCTTCATGTACATCACTGGAAAGGTACCTCCTTCAGCTTTCGTATGGTGGCATCCGCATCCCTGTCGGATGCTTATAGCGATTTTTCGTTATACTAAACGAAAATTGCCTTTTTCGCCATACGAAGGCACCACGGTCTCCTTTGTCTTCGTCGAGTTATACTCCGACGGCATTGAGTGTGGCCTGCTAACTTCGCTGCAACAACACCAGTAACATCATCTGAAAGAGAAAAAGAGGGAAAAATTAGTGTATTATTAAAAAATATGCAATACTTACCTGAAGAAAGCGAGTCTACACCATCTCCTTCGTCGCGGCCATCACCCTGAAAAAGAGAAGCAAATAATGGTTATTAAGAAATGTATAAACGTTTTTAAATAACTATATAATATGCATAGCAGCGTGGCAGGCTGCTGTGCTACAATGACATGCATCCCGTCAACGTTTAGGATCGTGTCGCCACTACGTCAATTCACACATGGACATAAAACGACAACCAACACCACCAGCAACGTCAACATACACCTTAATGGAAAGGTATGCCACTAAGCTTCCGAATGGTGGCATCCGCAGACCTCTCGGATGCTCCTAGCAATTTTTCGTAGTACTAAACGAAAATTGCCTTTTGTGCCATTCGAAGGCATCAGGGTCACAATTGTCGTCGTTGAACTTTTTGCCGACGGCATTGAATGTGGCCAGCCAGCTAAAGCTCCAATCACACCCAGCTAGTTACCTGAAAGAAAATAAATGACAAGTTAGTGTATCATCAAAAAAATATGCTATACTTACCTGAAGAAAGCGCGTCTACACCATCTCCTTCGTCGCTGTTATTACCCTGAAAAAGAGAAGAAAAATATTGTTACTTGGAAATCTATACACGTTTTTAAATAGCAATATAACATGCATAGCAGCGTGGCAGGCTGCTGTGCGAAAATGATATGCATCCTACCATCTTCAGGAGCGTATCGTCACTTCGCCGTTGGATCAGCATCTCAACACCAATGGCATCTATCACGGACATCCACCATCACAGCGTCCTGCGAGTTAATCTGAAAAGAAAAGAGAGAAAAATAAAATGTTCATTAACAAAAAGAATAAACATAATATTGGAGACGATATTATTGTCATTATTACCTGTAAACACAACCACAACAGCTCTCGTCAATCAGCAATCAGCCATCATGCGTAACAAATTGCAAGAATGCAACAGTACCTGCCTACAATCGCCAACCATGTAGCCACTTGTACTACCTGCAAATAAATATTGAAATTTAAAACGGAATTTTACCAATTGCTAATACTGGTCTATTAGCAATTTTGTGTGATTTTTCAAAATCACGTTCGATTTAAAATATGCTTACCAATGCCATATCCATTAATGATATAGATGGCACATAAGTAGCCCCCTCATGCTACAGTCAAAACATGAGTTCTAAGCATCCGTCACTTATCCTGCTCTATGCGGGGAGTGAACATGCATATGCACATGCATACGCACATAGCTACGCTTTGCTATAAAAAGAAAAGCAAATTCCGTATGAAAATTAACATGCAACTTGTGAATACAGTTCTTACCGAAAAGTGAACTAACTTCACGCTCGTCTGCAATCAATATGGTCAAGCGTTTGACCGAATCTGCAATAACCAATACGCAAATAAAGGCTGAATGTCCAGCAATAACACCAGCTGGCAACTCTCCGTCTCGTCAACATCACCTGCAAATGAAAAAAGGAGTGTATTAAGACTAATTTAATATACTTACCTGATGAGAGCGCGTCCACACCATCTTCAACGTCGCCGTCACTAACCTGAAAAGAGAAAAAATATTGTCATATACATGCCATTAAAATGCACTATGCATAGCAGCGTGGCAGGCTGCTGTGCGTCAATTTTATGCATTGTACTTACATCCAGCAATTGGCACATGGATGAAAAACGACGACCAACACCACCAACAGCGTCGCCATATACCTCACCAGAAAGGTACGTCTCTTAGCCTTCGTATGGTGGCATCCGCATCCCTGTCGGATGTTCCAGTCAAAATTTCGTCATACCCAACGAAATTTGCCTTTTGCCATTCGGAGGCATCACGGTCGCAATTGTCGTCGTCGAGTTATACTCCGACGGCAAATCGTATGGCCAGCCAGCTAAGCCGCAATCACATCCGGCACCTGAAAGAAAAGGAAAAGTTAGTGTATTATTTATAATACTCTATACTCACCTGAAGAGCGCGTCCCACCATCTCCATCGCTGCCGTCACTAACCTGCAAAGAGAAGAAAATATTGTTTGTTAAAAATGCAGACATGTCAATTCACACATTGATTTAAAATGATGTAAACAAACACTGACAGCAACACCACACACCTCATTAGAAAGGTATGTCCATCAGCTTCCGTATGGTCTCATCCGCAGACCTCTCGGATGCTCCTAGCAATTTTTGGTCATACCAATCAAGAATTGCCTTCGCCATACGATGGCATCGTGGTCCAAACAGTCGTCGTCAAGTCACACTCCGACGGCATTGTGTGCGGCCAGTCATCTACGCTGCAGCAACACCAGCAATATCAACTGTAAAGAAATGGAAAAATTAGTGTATTTTCAACAATACTCTATACTTACCTGTTTAAGCGGTCCCACCATCTCCATCGCTGCCGTCACTAACCGCAAACAGAAGAAAATATTGTTTGTCAAATATGAAAACCAATTACACATGGCAATTAAAAATGATGTTAACAACTGCCGACAGTAACGCCACACACCTCACCAGAAAGGTTTGTTTTCACTTTCGTATGGTGGCATCCGCATCCTGTCGGATGTTCATAGCATTTTTCGCTATACCAAACGAAAATTGCCTTTTTCGCCATACGAAGGCGTCACGGTCTTCACTGTCATCGTCGAGTCACACTCCGACGGCAAATCATATGGCCAAACCGCAATCATACCCGGCACCTGAAAAAAGAAAAGTTAAGTGTATTACTCGTAATATGCTATACACACCTGTTGCGGCATCCACCACCATCTCCATCGCCGCCGTCCATAACCTGCAAAGAAGAAGAAAAATATGTTGTTAATAAACATGCCATTAAATGCAACATGCATAGCAGCGTGGCAGGCTGCTGTGCGACAATTATATGCATTGAACTTACATCCAGCAATTGGCAATACGCGGATGGATGAAACACGACGACCAACACCACCAGCAGCGTCGTCATATACCTCATCAGAAAGGTACGTCTCTTAGCCTTCGTATGGTGGCATCCGCATCCCCGTCGGATGTTCCAGTCAAAATTTCGTCATACCCAACGAAATTTGCCTTTTGCCATTCGGAGGCATCACGGTCGCAATTGTCGTCGTCGAGTTATACTCCGACGGCAAATCGTATGGCCAGCCAGCCCAATCACATCCGGCACCTGAAAGAAAAGAAAAATTAGTGTATTATTTATAATACTCTATACTTACCTGAAGAGCGCGTCCCACCATCTCCATCGCTGCCGTCACTAACCTGCAAAGAGAAGAAAATATTGTTTGTTAAAAATGCAAACATGTCAATTCACACATGGATTAAAAATGATGTAAACAAACACTGACAGCAACACCACACACCTCATTGGAAAGGTATGTTCATCAGCTTTCGTATGGTGGCATCCGCAGACCTCTCGGATGCTCCTAGCATTTTTTGGTTATACCAATCGAAATTTGCCTTGCCATACGAAGGCGTCACGGTCTTCACTGTCATCGTCGAGTCACACTCCGACGGCAAATCATATGGCCAGCCAGCTAAGCCGCAATCACACCCGGCACCTGTAAAAAGAAAAGTTAGTGTATTACTAGTAAAATGCTATACTTACCAGTTGCGTGCATCCACACCATCTCCATCGCCGCCATCAAAAACCTGCAAAGAGAAGAAAATATGTTGTTAATAACATGTCATTAAATGCAATATGCATAGCAGCGTGGCAGGCTGCTGTGCGACAATTTTATGTGCATCGTACTTACATCCAGCAATTGGCAATACGCGCATGGATGAAACACGACAACCAACACCACCAGCAGCGTCGTCATATACCTCATAAGAAAGATTTGCCTTTTGCCATACGAAGGCATCACGGTCGCAATTGTCGTCGTCGAGTTATACTCCGACGGCAAATCGTATGGCCAGCCAGCTAAGCCGCAATCACATCCGGCACCTGAAAGAAAAGGAAAAGTTAGTGTATTATTTATAATACTCTATACTCACCTGAAGAGCGCGTCCCACCATCTCCATCGCTGCCGTCACTAACCTGCAAAGAGAAGAAAAATTTGTTTATTAAAAATGTAAACATGCCAATTCACACACGGATTAATAATGATGTTAACAAACGCCGACAGCAACACCACTCACCTCGTTAGAAAGGTATGTTCATCAGCTTTCGTATGGTGGCAACCACATCCCAATCGGATGATCCTAGCAATTTTTGGTCATACCAAATGATAATTGCCTTTTCTGCCATACGAAGGCATCACGGTCTTCTTTGTCGTCGTCGAGTTATACTCCGACGGCAAATCGTATGGCCAGCCAACTAAGCCTCATACACATCCGGCACCTGAAAGAGAAAAGTAAAGGTTAGTTTATTCTTTAAATACTCTATACCAACCAGTTGCGTGCATCCACACCATCTCCATCGCCGCCATCAAAAACCTGAAAAGAGAAGAAAATAATGTTATTAACATGCCATTAATTGCAATAGGCATAGCAGCGTGGCAGTCTGCTATACACTACTGCATACATACCTGGATCAAATATATACGCATGCGCCCGCCTATGCCACACGTTGAACGTGTGCGCAGCCATATGACGGACGCATTGCAGCAACTACGGTCAGGATGCGACCAGGAATATCACGCACAAACGGGTCGCCACTGCCATCATTATGCGCGCCTGCCAGCACGCATACATATTGTGGCACCTGTGCGATACATCCATTGGCATTCTACATGATCCAGCTCCAGCTTTAAACGTTGATGCTCACCTGAAAAGAAAAAGAAAAGTTTGATTAATTGAAAGTCAAATTTTTCGGAATTTTCAGCAACTAACGATGCGCCAAGTCCATGCGCTGTGAATGTTATGTCCAGTCTTGGCTACTTGGCGGCACCAGCAACAGCAACAGCATCAACGCCAATAAGCTGAAACGTGGAAAACACAAGTGCGTCAACTACATCATTAAGCGCGCCTACCGGCACGCATACAGCACCCAGTTCCAGTTTCAGTTCCAGTTTCAGCTCCAGCACCAGCTCCAGCTCCATTGTTGATGTGCAACTGAAAAGAAAAAGAAAAGTTTGATTAATTGAAAGTCAAATTTTTCGGAATTTTCAGCACCAATGATGCGCCCAGTCCATGCGCTGAGAATGTTATGTCCAGTCTTGGCAAACGGGCGGCATCAGCAACAGCAACAGCATCAACGCCAATAACCTGCAAAATGGAAAAAACATGGTTAAACACTTACAAACCAAACCAATACTTACCTAGCATCCCGAACGGCATCCTGCGGCATACATATTGCATCATCCTTCGGCACCAGCTCCAGTCGTCAACAATCTGCAAAGAAAAAGAAAGAAAATAGTATTAATATTTATGTTTTATGTATTTATGTATATTCTTGCCATTTCTGTGTTACTTGCGTGTGCATATGCACTCGCAAAAAACACTTAAACAGCTGTCCAACTTCTCAGCATTGCAAGAGAGTTGGCAGCCACAATGATTGCCGGTCAAGCAGGGCAACGCAATTAAGAGCGTAACTGCTCAAATTTTTTTTTTAAAATCTGTAACTTCGTAATTTGAATGTCAACTGTTAGATTTTAAGTCAATTCATACAGTGTAGTTTTGTTCTCTCTCTGTATTTCTTTGTTAAATCTCAATGTTAAATGTTTTTTAAGGCTAGGTCTATTAATACCCTTATATGTTGCTCAAACGAGTAATGAGAACGGTAAAAATGTAATCATAACATACCTCTGCCCGGCACGCGACATTGTTGCCGGTCGCCCTTTGAGTTGTGCAGACGTGCTCGCCGCCGTCCGCAACTGCAACTCAACACTATTCTGAAAATAAAGACTTGTGGAAAAAAAAAGCAATTAAATTCTTTTATTAAATAAGCACTAGTGCGTGGGTGCATAAATGTTAAATAAACGTTAAACGTTAAATAAACCTTAAACAAGCAGTTCATATAACACTTAGCAGTGCACAATACATTAAACGCGAAAAATTTTTCTGCGCAACAACATTACAAAATGGACGACCACAGAGTCAAGTCGCACGCAAGTGAAGACGCGAATAAAAGCGGAAAAATTGACGATGCCTGCCAAGTGCAGCCCAAGGATGAGCCGTTCCTTAGCAATGAGGAGATAGTGGAGCTGATGCAGCTGAAAAAGGATATGGCCAAGGGAGAAATGGACAAATGTGAGTACATCTCGTTGATCTCCAGCTCCGAATCGGACATCTCCACACGGCCGTATGCTTATGGTAGCAGCGGCAAAAGCAGCAACAGCTCAGGCGATGAGCTGGACTTGGATGTCACCGTAATAGAGTCCAGGAGCCCCGCCACAGAAATTGACTTGTCTCTGTATGTGAATAAAAAATGGACGCCAAGCATCTGCATAAGCGACAAAGCTACAAGTCATGTAACGCTAAGCGACAACTTTGACTTTGACGGAATCGGCAAGGTGAAACCAAGTCACTCAAATCAGGGCGAACATTCAACCAGCGCAGTGCGCTCAACTGAGCGAGAGCGCAAAGCAGTGGCAGCAATAGCAAAGTCACCAACCAATTCGCCGCAAAAACCACCACCATTACCGACGCTGCTCAAAGAGACAAAAAACACTCAAACTATAAACGCAGCATCAACACCAGCCAAAGCAGTAACAAGTGAGAGTGTAGACGCGAGTGAAATTGAAGCGAAGACAAAAACTGACAACGCCGCATACACTCACACTCACACACTAACCAAAAGCAACTTGCAATTACACGCACAAATTACAAGTACCAACCGACAAGCAGTGCAAAATAAAACACTGCAAATTGAAAATAATAAAACACAAACACAAATCAACACCAATAAAGCTACGGCAACAAGTGAAAAAATAAAAACTACTATTAATAAATCAAGTGACAACGTTGGATATCAACAACAAGAAGACGAAAAACTGGATCGGACAACGCCAAATAAAATTACTACCAGCAAAAAATGCATACTGCCGATGCTACTAACACCAAGCAAAAATGACAGTGAGCAAGCAGTGCAAATACGTAAACCAGATGAAGTAGACAACGTAACTGAATGGCTGGTCTGTGTACCGCCTTTGTTGCCCAGCGAATTGTCCCTGCTTCACGCCACACCAATCAAAGCTGTCCAGAGGATTGAAGCTGCAACAGCCACAGAGGAAAACCACCTAACTAGTTCACCATACAAAAGGAGACGACGTATCAACTCTGAGGACTACGATGACTACGAAGAGTCTTTGAACGCCAATGCTGATCCCGCTGAAACAGATATGGATATGCTTGCACCTGTGCCTAATACATCAGCCATCAAAAGCAAAACTGCCAATGAATTGCACGATGAGGCCAGGAGCAAGAAACCTAAATTAAAAGACGACGATCATAACAGTAGCAGCCCTGATGTCGACGCGGACAATTCTACACAGCATAACCAAGGTGGCGGCCAGACTGACATGGATGTTGACAGCATCAATGCCAGCAATAACAACATCATTAGCAACAGCCCGGAAGGAAACGGGAGTGTAGCCAAACAACCCAACCGAGGTAGTAGTGAAACTGACTTGAACAATGGCAACAACACCAATGTCAGCAACAACAACTGCCCCAATGGAGAATTAATAGCAGCAACAATGCAGCCCAATCAAGATGGATGTGATGATGATGTTGGCATGGTCTCTGTTAACAACAACACTAACATCAATGACCACATCACAGTGCCGCCGCCCTTACCGCAGCAACAACGACAGCAGCCAATGCTTGACATTAAAATTGGAAAAAATAAAAATAAAATACCAATGTTATTTCTGCCAATGGTGCCTGATATCATGCCGCTCCTTAACAAGCTGTCGAGTAATCCAGCTGTCGGCAAATTTAGAACCACTACAACGGCAAAAAACGGTCTGCGAGTACAGTGTGTGAACATGGACTCATACAATGCAATCCAAAAAATGATGATAGATGACAAAGTACCACTGCACACTCATCAACCCAAGATCAACAGAGGCTTTAGGGTGATTATCCGCAAACTACATTGTTCCACACCATGCACCGATATCACCAAAGCACTAAAACACCTTGGGTACAACGTTAAGTTCAGCCGTGTGATGAAGCAAAGGATAACTGGGAAGCCCTTGCATCTTTTCGAGCTGGAAATTGAATCCTTACCCAACAACGCTCATCTTGAAATTCTAAAAATAGATTCTCTACTCAACCAAACGGTAAAAGTCGAACGCATGGTAAATTTACATCAGCCGGTCCAATGCCACCGCTGTCAGGCATTCGGACATACTAAAAATTACTGCCTCAGACCATTTCGTTGCATGAAATGTGCCGGCGATCACATATCTACATCATGTAAGAAGCCGAGGCATGAGAAGGCAAAATGTGCCAATTGCAACGAAGGGCATGTAAGCAGCTACAAGGGCTGTATCAAGTTCAAAGAGGCTAGACGTGAAATGCGTGCGAATAAAGTGACTGTTGGCGCAAATAATAACAATAAACAACAACAATCGCGACGACGACAACAGCACTACAAACATCAGCTGCATCAGCAGCGCCAGGATCAACGCAGTCAACTCCATTTGCAGCAGCAACATCATCAGCAGCAGCAGGGAAACCAAACCCAGAGCCACCATCACACTGGGAATGCCAATACAACTGCTAGAAATCCCAAAATATCTTACAGCTGGATAGTGCGTAATGGAAATGGCAACGGTGTGAGGAGTAACAAGAATAGCAGCAACAACATAGACACCACACCACAACAACAGCAGCCACAGTCGCAACCAAAGCAGCCGCAACATCCATACCAACAACAAAAACAGCGGCAACAGCGTAAAAATCCAACACCAGGCCAAAACAACAAGAATAATCAGCAGCAGCAAAGGCAAAGGCAAATAACACCAGGTAGACAGCAGCAGCAACAACACCAGCGAGCATTAAAAACCCCTAAGCCAAATTATGCCACTGCGAACGAAAATGCGCGCTTTAGGAACAAACGTGCGCCAAATAGTCCTGCAAACAATAACAACAACAGCACACTGGGCCCAGCGGGTAAACATCTTGCAGAACTGCAGAAAAAGCTAAGAGAGAAGCAGCAGCAACAACAACAGGTTGAACGTCAGCAGCATCTTCATCAACGGCAACAACAACAACAGCAGCAATTCATCAACAACTTACCTCAAGCAACGAATGCCCCACCAGTAGCAGCAGCAGAATCAGCAATCCCGCGCACAACAACTCTGGAACAAAGAGACCAACTCATGGCCAGAATTGAAGCAATGGAAACAAAACTTGATATGCTATTCGAAGTGTTAGTCAATATGATTAACACAAACACAGCCACGAGCATATCAAAGACATTAGCCAGTTCACTCTCACCCTCTACCAGTGGAAGTGATGCAACTACCGCCAATGAAGCTCGCAATGTATAACACAACACATACTAGAGCTACCATCAGCAGCAGCAGCAGCAACAACACCAACAACAACAACATCAACACCACAGACGCTCAACGCACTATCCAACACCGCAACTCTTTTAAAATTGCGTGTTGGAATGCAAACGGTGTACGAAACAAAAAACACGAGCTCGAAGTGTTTATGCTGCGACACCAATTGGATGCTATGCTAATTGTTGAAACACGGCTGCCAACAACCAACATCACTGCTCTGAACATTGATGGTTACCTCAACTACACGGGTACTCACCCAACCAGCCATAAAAGAGGAGGAGTTGCAATACTAGTACGAAACACTGTCAAACATATTGCCCTGCCGCCAATTTCGCTACCCTCCATCCAATGTGCACCAATTGCCATTTCACTCAACAATGCACAGCGACTGATCATTGCTCCTGTTTACTGCCCGCCACAACACCAATGGACAGCACAAAACTTCAAGGATCTGTTCGCGTACATTGATGATTTTGGCAACAACTCCAGCTTCTTATTATGTGGCGATTGGAATGCCAAGCACTCGTGGTGGGGTGGCACTCGAGCATGCCAACGCGGTAAAGCATTGATGGAATGCGTACATAGCAGCAACCGTCTTCAGATTCTAGCCACTGGAGGAGCAACTCACTATCCGTTTGACAGGAGGAAGAGACCGTCAGCCATTGACTTCACAGTCACTGGGGGACTCAGCCATGATAGAGTCAAAACCTTCTCCACTGTCGACTTGGACTCGGATCACCTGCCAATACATGTGCACATTGGCTTGGACGGATCCAGTCTAGGTGGAATACCGTCAGCACCAAACGGGAAACGCCTACTGCCAAGACGAGCAAACGTCCAACGTTTCCAAGCATACCTGGAACGAAGACTGCTCCTCAACACGGAAATAAACTCTGGCCAGGACATCGAAGACGCTATAGACATCTTTTATCAAAATGTCTACAATGCAGCCAAAGCGGCCGCTCCACCTTGCCAACACCAGCGACGCAACCGCCAGCAACCACAGCGCCAACGTCTGGATCCGGTAACACGCATGCTGTTACAAACTAAAAAGCAAACCAAACGTATAATGATTGCTTTACGGACCCCAGAGTCAGAGAGGGAGTACAGGCAGGTGCAAAATCGTCTCAAAAAGGCACTAAAATCAAGCAAATCCGCATACATCAACGACCAGCTCAAGCAGATTGATACAAATGATCGCTACAAGATGCAAAAGCTGTGGAAGCACACGAACAAGCTTAGACGACAGCCCATACCCAACTGGCCCTTGAAACTCGACGGTACAACAACAACTACGACCACCACCGGAGTTAGCAGAGCCACCATCAATTGGACCAGGAGCAGTGAGGAGAAAGCTGAAGCGTTCGCAGCTCACTTGGAAGACCGGTTCAAACCAATATACACCAACACCAGTGACACTCGGGCAGCAATTAGTGAGGAATATCAACAACAACTCCTACTGAAAGCCCAGCAACAACAACAGCAGCAATGTGTTAGTGACAGTGGTAATGTTGATCAGGTGATGCACACACCACCATTCCGGCCAATCACTCCTAGCGAAATCGAGGTGGAGATTGCTATGTTGGACAACAAAAAGTCACCAGGCATGGACAACATTGACAATCTCACCATCAAATCGCTTCCAAAAAAGGCCATCATATATCTCACTCTCATCTACAACAGCATCTTGAGACATGGTCATTTCCCGAGCCAATGGAAAACTGCGGCTATCACGATGATTCTCAAGCCTGGCAAGCCCACAGAACAAGTATCTTCGTATAGACCGATCAGTTTGCTATCAGGACTGTCGAAGATACTCGAGAAATTGATCATGCAAAGGCTATTTGAGTGTGCTGAGTTTGCAAATGCTGTCCCAAACCATCAGTTCGGATTCAGGAAAGAACATGGTACGGAACAACAACTGGCCCGGGTCACTCAACACATCCTAAAAGCGTACGAGAAACGTCAATTTTGCTCTGCAATATTTATTGACATTACGGAGGCGTTCGATAGGGTTTGGCACGAAGGGTTGTTGGCCAAATTGATAAAGTTGCTGCCACCGACACTGTTCTACGTACTCCAGAGTTACCTGAAAGAACGGAAATTCTTGGTTAAGTGCAACGATGGCACAAGATCGAGCCAAAGGATGATAGCCGCGGGAGTCCCTCAAGGGAGCTGTTTGGGCCCCATCCTGTACACCATTTACTCGTCCGACATGCCACTGCCATCCATAGTGATGCTCAATGACTGGGGTGGCCCAACTGCAGCGGAAGTGAGATCGGAAATGCTGCTATCCACCTATGCCGACGACACCATCATCATGTGCAGCAAGAACACCCCGAATGGTGCAATCGTCAGCAACCAGAGGTACTTGAGACACTTCATGGAATGGGCAGATCGATGGTGCATTAAAATAAACGCCAACAAAACAGCCCACGTTATGTTCACCCTAAGGAAAACGGAACCGTTTGCTGGAACGCGGCCGCCGTTGCTAAACGGACAGAGGATAGCAAACAAAACAAAGCACCGCTACCTTGGACTGTTACTTGACCGCAAACTCACCCTCAAGCCGCATGTCACTGAACTCATCCCTAGGCTCTGGGCTGGCTACAAAAAGCTGGAATGGATGTTTGGTAGGAGTTGCAAGCTATCCACACCCTGCAAAGTACTGGTCTACAAGCAATTACTGGCCCCAATATGGCACTATGGGTTGTCAATCTTTGGTGCCCTGTCGTCGAACTCGCAACTACATCGTCTGGATGTCACCCAAAACAAGATGCTACGCAGAATCACACGAGTGCCATGGTTCACTAGCAATAAAACGATTCGAGACAGACACAACATAAAGAGCGCAGATGACATCTTCCAGAACAGCAGTGCCAGGCTGGCTAATTCTCTCTTCCTACATCCCAACATAGAGGCGAGGAAGCTCATCTCAAGCCCATATGTGCCACAGCGGCTCGATCGGCCAAAGTACACTGAGCAACTACAGAAGCACATCATTCCACTGCAGCTACAACTGCAGCAACAACAGACACGACCGCAGCTTGATAACAATGACGAAAGCCTACCCACGCTGGTGAGATTGCAGCATGAGGCAGATATGGTTAGAAGAGCGGAGATACGTGCAACTGCTCCACGCCACCCATTCTTTACCCAACCGCTCCCTGAGGATCGAACGGACGAACGATTTGGTGAGCTTGCAATCAATAACCTGAGACGCAAATACAGGGACGGCCGGATCTCACGTTCTCGGCTGGAAGAGATTATACAACATCAGCCGGCAACCATACAGGAACTAATCTTACCTGGACTCTATGAAGAGCGGCGTAATCAGACTGAAGTTGCAGCAGACTCCGAGGCGGAAGAGATACTTACGCTAAATATGGAAAACCTGCAGATTCGCCTAGATCAGGAACTGACTGTGGAGCTAACACCTGATTAATATACTGTACTTACCTGATGAGCGCGTCCACCTGAAAAGAAAAAGTTAGTG
This sequence comes from Scaptomyza pallida, assembly GCA_018152965.1. NCBI lineage: Eukaryota > Metazoa > Arthropoda > Insecta > Diptera > Drosophilidae > Scaptomyza > Scaptomyza pallida. The sequence goes on along the minus strand of JAECXP010000228.1, from coordinate 806,106 downwards.
TATAATCACAAATATGCTATACTTACCTACTGTGTGCATCCACACCATCCTCACCGTCGCCGCCAAAAACCTGTAAAGAGAAGAAAATATGTTGTTAGATATGCATATACTTACCTGTTGCGTGCATATACACCATCTCCACACCGCCGTCAAGAACCTGAAAGAGAAGAAAATATGTTAATAACATGTCATCAAATGCAATCTGCATAGCAGCGTGGCAGGCTGCTGTGCGACAAATTGCATGCATCTCACTAACATCCAGCACTTGGAAATACGCACATGGATGAAACAAGATGACTATAAACACCTACAGCAACACCACACACCTCATCTGAAAGGTACATCCCTTAGCTTTCGTATGGTGGCATCCGCATCCCTGTCGGATGTTCATAGCGATTTTTCGTTATACCAAACGAGAATTGCCTTTTTCGCCATACGAAGGCGTCACGGTCTCCACTGCCATCGTCGAGTTACACTCCGACGGCACTGCATACGGCCAGCCAGCTAAGCCTCAAGCACATCCGGCACCTGGAAGAGAAAAGGAAAAGTTAGTGTATGATTACAAATATGCTATACTTACCTGTTGCGTGCATCCACACCATCTTCACCGTCGCCGCCAAAAACCTGTAAAGAGAAGAAAATATGTTGCTATTGATATGTCATTGAAAGCTACATGCATAGCAGCGTGGCAGGCTGCTGTGCGACAAATATATGCACCTTATTGACATCCAACTTTTTGCAATACACACATGGACATAAAACGATGACTTCAAACACCAGCAGCGTCATCATTTACATCGCTGGAAAGCTACATCCCTCAGCTTTCGTATGGTGGCATCCGAATCCCTGTCGGATGCTCCTAGCAACTTTTCGTAGTACTAAACGAAAATTGCCTTTTGCCATACGAAGGCATCAGGGTCACAATTGTCGTCGCTGAATTCTTCGCCGACGGCATTGAATATGGCCAGCCACCTAATGCTCCAATCACACCCAGCTAGTTACCTGAAAGAAAATAAAGGACAAGTTAGTGTATTCTCAAAAAATGTACTATACTTACCTGAAGAAAGCGCGCCTACATCATCTCCTTCGTCGCTGCTATTACCCTGAAAAAGAGAAGAAAAATATAGTTATTGAGAAATGTATAAACGTTTTTTTCAATAACAATATAAAATGCATAGCAGCGTGGCAGGCTGCTGTGCGAAAATGATACGCATCCTACCATCTTCAGCAGCGTATCGCCACTTCGCCGTTGGACCAGCATCTAAACACCAATGGCATCTTACACGGACATCCACCATCACAGCGTCCTGAGAGTTAATCTGAAAAGAAAAAGAGAGAAATAAAATGTTCATTAACAAAAAAGAATAAACATAATATTGGAGACGATATTATTGTCATTATTACCTGTAAACACAACCACAACAGCTCTCGTCAATCAGCAATCAGCCAACATGCGTCACATATTGCAAAAATGCAACAGTACCTGCCTACAACCGCCATCCATGTAGCCACCTGTACTACCTGCAAATAAATATTGAAATTTAAACGGAATTTTACCAATTGCTAATACTGGTCTATTAGCAATTTTGTGTGATTTTTCAAAATCACGTTCGATTTAAAATATGCTTACCGATGCCATATTCATTAATGATATTGATGGCACATAAGTAGCCCCCTCATGCTACAGACAAAACATGAGTTCTAAGCATCCGTCACTTATCCTGCTCTATGCGGGGAGTGAACATGCATATGCAAATGCATTCGCACATAGCTACGCTTTGCTATAAAGAGAAAAGCAAATTCCGTATGAAAATTAACATGCAACTTGTGAATACAGTTCCTTACCGAAAAGTGAACTAACTTCACGCTCGTCTGCAATCAATATGGTCAAGCGTTTGACCAAATCTGCAATAATTATTACGCAAATAAAGGCTGAAAGTCCAGCAATAACACCAGCTGGCAACTCTCCGTCTCGCCAACATCACCTGCAAATAAAAAAAAGGAGTGTACTAAGACTAATTTAATATACTTACCTGTTGCGTGCATCCACACCATCTCCATCGCCGCCGTCACTAACCTGAAAAGAGAAAAAATATTGTCATATACATGCCATTAAAATGCACTATGCATAGCAGCGTGGCAGGCTGCTGTGCGTCAATTATATGCATTGTACTCACATCCAGCAATTGGCAATACGCACATGGATAAAACACGACGACCAACACCACCAGCAGCGTCGTCATATACCTCATCAGAAAGGTACGTCTCTTAGCCTTCGTATGGTGGCATCCGCATCCCTGTCGGATGTTCCAGTCAAAATTTCGTCATACCCAACGAAATTTGCCTTTTCTGCCATACGGAGGCATCACGGTCGCAATTGTCGTCGTCGAGTCACACTCCGACGGCAAATCGTATGGCCAGCCAGCTAAGCCGCAATCACATCCGGCACCTGAAAGAAAAGGAAAAGTTAGTGTATTATTTATAATACTCTATACTCACCTGAAGAGCGCGTCCCACCATCTCCATCGCTGCCGTCACTAACCTGCAAAGAGAAGAAAATATTGTTTGTTAAAAATGTAAACATGTCAATACACACATTGATTAAAAATGATGTTAACAACTGCCAACAGCAGCACCACACACCTCATTAGAAAGGTACGTTTACAAGCTCTCGTATGGTGGCATCCGCATCCCAATCGGATGCTCCAAGCAATTTTTGGTCATACCAATCGAGAATTGCCTTTTGCCATACGAAGGCATCATGGTCCAAACGGTCGTCGTCGAGTTACACTCCGACGGCATTGTGTGCGGCCTGTCATCTACGCTACAGCAACACCAGCAATATTACCTGTAAAGAAATGGAAAAATTAGTGTATTTTATCAATACTCTATACTTACCTGTTCGAGCGCGTCCCACCATCTCCATCGCTACCGTCACTAACCTGCAAAGAGAAGAAAAAATTGTTTATTAAAAATGTAAACATGCCAATTCACACACGGATTAAAAATGATGTAAACAAACGCCGACAGCAACACCTCTCACCTCACTAGAAAGGCGTCACGGTCTTCACTGTCATCGTCGAGTTATACTCCGACGGCAAATCGTATGGCCAGCCAGCTAAGCCTCAACCACACCCGGCACCTGAAAGAAAAGGAAAAGTTAGTGTATTATTTATAATACTCTATACTCACCTGAAGAGCGCGTCCCACCATCTCCATCGCTGCCGTCACTAACCTGCAAAGAGAAGAAAATATTGTTTGTTAAAAATGTAAACATGCCAATTCACACATGGATTAAAAATGATGTTAACAACTGCCAACAGCAACGCCACACACCTCACCAGAAAGGTTTGTTCATCAGCTTTCGTATGGTGGCATCCGCAGACCTCTCGGATGCTCATAGCGATTTTTCGTTATACTAAACGAAAATTGCCTTTTTCGCCATACGAAGGCCTCACGGTCTTACCTGTCACCGTTGAGTTTCACTCCGACGGCACGGTATATGGCCAGCCAGCTAACCTCAATCATACCCGGCACCTGAAAGAAAAGGAAAAGTTAGTGTGTTATTTATAATACTCTATACTCACCTGTTGCGTGCATCCACACCATCTCCATCGCCGCCGTCACTAACCTGAAAAGAGAAGAAAATATTGTAATTTAAATGCCAATAAAATGCACTATGCATAGCAGCGTGGCAGGCTGCTGTGCGACAAATATATGCATCGTACACACATCCAGCAATTGGCAATACGCGCATGGATGAAACACGACAACCAACACCATCAGCAGCGTCGTCATATACCTCATCAGAAAGGTACGTCTCTTAGCCTTCGTATGGTGGCATCCGCATCCCTGTCGGATGTACATAGCGATTTTTCGTTATACCCAACGAAAATTGCCTTTCGCCATACGGAGGCATCACGGTCGCAATTGTCGTCGTCGAGTTTTACTCCGACGGCAAATCGTATGGCCAGCCAGCTAAGCCTCAATCACATCCGGCATCTGAAAGAAAAAAGGAAAAGTTAGTGTATGATTACAAATATGCTATACTTACCTGTTGCGCGCATCCACACCATCTCCATCGCCGCCGTCATCACCTGTAAAGAGAAGAAAATAAAGTTATTAACATGCCATTAAATGTAATACGCACAGCAGCGTGGCAGGCTGCTAAGCGCTACTGCATACATACCTGGATCAAATATTTACGCATGCGCCCGCCTACGCCACACGTTGAACGTGTGTGCAGCCATATGCGGACGCATTGCAGCAACTACGGTCTGAGATGCGACCAGGATTATCACGCACAAGCGGGTCGTCACTGTCACCATTATGCGCGCCTGCCGGCATGCATACACATTGTGGCACCTGTGCCAAATATCCATTGGCATCCTACGTGATCCAGTTCCAGCTCCAAATGTTGTCCACCTGAAAAGAAAAAGAAAAGTTTGATTAATTAAAAGTCAAATTTTTCGGAATTTTCAGCACCAATGATGCGCCCAGTCCATGCGCTGAGAATGTTATGTCCAGTCTTGGCAAACGGGCGGCATCAGCAACAGCAACAGCATCAACGCCAACAACCTGCAAAATGGAAAAAACATGGTTAAACACATACAAACCTCCCAATACTCACCTAGCATCCCGAACGGCATCCTGCGGCATACTCCTTGCATCATCCTTCGGCACCAGCTCCAGTCGTCATAAATCTGTAAAGAAAAAAAGAAAATCATGTTAATATTTAAGTTTATGTATTTATGTATTTTTCTGCCATTCCTGTGTTACTTGCGTGTGCATATGCACTCGGAACTAACACTTAAACAGCTGTCCAACTTCTCAGCATTGCAAGAGAGTTGGCAGCCACTATGTTGCCGATTAAGCAGGGCAACGCAATTAAGAGCGTAACTGCTCAAATTTTTAAAATCTGTAACAATGTATTTGTAATGTTAATTGTTAGATTTTAAGTCAATTCATGCAGTTAGTCTTGTTCTCTCTGTATCTTTGTTAAATTTCAATGTTAAATGTTGTAAGGTTAGGTCCAATTATACTTATATAAGTTGCTCTAAAGAGTAATAAGATAGGTAATAATGTAATTATACATACCTCTGTCCGGCATGCGTCAATTGTTGCCGGTCGCCCTTGGAGTTGTGCAGACGTGCTCGCCGCCGTCCGCAACTGCAACTCACTTATTCTGAAATAAAGACTAGCGAAAAAAGGAAAATAGCTTGAGTCCGACGCTTATCAGATGAAAACAAATCGCACCTTCTAAGGAGTGGTTGGGGGTATCTGCACTACAACCATAACTGATGAAATCCAAAAGAACTCTCAAATCTTGGGTTTGATGTACACTCGGTTGAGGGGGTAATGAAAGATTTTGAATGGGATATTTGACAGGGTGATAGATGGTGGGATGGGGAGTGGGTTGTCTGTTGTTGGAAGGTTGATGGGAGCTTCTATGGGAATTCTGAAAGGCACTATTGGGAAGGGCTTTATGCCCGCCTGGTTGAAGGGGTAGTGAAGGGTAATGTAAGGGATATTTGTAAAGGTTAATTGGGATTCTGGGTGGATGATGGGATGGGGAGTGGGATGACTATTGATGTTAATAGTGGAGTGCTGATAGGGGTTCCAATAGGAATTTTGAAAGGTACTACTGGGAAGGAGGAGATAAGTTTTGTCTGACCCCGCAGTGGATTTGTAGGATTTGCTGTATCCAAGCACCCTCTTTTCTGTGATGAGATTGGCAGGTTGATCGCAAGCCCTTATTCCACTGCAGTCTGCGGGTCTAACATACGCATGCTAACCCAGAAACTGTTGTCTGATCAAGTATGCGTTTGCCATTCCAAATAGCCCAGCCCCTTCATTCAAATATAAAAAAGCTCAGTATGTGTTTCTTACCTGTTGTAACAAACATCTAACTTCTTGCTTTGTAAAAATAATAATAAATAAAAATAATAAGTTTCTTCGCTTGCGTATCGCATTCACTCGTCTGGATCTCTTGGTGATTGCCTTTCTGACAACAGTAGCTTGACAGTGCCCATTTCCATAGCCTTGAAACTGGTCTGCTGCAGAAACATTAAGCTCTAGACTTCCCCCGTCTGAGTACAATTCTGTGCCGTGAAGACTCAACAATCCACATCGTCTGCCCTAAGATCTTGCAACTCGTATTAAAATATCTAGTGACGTCTCTTATACAATGCTTGGTTTACATATTGGAATCTGGAATGCAAATGGTATCTCCCGTAAAGTGGATGAGGTAACAAATTTCCTTCAACAACACAATATTGATCTGATGTTGGTAAGTGAAACCCATCTGGGTCATAATTCATTCGTTGAAATTCCAAACTATACTATTTATGCGACAAACTCACACCGTCCGCACTTATTTATTGGTGGTGCAGCAATTATTATTGCAAATCGCATTAAGTTTCAAGAATTGCCGGGCATATCTCTGCCTCACCTACACTGTGCTATTATTAAACTTCAAACAGACCTAGGAGGTTTCAACTTTGCAGCCTGCTACTGGCCCCCAAATCATAGTCTTGTCTCTGAAAATTTCTCTGATCTTTTTGAATTATTAGGATCTAACTTCCTGATCGGCGGTGATTGGAATGCTAAGCACCGGTTATGGGGGAATGCGCGTGCGTGTGCAAGGGGTAACACTCTTGCAAATGTCCTCATGAGCTGCAATCAATTAAATGTACTTACCACTGCTGAACCTACTCACTTTCCATCGATCTCACGACACCGTCCAAGTATCCTTGACTTCTGCATTCACTCTGGTATATCTAGCCGTAGACTCTCTATACGTCGCGTAACTGAACTTCATAGTGATCACTTACCACTGCTTGTTGAGCTCAGACTCGTTATCAATCATCAACAACACATACAAAAACCCTCCACTTCCTCCCACCAGCAACGGTTACTCACCAAACGTTCGAATGTGTCTGTCTTCCAAAATACACTAGATTCCATAGTTAATCTTAATGTTGAGTTAAAAACCACAAACGACATTGATGAAATGCTGGAGCTTTTCTTGACTAACATACATAAAGCATCCAGAGCATCAAATTCACCAGCACACAGAAGAGATAATAACAACGGAAACCATTTAAACAATGACACACCCTCTTCACAACAGATACCTCCATCTCCTTCTATCACTACACCTGAGCGGCTAGAACTGTTAAGACTTAAACGTAGATTGCGTAAACGTTGGTCTCGCTCTCGACAACACTCTGATTGGCTGCAATGGCAGCAAATCTGCCGTCAACTCCGTCACCAGCTACAACTACAACGTCAAAATTACTTTAATTTTGTACTAAGCAATGCTGACCCTCAAAAGAAAGGAGTGTTAAATCTATGGTATGCCTCAAAGCACCTAAAAAGATTGCCCCCTGTGCAACACGCCATCCGAAAGCCCAATGGTATATGGTGTGAGTCACAAGAGGAACAAATTGAAGCTTTTGCTGATGACCTTCAAGATCGGTTTAAACCATTTAACTTTGCAACAGCTGAACACTGTCAACGAGTAAACAACTTAATTAATCGGACGGTTCTAATAAGCAACAACACAATCACCAATTCTAATATATTGTGTCCTCAAAACGGAACCCACATACGACATGTAACATTAAGTGAACTTAAGTCCTACATAAAGCAACTTAAGCTATGCAAATCTCCTGGGCTTGATCAACTTGATAACCGTCTCATCAAATTTTTGCCCCAAAAAGCCCTCCTTTTTCTTGTATTGCTCTTTAATACTATGCTCAGGCTGCATCACTTCCCAGCTCAGTGGAAGTGTGCTGCCGTTAGAATGGTACACAAGGGTGGAAACAAACCTACCTCCGATCTAAACTCCTACCGCCCTATAAGCCTTTTATCTACGCTATCAAAAATTTTTGAAAAAGTAATTTATGAACGTATCTTGGATGAAATCAGATCACCCAACCAGTCCAGCAACGACTGCCCTGATGGTGATGCGGTGATCCCCGACCATCAATTTGGTTTTCGTGCGGAGCATAGTACCATACAACAAGTGCACCGTATAGTTGAACACATAAACAAATCATTTGAGAATGGCTACTGCACATCAGGTGTTTTCCTAGACCTGCAGCAGGCCTTTGACCGTGTCTGGCATGCAGGTTTGCTCTTCAAACTTCGCATTCACCTGACTGAGCCCCTCTACCTCATACTTAAATCCTTTCTATCTAGCCGCAGTTTCTGTGTTCTTAGTACTAAAACTCAATCTCAAACAGGAAATCGCTTCTCAAGCTATGCCGAAAAAATCCGGCAATCATCAGTTCGTCCTATATTGGCTGGTGTTCCACAAGGTAGTGTGCTTGCCCCCCTACTCTTTAATATCTATGTCTCTGATATGCCGTGCATACAAACTTTTTTAAATTGCGACCAGGATGAGATTGTATCTTCACCTGCTGTACAAATGTCTCACGCAAATGCTCTTACGGCAACCTATGCTGATGACACTGCCTTCATAGTCAGTGCCCCCTCACCGACTGAGGCTAACAATGTATTACAAGAGCACCTGCACCGGTTTTCTGACTGGGCCTCAAAATGGAACATAAAGGTAAATAGCAATAAATCAGTGCATGTTGTCTTCAGCCTCCTTACAACGAATGCTGACGTAATTGAAAGACCAATCCTCATAAATGATAATATTATTCCGACGCAAGATCATGTTAAATACCTAGGTCTTAACCTTGATAGCAAATTAAGATGGGCCAAACATGCTCATATCGCTGTACAATCCGTACGCTCTAAGCTTTCCAAACACATGTGGCTACTCTCTGCTCCACATTCTAAGCTCTCTCTTAGAAACAAAATTCTTGTCTATAAACAAATTGTTGCTCCTGTGTGGCGCTATGGTATAGAGCTATATGGATGCGCAGCTGATGTGCACCTGCGAAAGCTGCAAGGCCTGCAATCTAAAGCTCTTCGCTTCATAACGGGTGCTCCTTTTTACGTTTGCAATCGTACACTTCATACTGATCTAAACATTCCCACAATATGGGAAGAATTGAACCCGCATACAACCCGCTACCTAAATAGATTGAAAACTCACCCAAATAAGCTGGCGAAACTTCTTCTTGGATCTTCTACTAGGCACCAAGCTTATCGCAGGCTCAGACGAATATGGCCGGGAAATGACCTATTGCAGCGACAGGCACCTAGAAATCGTCCCTATTAATCTCACCCTTCGCGTGACAAATGTGTATGTATAATTATGTGGCATGCGTGTAGCCACTAAAATTGCATATAAAACTATGATTACATACTCTGGTTATGTACTGTGATCAAACTTTGCTTTCACCAATCCTGCAGATTTAGTTAAAATTGACCGCTAGCCTGCTGTTAAAATTTGCAGCGGTCTATCTTCTCTTTTTTCCCTCTCTTGGCCTTGATGCTCTCATCAAAGTAACCTGAATGTATGTGAAATGTAAACCGGCTACTAAGTTGATAATAGTATGGAAAAGGTTGAGCTCATGTAACACTGCCGAATAAATTTTACTCACTTTCTGTCTGACTGTGTCGTAGTACGGAACGAAAAGTTAAAATTTAAATCTTTCATAAAAAAAAAAAAAAAAAAAAAAAAAAAAAAACCTTTTGGAATTGTTCTCAACAGCTGTTGCGTATTCAAATTATTTAAAAAAAAAAAAAAAAAAAAAAAAAAAAAAAAAAATTTTCATTCCGACTGTGTCATTGTACGGAACGAAAAGTAAAATTTAAATCTTTCTTTTTCTTTTCTTTTTTTAAAAAAAAAAAAAAAAAAAAAAAAAAAACATGACTAACGTGCTCTTGGATGATGGGGTAATCAAGTCGCAGAAATCTGGTAATACAGGCGGCTCTTTCGTCTTCAGCGAAAGCCTCACACACTCCGAAACCTTCGCTCAGGATGCCATGGCTGGAAGAATAACTGTCCTGTGTACGGAAGCAAATGCACTTAGCCTAAGCTCGACAAGTGCCCTGGCTGATGGTGATACCAGTGGTATCACCACTGGCTATGGAGCTGTCTTGAGTGGAGCTTCAGGGTCCAGTTCCCACTTGAAAACGCAACCCACACACACCTTGGACGGTGCCAAGCCACCACAACTGTGCTTTAACGCAAACCAAAACGGCCAAACTGTGCCAATAGACGTTGATGCTCTCCTTACCCAGCTTGGAACACTTACTCCGCCTATAACGGAGTATATTGTCAAGCTGGGGGGAGCGGGCTCCGTCAAAATCACTCCATACACGCAAGAAGCGTATCACGGAATTAAGCAGCTGCTCTCTAATCAAAAGATTGGTTTCAACACCTTTCAGATGAGGTCAGATCACACCTTCAAGGTAGTGGTTAGGGGCATCCACTCTGCTACAAAAACTGAAAAAATTCATAAAGAACTTTCAAATCTTGGGTTCCAAGTACACTCGGTTTACCACCCAAAACACAAAACATCTAAAGGGGTCGGTCCAAACGTCTTCTTTATTCAGCTGGAACCGGGAAATTCCCTAAAAAATCGAACAATTTTCAACGTCAAAAAACTTTGCAGCTACTCGGTAACCTTCGAGTGGCCAAAAAAGCAAACTAACAAGCTCCCGCAGTGCCAAAATTGTCAAAAGTTTAACCATACTGCTGGCTACTGTCACCACCCGCCACGCTGCTGCAAGTGTGGTGAATCCCACAGTACAAAAACTTGTACTAAGGGAAAAGAGCAGCCCCCGAAGTGTGCTAACTGCTCTGCAGAACACACAGCAAACTTTAGGGGCTGCCCCATCTATCAAAAAATCATCAAAATGAAACACAATACACCTGATGAAAAGACGCAGCAGCAGAGTGCCGAAATAACGCAAAATCCGGAGACCGCACCAGGCGCAAAAAGAAATGACGAGGGTCAAAGGACATACCCCCCTACAAAGCGACAAAAAACCCGAAGAGGAGGAAGGCGCTCTACAAACCGCTCCGAAGCTCCACAGGGATCAGATCCGCCAAACAACATTGGTGACCTGCTCAAGGAGATGGCGCAAATGCAGTCTAAACTGCTTGACTTGCTAACTAACACTAAACAATAACACACTCACAAATTTCGGACTCAGGCACCGACGTACACATTCATAAGAAACATTTGTACACTTAGTCTCCTATATTGGTTTGCTCTGTTTGCACCTCATTAAAAATTGTAGCTCTTGAGAAACTGATACACTAGCCTATTCACTGGTCCTATGGGAAGCTAGTGACGTTGGTCAGGATGTTTAGAGTAATGAAAGGGATATTTGTCAAGGTCAATGGGGATTCTAATGGTGAATGGCAGGGTGGGGAGTGAGCTGACCATTGATACTGATAGGAGATTTTATAGGAATTTTTAAGGGTGCTGTTGGGAAGGGTTTAATGTCCACTCGGTTAAAAGGATAGTGAAGGGTAGTGATGAGGATATTTGTCAGGGTTAGTGGTGAGTCTGAGATGGATGATGGGATAGGGAGTGGTTTGACTGCTGATGCTGATAACGGATTGTTAATAGGAGTTTCTATAGGAATTTTGAAAAGTACTTCTACTACAGCTGCAATGTTGTTACTAGTGGCGGTGGTATCGCTACTAGCTGTGGTGCTATGTCAAGTGGAGTTTCGGACTTCAGGCCTCAGTTGGGAGCATGACCCACGCAAAGTTTGGACGTCGCTAGGCCACTGTTATTGTACTTTAATGTAAATCAAAGCAGCCAAACTGAGCCAACTGACGTTGATGCTCTTCCTACCCAGCTTGAATCGCTTACTCCGCCCACTACGGAGTGTGTTGTTAGGCTGGGGGAGCGTGCTCCATTGGAGTCTCACCTTACACAGCTGCGTATCAGGCAATATTGTAGCTGCTTTTTGGAAAATAGCTTGAGTCCGACGCTTATCAGATGAAAACAAATCGCACCTTCTAAGGAGTGGTTGGGGGTATCTGCACTACAACCATAACTGATGAAATCCAAAAGAACTCTCAAATCTTGGGTTTGATGTACACTCGGTTGAGGGGGTAATGAAAGATTTTGAATGGGATATTTGACAGGGTGATAGATGGTGGGATGGGGAGTGGGTTGTCTGTTGTTGGAAGGTTGATGGGAGCTTCTATGGGAATTCTGAAAGGCACTATTGGGAAGGGCTTTATGCCCGCCTGGTTGAAGGGGTAGTGAAGGGTAATGTAAGGGATATTTGTAAAGGTTAATTGGGATTCTGGGTGGATGATGGGATGGGGAGTGGGATGACTATTGATGTTAATAGTGGAGTGCTGATAGGGGTTCCAATAGGAATTTTGAAAGGTACTACTGGGAAGGAGGAGATAAGTTTTGTCTGACCCCGCAGTGGATTTGTAGGATTTGCTGTATCCAAGCACCCTCTTTTCTGTGATGAGATTGGCAGGTTGATCGCAAGCCCTTATTCCACTGCAGTCTGCGGGTCTAACATACGCATGCTAACCCAGAAACTGTTGTCTGATCAAGTATGCGTTTGCCATTCCAAATAGCCCAGCCCCTTCATTCAAATATAAAAAAGCTCAGTATGTGTTTCTTACCTGTTGTAACAAACATCTAACTTCTTGCTTTGTAAAAATAATAATAAATAAAAATAATAAGTTTCTTCGCTTGCGTATCGCATTCACTCGTCTGGATCTCTTGGTGATTGCCTTTCTGACAACAGTAGCTTGACAGTGCCCATTTCCATAGCCTTGAAACTGGTCTGCTGCAGAAACATTAAGGTCTACACTTCCCCCGTCTGAGCACAATAAATCAATGTATTAGTGCATGTCCCCTGTACAGATGCACTGAATACTCACGCTTAAACTTTTTAATCACTCTTCACTATTACTCTTAAGTTTAGTCTGGCACTCAGATTATAAATTCATATGTGTGAATAGTCTGCCACACATTATCTCTGTCTGTAGGCTTGGACAATGTGAATTGACCAGCCTTGGTTTCTACTTGACTAAGCGTCTAATGCGTCTGTGGAAATCTGCCAAAACTGTATATACACATCTTTCGAGTAGATATGCTGCCGGGCTCTCTTCGGTAGGTGCATAATTCAGTCTGTTTCATGCACAAGAAGCCTATAGATATCCCCCTGCAACATATGACCCACCTCAAGTGGTTTTCAAATCATTTCCTCCGAATCTCGGTGATCTACCAAACTCTTTGGTAACCGGAGTTGGCTCAGTTGATGCTGTGCTCCCTTAAAAGTGCTTTCTGTATTGTTGTTAGCCAAATCCCGCGTCTGTAATATTGGATAGCCTTGAGTGGATGAACTGCATCTTCTGACCTACTCATCTCGCTATTCAATTAGCTGTTTTTCCCTCAAAACAAACAAAACACTGTTAAAATTATATTGCATCTAAATCATTGCAACACCGCTTCAAGCTGTTTCTACATGATTTTCTATAGACTAAGCTATGAATTGTATCTGTGAAAATCTGCCAAAACTGTATATACACATCTTTCGAGTAGATATGCTGCCGGGCTCTCTTCGGTAGGTGCATAATTCAGTCTGTTTCATGCACAAGAAGCCTATAGATATCCCCCTGCAACATATGACCCACCTCAAGTGGTTTTCAAATCATTTCCACCAAAACTAGGTGATCTACCAAACTCTTTGGTAACCGGAGTTGGCTCAGTTGATGCTGTGCTCCCTTAAAAGTGCTTTCCGTATTGTTGTTAGCCAAATCCTGCGTCTGTAATATTGGATAGCCTTGAGTGGATGAACTGCATCTTCTGACCTGCTCTTCTTGCTAATCATTTAGCTGTTTTTCTCTCACAACAAACAAAACATTGTCAAAACTATATTGCATCTTAGTCATTGCAAAACTACATCAATATAATTTTCTATGCAACTAACTTATGTTTCCTAAATGATTCCCTATAGACTATGCAATGAATTGCGTTTGTAGTAATCTGCCTAAACTGTATATACACCTTCTTCGATTAGATATGTTGCCGGGCTCTCTTGGGTGGATGCATAATTCAGTCTGTTTCATGCGCAAGAAGCCTATAGATATCCCCCTGCAACATATGACCCGCCTCAAGTGGTTTATCAAATCATTTCCACCGAATCTCGGTGATCAACCAAAAAAAAAAAAAAAAAAAAAAAAAAAAAAAAAAAAAAAAAAAATTTTCTACTTTAACACACTGCCTCACAGCATCACTCTGTTGAATGGCACAATAAGTGTGCACTGACCAATTTGTACTTTGGTCTCCTCTGCATGACTGTCTATAGACTAAGCAATAAAATGCATCAGTGTACGACTTTCACCGTATGATTTGACCAATTGCTCATTGCCATGCACACTCAAGTCACACCATCACTTAAGTGATTTAATATAATTAAAAAATACTCCTGCAAATCACTTGCAGCTAAATGGCCACATAATCAAATTCAACAAATGGTAAAGTATAAACAGAAGATACAATCCTGACTCAAAAAGTAGATGCAAAATTAAATTTCCCCTTCTTTTGGGGGGGGCCTTTTTTTCCCTTCCCTTCCCGTGACTCTCTCTCAACTCATTCTAACCTCTCACAACTGCTGGCTAAAGGCGAAACCATGTTTTGCTGCTTTTTTTTTTTTTTTTTTTTTTTTTTTTTTTTTTTTTTTTTTTTTTTTTTTTTTATTATTTTTTTTTTTTTTTTTTTTTTTTTTTTTTTTTTTTTTTTTTTTTTTTTTTTTTTTTTTTTTTTTTTTTTTTTTTTTTTTTTTTTTTTTTTTTTTGTTTGGTGGTTGTTTCTTTTTTTTTTTTTTTTTTTTTTTTTTTTTTTTTTTTTTTTTTTAAAAAAAAAAAAAAACCCTTTTTTTTTTTTTTTTTTTTTTTTAATTTTCCCCCATTTTTTTTTTCCCTTTTCCCCCAAAATTTTTTTTAATTTTTAAATTTTTTTAAAATCCTAAAGTAGGCAAGTTTACCACAAAAACGACTGCTAGTAGTGGGCTTAGAGTCCAATGCGCTGATATGGCAACTCACAACGCAATCCTAAATGCCCTTGCTGAAGATAGCATTCAATTGCATACTCACCAGCCACGTAGCGCTAAAGGCTATAGATTCGTCATAAGGCATTTGCATCACACAACACCCTGTAAACGGATTGAAGATGAGTTGAAGCTGCTCGGTTATACAACCAGATATATCCGAGCGCTCAAACATCGATTCAATGGCCGACCACTGAACATCTTTGAGGTAGAAATTCAACCAACATTGGATGGTAGCCATGAGAAGGTACTTGATTTAAAGTATCTCGCTAATCAATGCGTTGAGATGGAGCGACAAGCTAAGCCACGCGATCCAGCCCAATGCCATAGGTGTCAGGCTTATGGGCACACCAAGAACTATTGTCGACGACCTTTTAGATGCATGAAATGCGCTGGGGATCATGCGTCAACATCATGCCAAAAACCGAGGAATGATGATCCAAAATGCGCAAATTGTAGTGGCAAACATGTTAGCTGCTACAAAGGATGTGTTGCATTTAAAAAGGCACGCAACATGCTGCGATCAAACAGGCAGATCGGACAGCAGATTAGGCAACAGCAACAGCAGCAACAACAGCAACAGCAACAATATCGGCGCAAACCACAGCATCAACAACAACAGCAGCGCAGCGAGAAACAACAGCAAGCAGTCACACAACAACAGCAGCGGCAACATCCGCAAAAAGCCAGCAATAACATCAACAAAGAAGGGCTATCATACAGCCAGGTTGCACGCAATGGTAACGCTGAGCAACAACAACAGCATCGACCAGTCAAACAGCAACATCAACAGCAGCAACAACATCGCAAACCTCAAAATCAACGCGAGCAACCTCCAATCCGTGGCAATATGAGTGAAAAGCGCAATGTTACACAACAGAAAAGGCATCAACAACAGCAGCAGCAGCGCATAAATAGCTCACAAAAAGCAACAGCAACTCCATATAGACGCGAAACTCAAGGCAATCCAGCTGAAAAACATTTGGCCAACTTTCAGCAAAAGCTTCGCGATCAGCAGCAGCAACTACAGCAACAACAGCCAGAAAAACGCCCAGCCAATGCTCATGCCCATGTCCATACTCATGCCCATGCCCAAACACATGCCCGTGTCCATGCCCAAGAACAAGAAAAGAACACAGAGTTTTTCTCAAGGCTCGAAGCCAAAATTGATAGTTTATTTGCTGCAATAGTTAAGTTAATCAATATTAATACAAATAAACAAGCAAATACAAACTATACATCACCAGAGTCCATAGAAATGGTGCCGTCTTCCGCCAATGATGTCTTCTATGTCTAGTCAAGCATCAAACAGCCAAGTCCGATCCAACGTCAATCCTGTCCACAATATAGCCACCCATAGCGTTAACCAGAACGGCAACTCTTTTAAAATTGCCTTCTGGAACGCATGTGGTGTGGCAAACAAGATGATTGAACTAGAACTGCACCTGAAACGAGAAAAAATACATGTCATGATGATAATAGAAACGCGTTCTAGAAATGTCACTGTAGATGGATATTGTACTTACTCTGCGCATAATCCGTCAAGCAATCGAAGCGGTGGGGTGGCCATACTCGTCCGGGATGACATCCGTCACTCAGCTCTCCAGTCGATATCCAAGCCATGTCTCCAGAGTGCTCCAGTCATCCTGTTTCCTGAAAAGAGAAAGAAAAATGGGTTAATAATTGCGCCAATATACTGTCCGCCAGTGTATAAATGGTCAACAGAACACTACACTGGACTAATACAACATTTTGAGAAGATCTGCAGTGACGAAAGTACAGCAAGCTTCCTTCTTTGTGGAGATTGGAATGCTAAACATTCATGGTGGGGCAATATCCGTTGCTGCGCAAGAGGCAGAGCGCTGATGGAGGTTGTTCACGCCAGCAATGGATGCAACATCTTGGCCACTGGCAGCTCAACACACTATCCATATGACAAGAGAAAATGCCCATCTGCGCTAGATTTTGGGATTTATAAGGGCATAGAAGATACCCACATAAATATACACTCCTCCACGAATCTGGACTCTGACCATCTGGTAATGAACGTTGAAATGTCTTTCACCAACAATAGCAGCAACAATCAAACACCTAAGCCCACAAAGCATCTACTAACGGCACGCGCAGATATTGACTGCTTCCAAAAGACGCTAGAACAGCTCGTAGTTCTCAACACTGAGATCAATACGGCGCAAGAGATTGAAAATGCAGTTGATACTTACCTGGAAAATATACGCATAGCAGCGTCTTTGGCTTCTGCTCCTCAAAATCAGCGTAGGCAACGATCAACACATCAACAACAACATAGGCATCAACATCTCAGACTGGACGAGGCAACGAGAGAACTGCTAGAGAAAAAGCATCAGTGCAGAAGAGTCTTGCTGGCAACACGAACAACTGAGGCAAGACGCAACTACAGGGCAGCTCAAAACCGGCTAAAGAAGGCACTAGTAAACCTCAAGAACAAAAATATCAATGATATGTTCAAAGGTATCGATACTAGCGATCGATACCAAATGCAAAAACTCTGGAAACTTACCAGCAAAATCAAAAGGCAGCCCCAAACAATCTGGCCTCTGAGAATAACCATGATGAGTGGAGCCACAACTAGCGTCTCATGGACCAAAACGACAGCCGAGATTACAGAGGCATTTGCTGGCCACTTGGAGACACGTTTCATCGCCAAACTTTCCAATACAGCTGAAGAACGAGCTGTTATTGGTAACGACTGGCAACGGACAAAAACGCAAAAGCAGCAGCAAGCAGATGGACAGTCGTTTCGGCCAATCACCCTACCCGAGCTGGAGCTGATAATTGATTCACTGGAGCTGGCCAAGTCACCTGGGGAAGATAGAATTGAAAATAAATTAATTAAAAAACTGCCTAAAAAAGCATTGCTATATTTATTACTAATATACAATTCAATACTAAGACTGGGGCATTTTCCTAAGCAGTGGAAACATGCCAATATAAAAATGATTCTCAAGCCGGGCAAGAACACAGCGGACATGTGTTCGTACCGGCCTATCAGTCTGCTTCCGGGCTTTTCCAAAATCTTTGAGAAACTGCTGATGGCAAGGCTGTTTGATTGTGAAGATTTCGCGAAGGCTATCCCCAGTTACCAATTCGGATTCAGGCGAGAACATGGCACTGAGCAGCAGCTAGCCCGAGTCACCCAATATATATTGACTGCATATGAGAACAAACAGTTTTGCTCGGCCGTTTTTCTCGATATATCTGAGGCTTTCGATCGAGTATGGCATGACGGTCTGTTGTATAAACTCATAAAGCTATTGCCAATAAAGTTATACAACATTCTCGAAAGTTATCTGGCTAACAGAACGTTCTGTGTTAGCTGCAGCGACGGCACTCTATCCAAGACTGGCAATATTATGGCTGGAGTCCCACAGGGTAGTGTCTTGGGCCCAGTTCTTTACACCATCTATGCCTCTGATATGCCCTTGCCCCAATTTATTACAGGAAACAGTTCAATTTCGACTAGGAATATGCTACTATCCACATATGCCGATGACACGGTCATTATGAACGTGTCTGAGAATGCAAACAAAGCCATTGAAACTAATCAGCTATACCTTAATGAATTTGTCAAATGGGCAAGCAAATGGTGCATCAGTATAAATGCAAAGAAAACAGGGCATGTTATGTTTACATTGCAAACGATTCGATCCACGGACATAAGGCAACACCCAATCGTGAATGGGCAGGTGGTGCCTCTAACAAACTCACACACTTACCTGGGCATAAAACTAGATAAAAAACTCACTCTCAGCACACACGTCACTCGGCTCCTTATAAAATTGCGAGCAAGAGCAATGAAACTTGAGTGGCTTGCTGGCCCAAAAAGCAAACTGGCAAATAGTTGCAAGGCCACAATCATAAAACAGCTGATCATGCCCATCTGGCAATATGGACTTCCGGTTTGGGGGGCGCTTATATCTGAAACGCAGCTCAATCGCATACAAACTATGCAAAACAAAATGATAAGGAAGTCACTTAAAGCATCTAGGTACACTAGAAACGAACTTATAAGACTAACACACAATTTCAAAACAATCAACGAAGTCTTCCATACGGCAAGTGAGCGCTTCGCCAACGCCCTAGCTTGCCACGCCAATCCGGAGGCTAGAAAGTTGGTCTTGTATCCATACGAGCCACAGCGCTTGCAAAGACCACGCTATTCTCAGCAGTTGCAGCTATACATACGCCCGTTGCAGTCACCAGGAAACACACAAAGTCGTCATCCAAATCCAGGTCACATCCTTCAAACTGATGAAATTCCAACGCTGGTCCGGCTAGAAGAAGAGGAGCTGAAAAGAAAAAGAAAAGAAATAGCAGATGAGAAGCAACTACAATACTACAAAATGCTAATAACTGATCCAAATCCAGTAGAATTTTGCACACCTCTGGCAAATTCTATACGAGAAAAATATCTTAGTGGCACATATTCTCGAGAATTGGTAAAAGTACTTATCTTTGGTCAGCCGCTATCCATCCAGCGCTCAATCCTTCCGGGCTACGAGGGCGACGCAGAGACGATGACGCAACAACAGCCTACAACAGAGCAGCAGCCACAACAAATTCATCAAAATTTTGATCATCCGTCAACACAGCAGCTTAGCCAAACACTGGCTATAAACACAATAACACTCACCACAAATATCGTCCAGCAATCCCAGCAGCAAGAGGCACTGCTTGACCATGGGCTTGATCAAGTCCGACAGCGCCTTGAACGTGTGATTGATGACGACGACGACGATGTGGTAATTGTAGCTGATGACGAAGACGACTCTGCTGCAGCCATTGGGCACATCTGTGCGAAGAGACGCCGCTTTCTGGGTAGCCGCAAGCCACCTACAGCAAATCCTATCCTGTTGTTTTGGTCACTTTCGGCATACCTGGTGAGTGTAAAAATGTTAATAACACCAAACTTCTCTAATTCACAGAGCAATATAAAAGTATGTAAAACTTACCTGAGGTGCGCAAAAATACGCTTGCGATTCCTGGCGTCATCCCTAGGCACGTCTCTGATGCTATCCCGCTGGCGTAGACACTCAATCCGGCCTCCAGAGCGACTCCTACGGCGACCGTCACAAAGGCAGCAAGCTGGCCAAAATTGCAAATTTGGGCGTGCTTGCCAATTGCACACCCGGCATCAAAATCAGCTGCAAAACAGTTTTGCGGCACTGCATGGACTGCCGCTTTCATCCGAGCCCTCGTCCGGCCTCATCCTGGGTGATTTGCTGCTCCATGGCAAAAGATCCGGCCACTTCCAC
Source organism: Scaptomyza pallida (assembly GCA_018152965.1). Lineage (NCBI taxonomy): Eukaryota > Metazoa > Arthropoda > Insecta > Diptera > Drosophilidae > Scaptomyza > Scaptomyza pallida. The sequence goes on along the minus strand of JAECXP010000228.1, from coordinate 785,845 downwards.
CACTCTATGCAGCAATGTAAACAACACAGTGCAATGTTTACATTTTGCTGCAACAGATGTAAAAGTCCAGCGACGAGAATCCACGCGATGTCCATGCGATCCTGCTCCAGATGTCCCAGATGACTCCAAATCCAGTTTCCTGATGTACCTGCAAATAAAAATGAAATTATTAATATATGTTTAAAGGTTAAATACTTACCATGTGTGATCATTGTTGTTTGGGTTACCACAGTTTGCATTATGTTTCTATGTTAACGCATGTTAACGCTATATGATTCAAATGTTAAACTCAAAATGATTATGTTAAATTCAAATTGTATGTTAATGTTAAATGTTAAGCTTTTATGTTAATGTTAAATTTAAATTTTATGTTATATATACATAACAGGGCTGCCAAACCACTTAATGTTAGTTGTTACATGTTGTTAATGTTACACTCATTATGTTAAATTGCCCGCTCATTTTCAAACGTTATTGTTGTAAGTTAAGCTCTAAATTAAGTTGCCTGTCCTAGGTAATAAGTAAAGCTAATTAAATCCTGCCCTGCAATTGTGTAGCTGGTGGGCAAGTGTTCGCACGCAAAATGCGTTCACTTGCAATAAATATATTGTGATAAAAAAAAAAAAAAAATTGCGGTTGGCAAAAGTGTTGCCTGAAGCTGTGCGCGCATTCTATGCATAAAAAACGGAAAAAGTTGTATGTGAGTATGTGGAAGATTAATAGAGTACAAGTGTACATGTGTGTGCCAATCAATTCAACAATACCTTGAAAAAAAAACGTTGAATTTTGGCATAACACATGTACACTCGCTCAGAATCCAACACATGCACACATGACAATTTTTCTCCAAAAAAAAAAAATGCATAGAATTGCCTGCCTCCTTCTTGAACACACATATGCCATCCAAATCTTTTCTGCACATTTCAGTTCACAACATGCACAGAAAAAAAAACCTTTCACTTACTATAATATGTAAAATCAATCTTACTTTCTTAACTATTAAACTCACCTATTCTATCCTCTTTAACGTAAACACCACTTTTTAAAGATCTTCCATTTTTCTACCCACTATCGTTTCACTCAAATTGACTACTTTAAACTCTTTACCTACTCATACTCTAATAGTTAAAATCAATCTTACTTACTTACTTAACTTATAAACTTACCTCCACAATATCCTTAAAACTCACTTCTTTCTAAACTCAAATTTTTTCTTAATCTTACTCTATGTAAACTACACAACTTTCTACTTGTCTCACTAGCATCTATCACTATTATACCACCTATCTCTACCTATTTATTTAGAACTTCCTCATTATATTTACCTATTTTAATCTATCTACTTAGTTCTTCACTTTACTCAATAATGCACGCACTACTCTATCTTAAAGTATTCATAAACTTTGTATATTTCAAATTAACGTAAAATTCTTGAATACTCTAACTTTATTGAAAACATTTATCTTCTTTAAACTCTACTTTTGATCGGTTATTTGTTATATTATCTTTATTATCTCTTATCAATTTATTCTACTTAGTAACCTTAACTATCCTCTAACTAAAATCTATCTAAAATCTCTTCTGTCTCTCCTCTATTAAATCTATTCTTACTTGAGAAAGTATGTAATGCGTGACTGGTGTCTGTTTTGTTACTTACTTTCTCATTCAACATCTCACTATTCTTCTTAATCACTCGATAAACTCAACTCAACTCTTTAACTTACAGGGGAGTGAGCGTACTTAAGTAGGTGTTAGGCTTCTTTTAGTAAGATGTTCCTGTTGTCAGCCTAAGCCCGCGTCTGTAGGAAACATAAACATAATAGTATGACTGACATCTTTCTGTACGCCAGCTCTCTTGTCTCCTATCCGTCTTTTTCAAACACTCAACAAATGCTATCTGTCTACTTAAAATTTCACCACTGTACTACTTTTGTATTAGATTCACTAGCTTCTATAGTGGGCATACTTGAGTAAGTGTTGGTCTTCTTCATGTTAAATGCTCCTGTTGTCAGCCAACAACCGCGTCTGTAGGAAGCTGAAACATGAATGTATGACCAATATTTCTTCTGTATGCTAGCTCTCTCTCTTTCTCCATCACTCAAATGCTATCCACTTTGAATTTCACTACTACTCTACTAGTTGGCATACTTGAGTAGATGTTAGTTTTCTTCATACAAGATGCTCCTGTTGTCAGCCTAAGCCCGCGTCTGTAGGCAGTTGAAATATGAATATATGACTGTCATCTTTTCTGTATGCTAACTGTCTCTCTTTTTCAAAACTCAACAAATACTATCTACTTAGAATCTTTACCACTATACTATTTTTTACACTACTACTTACTAGATTCAATAGCCTCCATTAAAACTATACTATATATTACCTATTCTGTTCAATCTACCTAGAATCTCACCATTATGCTATTCTGTACTATTTCCTATAAGCTACACTAGCCTATATTACATCTATACTATCTACTATAACCTATCTACTTAGAACTCTCAACAAACTCAAAAATGCATGCACTATTTTATTCTATTCAAAAACACTGTATATTTCAAAGTAGCGTAAAACTTCTAAAATATTCCTACTTCACTGAAAACATTCATCTACTTAAAACTCTCCTTTTTATCAGTCTTTCTAATCTTATAATACTATACTCTAACTCCTAAAACTACACTATATCCCTCCTTTCGCTTAAAGTCTGTATCTACTTAATCTATTATTATCATAATGTTCTCTCCTATCTGCATGTCTGTGCCTAAAACCATACTATTTCTAATTTTTACCTACTATCTAAATAACCTACATTTATTTTTTACAAAACTATAAAATACTCAATACTTATATTCACACTTAAACTCTATACTTTCCCTCTAAAATATTTAAATCTACAACCTAAAATCTATCTAAACTAATACTAATACCAACACAAACAGCACATTTATATGTATTCATACATTATACTCACGTCAAATCTACTTGCATGTCTATTACAGAATCAGCCCAAACGTGCAACTTGTCAATGAAAAGAGGTGATGGATGGCCGATGAAAATCTCAAGTGATACCCAGGCAGGCAGTCTGGATATCGGGCAGGCCAATAGTCACCGCCTGCCTCCACCCTAAGAGGACAACAACAGCGATTGAAATTTGCTTAATAAATAATTTTTCTTTACTGATTTTTAAGCTAATAACATATAACTATATAACTTTGTTCATATCTTCTCTCCTTGTCATCAACCTTTTACTAAGACTTTTTCTCTATTATTTTCTCTCGAAGATAGGTCAAATCATCACTTGACAATTTAACTCAATGACAAAACCGTAGGACTACGCCTGCAGCGAAGCAGAGCACATACCACGATGACATCTTTAACAAATCTGGATGCTGGATAAAGTATTGTCCAAGTTCATGGCAACCTACGTCCAGGACAGCCTCAACCAAACTAGAGCAAGGAATACGTAAAGCCATGCGGAGTTGCCCAGCACCATTGTGTCTTCCTCAGACTGGGACGCGGTCACGCCGTCAGGAACCCAAAGCCAACTTCTCAAACCGCCGGCAGTTCGGCAGCAGCGGCAGCAGATGCGGTGTGCGCGTGGACCGTTTTGGCGGTTCCAGGCGCACTCTGCCTACGAGGGATTCTCAGCAGCTGGAACGCGCTGTCTTACTCATTCGCCTTCTTATCAACTCTTCCTCACTACTCTCTCCTTTCTCTTAAATTATTCCTTGTTTAGCCCTCTACTTAAACTCTTCTTACTCTCTCTAACCGTTGTGATTGCTGGGTTCTCCCAAGTGGGTGCATAATTCAGTTTGTTTCATGCACATGAAGCTTGTGGATATCGCCTAGCAATTGCAACATCTTTTTATTTCGTGAAATACTATCAGGTTCTCCCTAGTTGGTATATAATTCAGTTTGTTTCATATACAGAAGCTAATGGATATCGCCTTTTAGCATTTCACACCTATTTTACATCTCTACTTTAAACAATTGTACTATTTTTTACAAGCTATACTTACCTCTCTTACATCTATATATATCTATCTACCTTAATCTATCTATTTCACAATGAGCTCTACTCTACATTTTGCCTTATATCTATTAATTTCCTACATTTCAAAGCCTATTCTTAATCTATCCTATCTAGTACTATGGTTGAGAAAAAGAGTATTGCATGACTGGTGTCTGCTTAATTACTTGCTTTTTCTACCAACATCTTTTCTACAAATCTAAACCTATTCTAAATCTATCCTATCTAATACTATGGTTGAGCGTGTAATGCATGACTGGTGTCTGCTGTCCTACTCGCCTCTCAACCAACACCTCTCTTTCCTTCTAAAATTACTTAATTATTTCAACTTTATGACAGTGAAGTAGGCATACTTGAGTAGGTGTTAGGCTTCTACATGTAAGATACCCCTGTTGTCAGCCTAAGCCCGCGTCTGTAGGAATGTCAAACATGATAGTATGACTGACACTCCTCTGTATGCTAGCTCTCCTGTCTTTTACCTTACAATTTCAAATTTAGCTTCTACTACTAACACTAACAGCATATTTATATGCAACAACATTCATACCGGTGCTTATAAACACCATTATTCAAATACCGCTTGAAAGGTACAAGTGGTGGCTAACCAATACTAGGGTTTACAAATGTAACCCTATTCATCTGCCCTGCTCTAACCAAGTGGGATAGCTATGTTGCCCGTATTGAATTGAGAACGGGCTCATACGCTATAGCCAGAAAACATGCAAACATACACTCTTTTATAGCATTAGAGTAGTTTCGCATTTTTAGGCACATGCTTATTCAATCTCTTTTCAAAACCCACTCCAATCATAACTGCAGGCTTATGACTATCATTGTTGATGCCGCAATCATAAAATCAGTTACTTATTCACAAAAATGCTAATCTTTATGTACAAATACCCAAACTAGCCACTTGGGTTTTGCACGAGTACATTTAGACAAAGTGAATTGTAAAGTAACGAATCATTAAATAAATCTGTGTCTGTCGTGTTATATATTTCTCTATATATAAGGCTCAGGTTGAAAAGAGTTGCCACTGACTAAAACCTTAAAAGGTGGTCCAACTCCTACTAAACCAAATGCACCAAGCCTTGTAACAAGAGAAAATAATAGCCAAACAGTTCACAAAACACACAGAAAAACCTTTATACCTACCCACAAACAGCTGATTCATATAAAAATACATTAAAATATAAAATTAAAAATCAAAAATAAATAAATAAAATATAAATAATAACCTAAAATATAAACTAAAAATCTTATAAATAAGTTAAAAGGCTCACAAAGCCAGAATAAATATTAAAAAATTATAAATATTATAAAAATCCAAAAATTTTCATACTTTTGAATTTTGTATTGGTGGATCCAACGCATAGTAAACTTTAGTGGGCTGGGGGCTCATTCTATATGTCAGATCTACTTACCTTCTTACTTACCTTCTTACTTACCTTCATACTAGCTGAAATTAACAAATAGAAAGAGTATTTGGGGGGGCCTATTAGTTTATTCTCATACTTACCTTTATACCTACTCTCTAACAGCTGATTCATATAAAAATACATAAAAATATAAAATTAAAAATCAAAAATTAATAAATAAAATATAAATAATAAAATTTATCATAAACTAAAAATCTTATAAATAAGTTAAAAGGCTTACAAAGCCATAATAAATATTAAAAAAATTATAAATATTATAAAAATCCAAAAATTTTCATACTTTTGAATTTTGTATTGGTGGATCCAACGCATAGTAAACTTTAGTGGGCTGGGGGCTCATTCTATATGTCAGATCTACTTACCTTCTTACTTACCTTCTTACTTATCTTCATACTAGCTGAAATTAACGAATAGAAAGGGTATTTGGGTGGGCTTATTAGTTTAGACTCATACTTACCTTTATACCTACCCACAAACAGCTGATTCATATAAAAATACATTAAAATATAAAATTAAAAATCAAAAATAAATAAATAAAATATAAATAATAACCTAAAATATAAACTAAAAATCTTATAAATAAGTTAAAAGGCTCACAAAGCCAGAATAAATATTAAAAAATTAAAAATTATAAATATTATAAAAATCCAAAAATTTTCATACTTTTGAATTTTGTATTGGTGGATCCAACGCATAGTAAACTTTAGTGGGCTGGGGGCTCATTCTATATGTCAGATCTACTTACCTTCTTACTTACCTTCTTACTTACCTTCATACTAGCTGAGATTAACAAATAGAAAGGGTATTTGGGGGGCCTATTAGTTTATTCTCATACTTACCTTCATACCTACTCTCTAATAGCTGATTCATATAAAAATACATAAAAATATAAAATCAAAAATCAAAAATAAATAAATAAAATATAAATAATAAAACTTATCATAAACTAAAAATCTTATAAATAAGTTAAAAGGCTTACATAGCCAGAATAAATATTAAAAAATTATAAATATTATAAAATCCAAAAATTTTCATACTTCTGAATTTTGTATGGGGGGATCCAATGCATAGTAAACTTTAGTGGGCCAGGGCTTACTCCATATGTCAGATCTACTTACCTTCTTACTTACCTTCACACTAGCTGAAATAAACAAATGGAAAGGGTATTTGGGGGGCTTATTAGTTTAGACTCATACTTACCTTCATACCTACTCTCTAACAGATGATTCATATAAAACTACTCATAAAAATATAAAATTAAAAATCAAAAATAAATAAATAAAATATAAATAATAACCTAAAATATAAACTAAAAATCTTATAAATAAGTTAAAAGGCTCATAAAGCCAGAATAAATATTAAATAATTATAAATACTATAAAAATCCAAAAATTTTCATACTTTTGAATTTTGTATTGGTGGATCCAACGCATAGTAAACTTTAGTGGGCTGGGGGCTCATTCTATATGTCAGATCTACTTACCTTCTTACTTACCTTCTTACTTACCTTCATACTAGCTGAGATTAACAAATAGAAAGGGTATTTGGGGGGGCCTATTAGTTTATTCTCATACTTACCTTCATACCTACCCACAAACAGCTGATTCATATAAAAATACATAAAAATATAAAATTAAAAATCAAAAATAGATAAATAAAATATAAATAATAACCTAAAATATAAACTAAAAATCTTATAAATAAGTTAAAAGGCTCATAAAGCCAGAATAAATATTAAATAATTATAAATACTATAAAAATCCAAAAATTTTCATACTTTTGAATTTTGTATTGGTGGATCCAACGCATAGTAAACTTTAGTGGGCTGGGGGCTCATTCTATATGTCAGATCTACTTACCTTCTTACTTACCTTCATACTAGCTGAAATTAACAAATAGAAAGGGTATTTGGGGGGCCTATTAGTTTATTCTCATACTTACCTTCATACCTACTCTCTAATAGCTGATTCATATAAAAATACATTAAAATATAAAATTAAAAATCAAAAATAAATAAATAAAATATAAATAATAATCTAAAATATAAACTAAAAATCTTATAAATAAGTTAAAAGGCTTACAAAGCCAGAATAAATATTAAAAAATTATAAATATTATAAAAATCCAAAAATTTTCATACTTTTGAATTTTGTATTGGTGGATCCAACGCATAGTAAACTTTAGTGGGCTGGGGGCTCATTCTATATGTCAGATCTACTTACCTTCTTACTTACCTTCATACTAGCTGAAATTAACAAATAGAAAGGGTATTTGGGGGGCCTATTAGTTTATTCTCATACTTACCTTCATACCTACTCTCTAATAGCTGATTCATATAAAAATACATTAAAATATAAAATTAAAAATCAAAAATAAATAAATAAAATATAAATAATAATCTAAAATATAAACTAAAAATCTTATAAATAAGTTAAAAGGCTTGCAAAGCCAGAATAAATATTAAAAAATTATAAATACTATAAAAATCCAAAAATTTTCATACTTTTGAATTTTGTACGGGGGATGCTGTGCATAGTAAATTTTAGTGGGCCAGGGCTCACTCCATATGTCAGATCTACTTACCTTCTTACTTACCTTCATACTAGCTGAAATTAACGAATAGAAAGGGTATTTGGGGGGCCTATTAGTTTATTCTCATACTTACCTTCATACCTACTCTCTAACAGTTGACTCATATTAAAATACATAAAAATATAAAATTCAAAATCAAAAATAAATAAATAAAATATAAATAATAACCTAAAATATAAACTAAAAATCTTATAAATAAGTTAAAAAGGCTCACAAAGCCAGAATAAATATTAAAAATTATAAATATTATAAAAATCCAAAAATTTTGATACTTTTGAATTTTGTATGGGGGGATGCAGTGCATAGTAAACTTTAGTGGGCCAGGGCTCACTCCATATGTCAGATCTACTTACCTTCTTACTTACCTTCATACTAGCTGAAATTAACGAATAGAAAGGGTATTTAGGGGGGCCCATTAGTTTATTCTCATACTTACCTTCATACCTACTCTCTAACAATTGACTCATATAAAAATACATAAAAATATAAAATCAAAAATAAATAGAATATAAATAATAGAAATCATTCATAAAACTAAACATTTTAATGGTTCTTTATAAGCCAAAATAAATAATAAAAATATAAATATAAATAATGCACAAATGCAGACTTATCGAAAAATTATGACCCAGTGTAAATAAATCGACTGATCTATGAGCATAGACCAGCAACGGCTTAGCGATTATCTATATATATTCTGGCAGTTTATTCTTTTTCATACACATACTCATAGTAAAATAGCTAAAATAAATAAAAATAGAAAATTTATATATTAGGGGCATTTGGGAGGGATTGATTGCATAAGGACATACTTACCAACATAATTAACTGAAAATAGTTGAAAAATAATTAAAAAAAAAAAAATATATATAGAGACAGGGGCATTATGTGGGGCTTGTACGTAATGACATACTTACCAACATACTTACATGAAAATAGCTAAAAATAAATAAATAAAAAATATATAGACAGGGGCATTTTGTGGGGCTTAACATTTAGTGACATACTTACCTGAAAAATACTTACCAACATACTTACCTGAAAAATACCTGAAAATAGAAAGAATAGCTGAAAATGGAAAAAATAGCTGAAAATAGAAAAAGTAGCTGAAATTAGAAAAAGTAGCTGAAAAGAATAGAAAATTAAAACTCAGTTTATAGCTAGAAACAAAAAAAACGGCTAGGTAGAAATGACATCACTACCGATATGTGTTGATCGCGCTCATCGATAGAACAATAGTCAAACTTAAATATCTGAAAAAAAACAAACAAATAATTAAATATTAAACAAAAAACTAATATAAATAATTAAATTAAAATAAAGAAGCTGCCAACAATGGATCACAGTGTCTCAACTCCTCCATTAATCTTTTTGTTCATGTGTCAGTGCGTTATAGTGCGTTATATGCTTATGTGTTTACCCCTTTATCTTCTCTATGTTAACACACTTATGTGTGTTAACATTTCCTCAGACGCAAATAGCAAAACACAAATTACCCCTGAAAGTTGCAGGGCAAGAGCATTCACTATCCAAGTTCCAAACCAGCAAATTTGCCCCCTGTTTTATGCAGCATTCACAGCTGTGTGTCTTAGCCGGTTCATTCTCTCTCCGTTTTTGCTCTGCCTCAACTTAATTTGCTTTGCCCCTTCCAACCAATCAAACGGTCAAACGGTTATGCGGTTATGCGACAAATGCGCAAAAGCAAAGGCAAAGAGCGAATTTTGTAACGGTCATTTAATTTGCCTCTCTCTGCTTTTTATGCGCGCGCGACTCTCACTGCCTTCTGCCGGCAGAGGCAGTGTAGCAGCATGGTAGCAGTGGAAAAGTAAAAATCGCAACAGATCAAGTCTTGATTTGCATTCGAGGTGAACGGACGTGTGTGCTGCTGCTGCTGCTCGATCGACTCAACTCATTGCGACATTGCGACTTGTGATTTCTCTCATCATCCTTGGTGATCTACTGCGATTAAATCCTGCGTTTAATTAATATAAAATATAAAACAAATAAATCGGTCATAATAAATAATAATAAAATAAACTAAATAATTCGTGTTCGTCGCGCCATCGTTTTGCCACCAACGTCGCCAACGGCGTCGTTGCAACCGCGCGCTGTTTCTTCCAATATATATATATATTCTCTGTGAATCTCGCGAAATCGTTAAAAAACCTTACAAAAACTATAATTAATATCTAAAATTCGTAAAATTCATAAAATTCATAAAATTCGTGCCCCCCACCATCGTGCGTTTTTTCACTTTTCACCGACGCCGCCGTCTAAACCACCATTTTGTGTCTGTCTCAGCGTCGCCATCAGCGTCGTTGCATAGTTTATTCGCGTGTACATACGTACATACGTGTGTATATAATCTCAGCGTTTTTTGTATTTTCTCGCGCTTTTCGTAATTATTCGCGCCTATTTCTCGCACTCCTCGCATTTCTCGCGCGTTTTTCGTGTTTTCTGGCGCGTTTTCATACTTTCTTGCGCGCTTCTCGCGATTTCTCGCGCCCATTTCTCGTGTTTCTCGCGCGTTTTCGTGATTATTCGCGCGATCTCATATTTTCTCGCGCCCATTTCTCGTGTTTCTCGCGTTTCTCAATTTCTCGCGCGCTTTTCGTGTCTCCGTGCCCATTTCTCGCGCGTTTTTCGTGATTTGTGTGTGTGTTTGCTGCCGCTGCCGCAACTCCATCGCCCATCAACAACAACAACAAGGAGCGAAGGAAGGAAGCCACAACACCACACCACCACAACGCCCACACCACCACGCACACCCCTACAGATCCACACACAGAGAAGGTATCCGGGTATTTTTTGACCTCTCACACACAGAGAGAGCGACCAGAAGAAGCAAAATATACACCAGGCCTATTTCTCGCACTCCTCGCATTTCTCGCGCGTTTTTCGTGTTTTCTGGCGCGTTTTCATACTTTCTTGCGCGCTTCTCGCGATTTCTCGCGCCCATTTCTCGTGTTTCTCGCGCGTTTTCGTGATTATTCGCGCGATCTCATATTTTCTCGCGCCCATTTCTCGTGTTTCTCGCGTTTCTCAATTTCTCGCGCGCTTTTCGTGTCTCCGTGCCCATTTCTCGCGCGTTTTTCGTGATTTGTGTGTGTGTTTGCTGCCGCTGCCGCAACTCCATCGCCCATCAACAACAACAACAAGGAGCGAAGGAAGGAAGCCACAACACCACACCACCACAACGCCCACACCACCACGCACACCCCTACAGATCCACACACAGAGAAGGTATCCGGGTATTTTTTTGACCTCTCACACACAGAGAGAGCGACCAGAAGAAGCAAAATATACACCATCCACACCTCTGCTAAGTATCAAAAAAGCTTTTTTATACCATTACACATAACATTCCCTATATATATATTCTGTCTAGACATCAGTCTGGGCATTCGGTCAGTCTCTCCACCTCACAATTATTTCATCATTCTATTATACTCATTGCCTATCTCTTGCCTCTCTCATTCTCATTCTCAATTCTCTCGCGTTCCTTTGCCTAGCAACAATAGTAAAAGACGCGCGTTTTTTCTACTGCTTGCTTTTGACTACGTTTCAGACTGCTTGAGTGTCTCACTCTAACACTTTCAAGAGCCACACAGTTTGACAGGCACTCTAACTGTAGGCTCTCAATCAACTCATCAATTCACTTACTTACCCACTCGCTGCTCCCTCGTTGTAGCTGTCTTTGCGTCTCTGCCTGAAAATTATAAAAAGAAGAAAATAATAAATTAATAAAGTGTTAATAAATTCAATTTCAATTTCATTCTCATTTAAAATTTCAAAATGTCATACCCAAATCCAACTCAGTCTACCATTCAAACTGATAGCTCCTCCAACTCGCCTACTAGCACGAATGACAAAATGCCCTCACCCCCTGCTCTAAACTTGAACCCTAGCACCTCCAAATCAGCAGCCGGCAATAGCAATAGCTGCAATGATGAATATGCCTCATTTGTCAGGCGTCGCCAGGCCCAGTCGAAATTGTCTGCTCGCATCCCTCCCTCTTTCATTAAAGAAATTAGGGACTCGATTGCGGGTAAAGATGCTGCAGCTTTCATTGCATCCGTTAAAAATACCACTGCTGAAGTTCGCGCACTGCGCCAAAGTCTCAATTCAAACCCAATAGCCAATAACACTAATGTCAGCGATGACACTGTGCTTGCGAGTGGCGTGGATGTGGATGCCCCTGCTAGTGCTGGGGGCGCTGATGTGTTGGTACCAACTGATAACACTCTTAACATCACACCAGCTCGTTCCAATCTGACTAAACGCTTCATCAACATCATTGATACCTCAGACTCTGATTCCGATTCCAATTCTAATTCATCTGATGATTTTTGTTTTCTCGACGACGATTATAACCCTCCAGACGACTCTGCCCCAATAGCAACTAATTTAACCACAGCAATCAGTGCTGAAATTGGAATGACAGTCAATGTCGATCCAGCAAACGTTCTTAATTTAGACTCTGATTCTGACTCTGATGTGGTATGTGCTGATGCTGCTGCTGCTGCTGCTATTGCTGCTAGCCAAACCAATATCAATGTCTCCTCCAACTCCAATAGCAATACTAATGCCATATCCGAGAGCCCTGCGGACATTCCCAATGCCCATGTGACTGATAATGTCCGTAGGCCTCCACAAATAACTGTGCACACCGCACCTGAGGATCCCTCAATCCCTCACTCCTCACATCAAATAAATTTAGAGTCGCTCATAACTTCACTCAATGATGCTCAAATAACCGAATTCTCAATAAAATTAGGCGGAGCTGGCATCGTTCGCATTCAACCCCAAAATTCTATAGCCTATCGGCATATCATTCGTCTACTACAAGACAAAAAGTGTCAATATAATACTTACCAGCTCCGACAAGAACGCCCCCTTAGAGTTGTTCTCACTGGCCTCCATGCCTCTATTAGCTGTAGCAAAATCAAAACAGAACTAACCCAGCTGGGTTTCAATATTCGAAATGTTTTTCACCCTGGTTTTGGCAAGCAAAAAGCTAGCAATATATATGGTCCCAATATTTTCTTTATCGAACTATCATCCGATAAAAACCCATCTCTTACCAAATCAAATAAAAGCATCTTCCAAATCAAAACACTCTGCAATCACAAAGTTAATATTCAATGGCCAATTGACAAAGTACGCATACCTCAATGCAAACGCTGTCAACGTTTCCAGCATACCGCACAATATTGCCATAATAAGCCCAGATGTGTGCGCTGTGGCGATGGGCACACTTCGCGTGATTGTAAACAATCGCGTAGCGCTAAACCCAAATGCGCTAATTGTTCGCAAGAACACACAGCCAACTATTTACGCTGCCCTACTCTTATTAAACTTTTAAATCCAAAACTCCAAAAACATAAGAAATTGTCACAACAACAGATTGACCCCTCTACACAATTCCATGATGATGAGTGCAATTCTAGTCTAGCCTCTCTAGCCTCTCAGTCACAGGCCAAACCATCATCATCCTCTCAATTGGCCATAAAACGCAACCCATTTGCCACTTCGGTTCGCCAAATTGAACCAAAAAATCCTAAACTACAACCAGCTAGAAAACGTGCCCAAACTCAACAAGTCGAACCCTCTCCCAGTAATCGTCGTCGCCGTCGTCAACGCCAATTATCATTATCATCATCGGTTGCCGATGCACCGTCGTCTCCGGCGCTGGCTGGATGCCCACTATCCTCGCCACATCGTCAGCACCAAAATACTCCCATAGCTTCATTAGTTAAACGCTTAGATGACATTGAATCCAATTCTAGAACCCAGCAGCGTCAATTCCTTAAAATGATGGAAAGCCTAGGGAAAGTCCAATCACAGCTAAACAGAATGCTAAGCCTGTCCACTGCTTCGACCGCAAGTCCATCTTCTGACTCTGATTAGAATCCCCCTCCACTCCTTCTCATACTTACTCATACTCCCATACTTACCTCTCCTCTTTTAGACAAAATTTTTTTAATTTTTTTTACTTACCTGAATACTTTTTTAATTTTTACTTAATTGAATACATTTTACTTTTTATTTTTTACTTACCTGAATACTCTTTAATATTTACTTATTGAAATACTTCTTAATTTTTTACTTACCTGAATACTCTTTAATATCTACTTTTTACTTACCTGAATACTCTTTAATATCTACTTTTTACTTACCTTAATACTCTTTAATATTTACTTATTGAAATACTTCTTAATTTTATACTTACCTGAATACTCTTTACTCTATACTTTTTACTTACCTGAATACTTTTTACTTACCTGAATACTTTTTATTTTTTACTTATCGGAATACTTTTTATTTTCTACTTACTTGGACATTTTTTATTTTTCTACTTATCTCACTTACACTAGGGCACTCTGCCACAATTCTCTCATAAAAATTGTCATTAAAAATAATCAGAATATTTGCAGTAATTATCCCAAAACAATTGAAGCTTCACGCTATATTTTTATTCTCTAATTAATTTAATTTTTTAACTCTTTGAATTTCGATTCAACCATATATGGATTAAAGTAAAATAATCCTTTTAAATTGTCGTATACTTTGTATACACTTTTTGCTGCCTTCTGCAGAACCCAGTCACATAAATATAAATTTAAAAAACCAGTTATATGAACTCATAACTAAATCTCTCATTTTGGAACTAATGGCAATTAGTAACGTAAACATTAAAATCACATAAACTTGCAAATACTCAATATTCTGCTACTCAAAATAGCAAAAACCAAAAAACATTGAACGTCTGTTAGCACTAAATCCTCTAGTGTATCGGCGTTCATCCATATATGGCAAAAATAAACCTAACCTAATGCATATATTGTTTTCGGTGGGGCTGTGTATGCTATTGTCAGTATAGGTATAGTTTGTCATTTCATACTAAGCATACTAGCTCTTTAGTGTGTACGCATACCTCCGATCTCTAATTATATGTGAACAAGCAATACGCTTGGTATCAGTGGGCCACTTGTTTGTACATTTATTGTACAACTACGTCCACTACCTAGCCTGTCTATGGACGCTGTTTTTCCCTGTAAAAAAGAAAAATATTAAATAAAATAAAAATAAACCTTCAAACAAAATGCACTTACCTTGCTTTTTACTTACCTTTATCTCTGAACTACTGCCCATATACTTACCATTCGTCACTTACCATAATTATACTTACCTTATACTTACCTTCTAATACTTACCTTTTTTATACTTACACACATATATTTTATACAATTTACTGACAAACTTGCCAAAATCTGAGTTCTTTTTCAGCAACTAAATCTACGAAATATACACATACAAAAAAAAGAAGGATCGCCTGGAAACAAAACAAATAAAACGGAAAAATACAGCAAAAACTATCAACATTTAACGACTGGATACAAAATAAAAGGAAAAGGATTTATTGGACGACTGTGGGATGCACACCGGAATGCGCTGCACCCACACACACACAACACAACACAACACAACAACAATATATACATCGCATCATTTATTCAAAACAAAAAGATATGTATTTGCACAAATTTTTCTCTTTCTCTTCATTAATTGCTTTTATAAACATTAATTTTATTATCAAAATTATTTATACAATCATATCATATTATTATCAATACTTTTTCTCTCTGCTCTTAGAGCATCCTCAATATGCCTAATATGCTCTTGTTTTACCTAAAATTCAAAAAAGAAAACTATCAGTTACACTTACCTTGTCCGTTGTTTTTCGATACTTACCCTTCAGCCACGCATACCCTGAAAATAAAATACTCTATCAAATAGTTTAATATATACTTACGCATTGCCGTATTTGCCTTCAATACTTACCTTAGAATCTGTCCGATCTGCACCTTTACCGCTCCTACCTCTCCAAAAGAGAAAAATTCCAAAAAAGATTCCAAATAGTTCGTTAAAATTTCCATCATCAATGGCATTTGTTCAGTGTTTATCAAAATAAACACTTTATTTTGCCCTTGTTATGGATGCGATGTCTCATGAATGAAACCGATGATGTTTGCCAGAATATATCGCTATCTCCATCGATGGAAATCGAAATCAGCATCGAACAGCTGATACATATTTGTATTGTGATAAAAATTGAAAAATGCTGCACGTTAAATTTAACGTTGCTTTTCCATAAAATCTTGGCAAGCCCCGCATATTTGCGAAATAAGTGTGTGGGAATTTCGCGCGCGTCTTCTGGATTGTGTCCTGCAGTCGTTGAGTCGTTGATTTGTTGTTGCTATTGTGCTGTTTCACGCGTAATGTATTACTGTATCAATTATGAAATTTATTTGCATATCTCAATTAACAGGCACTAACAAATCAAACCATCTTCGCCCCCACAACCCTCTCTCTCTCTCTCTCTCTCTCTCTCTCTCTTGTTCTCGTCCTCTCTCTCTCCTAACTTTTCTAGATACAAATATAGTAATAATGGTGATATTCAGAGTTGTGATCTTAAGCAAGTGTCTATGTGGTCAAATTAGAAAAACATACCCTTTAATATAACCTAGATGCATATACTTGACCGTTGTGCCGCAAAACACATTCGTGGTGTTCTGTGAAAATCTAGATTCAATTATGTGCCTTTAAATACACAATCGAGATCGTAATCTTACCACATATGGTTTAATTCCTATGTGTACCCAGCTAAAATGAATTTACCTGATCGGGTCAAGTGATGCCCAACTGTGTGCTAGCTTGACACTCGCTATCAGTTGCCCCAATTATTCTGACCAACGCAACACAATGCGTTGCTTTGGCCTAAAAACCAGAGACTCGTTGAACTTACTGTTGAAATATGCAAGTTAATTGTTCTTATTATTCAGCTTATGTCTGCGTACCAATACATCGTATGAAGTATCGATGTTTGAATATCGATTAATCTTTTTGTATCACCACTATCCCTACAATTCGATCATCTGTTCTTAAATAAAGTTCGTCTAAGCAACTTGCGGTGTTGTTATTTAAGTGCTCTTTTTATTCACAGCTACGCTTACTCTTAAGAGAGAAATACTCTAACAATTGGTTATGGGCCCAGGCTCACACAGTGATCAAAATGAGCCTGTATAACATTGAAAAGTTGAGCGAAAGCAACTACGATGTATGGTGTGTGCAAATGCGAAGTGTACTCGTACATCAGGAGCTGTGGTGCGTTGTGTGTGACAATTCTGAGACGGCAAGCACAACTGACGCAAAAAGTGCGTTAGCAAGCGAAAAAGCATTGGCTCTAATAATTCTAAATGTACAAGTCTCTCAGTTAAATTATATAAAAGGTTGTAAAACCGCCAAAGAAGCTTGGGAAAAATTACGAACAGTGTATGTGTCTACCGGTCCGCTTCGTAAAGTGTCGTTGTACAAGAAAATGTTAAGTTTAAAGTTGACGTCAGACAGCAGCATGACGCAATATATCAATTCGTTTGTCGAAATTGTGGATAAACTAACAGAAGTAAACATCGAACTTAGTGACGAGCTGAAAGTAATTATAATGCTGTCCAGTTTAAGTGCGGATTATGAAAACTTTGTTGTAGCAATTGAAACAAGAGATGCGTTGCCTTCATTTGAGTTATTAAAAGTGAAGCTTCTTGAAGAAGCGAACAGAATAAGTGACAAGTGCGAGCAGGATGGCAACCAGCAAGCATTTTATGCTGGTATGAACAAAAAGGAAGGCACAAAGCAACATAAGAAATTCGATGGGCAATGCTACAAATGCGGAAAACGCGGCCACAAAGCAAATAAGTGTAGATCGCGAGAAACCCAAAATGTACAAAGTGAAATAAAAAACAGCGTAGAGCAAAAAGAAAAGCAGAGAATTTCGTATTCTGTTTTTGCTGCTATACAGCAATGCGCAATATCAACGCGTACTTGGTGTCTAGACAGTGGCGCGACGTCTCATATGTGCTGTGAGAGAGAAATGTTCGTATCGTTCGTGCCGAAGAGAGACAAAATCATTTTAGCGGCAAATAAGTGCATCGAATCGCCGGGAGCGGGAACAGTGATTATTAAAACAAAAGAAGGCAAATTAGAATTGCGAGATGTTTTATATGTTCCGTCACTGCAAATGAACTTCTTTTCCGTAGGCAAAGCAATAAAGTATGGGCACTCGATAGTTTTCGAAAACAGTGTTGCCATAGTAAAGACAGTGAATAATATCGTGTTGTTGAAGGCTCAGATGATCGAAAACTTATTTTTAATTACCGATATTAATGTGAACAGTTTATTTTCAATGCAAGAAAAAGCGATTGTATGGCATAATCGCTATGGCCATTTAAACTTTCGAAGCCTTAAGAATTTAGCTGACAGTGAAATGGTTTGTGGCATTGACTTAAAAAATGTATCGGGTGAAATAAATTGCAATACATGCAATAAAGCTAAAATATGTGCGGTGCCGTTTGACAAAAATAACAAAAATAATGCAAGTGAACTTTTGGAACTGGTTCATACTGATGTGTGTGGTCCTATAAATGTACCGTCTGTCGGAGGTGCAAAGTACTTTATAACATTTATAGACGATATGTCAAAGCGTGTTTTTGTGTATTTTTTAAAATCAAAGGACCAAGCTTTGGAAAAGTTCCAGTTGTTTAAAAATATGGTTGAATGTCAAACCGGAAAGAAAGTAAAAGCCGTTCGTAGTGACAATGGTAAAGAATATGTAAATAAAAAGTTTGACGAGTTTTTAAACAATTGTGGCATTAAAAGACAATTAACAGTGCCGTATACGCCGCAGCAAAATGGTGGGCTGAAAGGGCCAATAGAACATTAGTTGAAATGGCGCGTAGCATGATGGTGCATGCGAACATTGAAGAGCCTCTATGGGCTGAAGCTATTTCGACGGCTGTATATTTGCGAAACAGATCACCATCGCAAGGAATAAAAGGTGATGTTACTCCGTTTGAGCTCTGGACTGGTCGTAAGCCAACAGTTAGACATTTACGCATATTTGGTTCGCCTGCGTTTGCCCTCAATAAGTTGCAGAACAAAAAGTTTCGTGCAAAAGGCAAGGAATACGTGTTTGTCGGGTATTCGCTTACAGCCAAAGCGTATCGGCTGTATGACAGAGAGATAAGACAGGTAATAGAGAGGCGAGACGTAAAATTTGTGGAAAGTGAAATGTCGTCCAGAAAAGATGTCGTATGTGAACAAGAAAGCTCAACAATCATGGAAATGTATCCGCAAATCGGTGTGTCAGATAAAAAGGTAGAATCGGGTATAGAAAACGATTTACCTTTTGCAAATACTGATAGCGCGGACAATGATGAGGAATTTTTGAGTACAGAAGAAGCTAGAACTTCGGAAGAAGAAGAAGAGGCATCTAGTACTTCATTGGAAGATGCTGAAGTAGGTACACGTCGTGGTCCGGGCAGGCCAAAATTGGTGCGCACTGGACAGGTAGGCAGACCTAAAAAGCAATACAATGTGCTGAACAACATAATGAGCCATAGTGACATAGAAACACCTGGTTCCGTAAATCAAGCATTGAGAGGTAAACATTCGTTTGAGTGGGAGTTGTCAATGAGGCGAGAATATGAAGCGCTTATAGCAAATAAGACTTGGTCGTTAGTTGACTTGCCACCTGGCGTAAAGCCTATAGGCTCTATGTGGGTTTTTCGAATAAAAAGGGATAAACTAGGAAACATAGTGCGCTACAAGTCAAGATTAGTTGCTAAGGGATGTAGTCAACAGTTCGGGGTTAATTATAACGAAACTTTTTCGCCAGTCATTCGTTATGAGAATATAAGATTGTTGTTGGCAATAGCCGCTGAGAAAGGGTTACATTTGCATCAGCTAGACGTCTCGAATGCGTATTTAAATAGTGAGCTCAGTGAAGAAATTTTTATGAATCAGCCAGAACATTTTATAGACAGCGCACACCCAAAGAAGGTTTTGAGGTTAAATAAGGCTTTATATGGGCTTAAACAGTCTGGCAGGGCATGGAACAGCACTTTAAATGATGCACTAGAACACATGGGCTACAAAGCAACAAAGAATGAGCCGTGTCTATACATGAAGATTATGCAAGACTCGTATAATCTAATAGCTGTATATGTAGACGACTTAATTATCGCATGTTCAAGGAAATGCGATGTGGAAGATATTAAAGCCAAACTTAACGGATGCTTTGATATGCAAGATGACGGCCCATTACAGCACTTCCTAGGGATGGAAATAAAGCGCGAAGGCGAATGCGGTGCTATTTCTGTATGTCAGAAACAGTACATCACAAGTTTACTGCAAAGGTACGACATGAACATGTGTCGTTCAGTTTCAACACCTTTGGATCCTGGTTTCCAAATTGGCTGCGTTGATGAGAAATGCGGCAAGGCAAATGTAGTAGAGTACCAGTCTATTATTGGATGTCTAATGTATCTGGCGATTTCAACTCGCCCTGACATTATTCATTCCGTAAGTAAGTTGGCGCAGAGAAACTCCGATCCCCATGTTGAACATGAAGCCGGCGCAAAGCACATTCTCCGTTATTTGTCGAAGACGATCGACATGAAACTACATTACAATAAAACCGGAGCAGCTCTACATGCGTATGTTGATGCAGATTGGGCTAACGACAGTCAGGACCGAAAATCGTACACTGGGTACGGATTTTACTTAGCAGGTTCAGCTTTCTCCTGGTCATCAAAGAAGCAACCCGTGGTGGCTTTAAGTAGCACCGAGGCCGAATATATTGCTCTATCTACAGCAGCGAAAGAAGCAATCTATCTGCGGCGGTTACTCGAAGAAATTGGTTATCATTCTCCATGCGACCCTATTCAAATCAATGGTGACAACTTGAGTTCACAACAGATCGCTTATAATCCTGTGCACCATAAGCGAACAAAACACATAGATGTCAAGTATCATCATATAAGAGAAGTTATTGCAAAAAATGAAATTTGCATTAAATACGTTCCCACAGCAAAAAATGTGGCAGACATTTTTACTAAGAATTTACAAAAAGAAAAGCATTTTAAATTTGTAAAGATGCTTGGATTAAATTAATATATTTTGTAAAGAATAATTAACTTGAGAAGAAGTGTTGAAATATGCAAGTTAATTGTTCTTATTATTCAGCTTATGTCTGCGTACCAATACATCGTATGAAGTATCGATGTTTGAATATCGATTAATCTTTTTGTATCACCACTATCCCTACAATTCGATCATCTGTTCTTAAATAAAGTTCGTCTAAGCAACTTGCGGTGTTGTTATTTAAGTGCTCTTTTTATTCACAGCTACGCTTACTCTTAAGAGAGAAATACTCTAACACTTACTACAAGTCATATAATAATATTATGACTGTAAAAGGTATTGCTCCCATACCTCTTAACGTCTCAAATTTGTTAACACTACCTTCACATTTTTCTGGCCACTGCGTACCTGAATAAACACCTGCATACATTCAATCGCTGGTATGCAAATTGTTGAAAAACTTTTGCCTGCCGACTTTTAGGATGTATGCTAGTGAGAATCCGCAAGCGTTAAATGTGTGCAACTGGAGTGTCTTTCATTTTTGAGTTATTTCAATTACAAAAAGTGTCTAGATGCGTGCTTTAAGCTGCTCTGCCTTTTTTATCGCTGAATTGTTCGTATACCACTTATTAATTAAGTGAGTAACGATTAAAAAACTCTATCCGGATTGCCAATCTGGAGAGTTTTCTCTTTGATAATGTGCTAATACGCACGACTTCTTCAATGTATGTGGTTTTACCATATACGGGGCCACATGATACTGCTCCTTGCATCGAGACAGTCATCATACATTAATGTGGATACATAAAAATGACTAGGTTTTTTGGTTCGGGTGATCGTGGTTCAAGCGCACCAATACTCTATACTACTAGATATGGAGATAACGTACGCTCTCAAAAAACCTGATGATCATAGCCACTAAGCCTCTCATTCGTCTCGAATAAATCAACTCCCAAATGACAACTGCGTACTTATGGAATCTTTATGTATTCTGATGTCGCATAATAAGCCTAATTTATGCTACGGTCACAAAACACCATCGATGCTTTGTAAGCCCGTTCGCTTCAAATTCTAAAGACTGGCAATCTTTAAAAACCCCCACACAAAACCTGTTAACGTAAACTCAATCCTATCCTCAATCCTATCCTCAATCCTTATCACTATCCCCCACACTTTTTTGATTTTGCAAATTTACCCAATATAGCGAACGCAGGCGTGACACGCCGAAAGGCGCATAAACGGCTCACTGAGTAAGAAAAATGCTCTCTCCCCGTGACCTTCGACGAAATGGTATGGTCGATGGAATCTCTCATTCCTCCCATTACTCACTGTGTGTGTGTATTTGGGGTGTGTGTGTGTATCTACATGTGTGTATATACCCGCCATCATCTATTGGACATACTTAGGATTCTCTTTATGGCAAGCACAGGCACACAGTGGGTGTCTTCTACGATTGTGCGCTCGGCCTGATACTCTTGAGGCACACACGCACACACACAACATTCGTTCGTTTAAATCTTATACGCGCGTCTATTATAATAAACAAATATATATATATATATATTTCGCGCGTCTCGCCTAAAAACAATAAACTTCATAAATCTCTTATCGATAACATATCACTTACTCGTTCTCTCTCTCTCTCTCTCCCTACCATCATCTGCTCACGCGCGGGTAAAGCAGCAGCAACGAACCTCTCCGAGATCTCACCAGGTCACAACCGTGCTCCAAATCACTAACTCGCAAGCCCTCTTCTCAAAATCAGCTGTCCGATCACAGCACTTAAGAATTAAAAACCCCAATCTCAGTTTAGGAACCTTTGGAAATATTACATCCAAATACTCTGTGGTCTGCAATTGTTGGCTGCTTCTTTATCCAACAAAAAATATTTAAATCAAAAGAAAATAAATATAGGAAACTAGATAATCCTGTAAAAAGTTATTAATAGCCAAAACAATTGTAAACTATAAATTCTATAAAAGCCTTAATATCTAAAAAACTATAAATTAAATATAAATAATTAAAATTTATCTTAAACTAAAAACTGTACAAATAAATAAAAAAGGCTCCTTAAGCTAAAATAAATAACTAAAAATGTAGGAAGAATTATAAATTATATAGAAATATAAAATATATAAGAATTCTCAAATGCTGTATAGAGTTCCAATGCTTTTCAAACTGTAGCAAACATAGATAGTCGATTGCCTTGTGTTTCTTACCAGATGTTAGCTTTATACTTACCTGTAGACTCCTCTAAAAACAGAATAAAGAAAGGGTTTTTGTAATTTGCATAAGAAATACACTTACCTTTTATACTTACCATTAGACTTACCGTTTATAGTTACCCCTCACACTTACCTTTCATACTTACCATTAGACTCTCTTTTTATACTTACCTTCATACCTACTCTTTCCCTTACCTTCATACTAGCTGAAATTAACAAATAGAAAGGGTATTTGGGGGAGCCTATTAGTTTATTCTCATACTTACCTTCATACCTACTCTCTAACAGTTGACTCATATTAAAATACATAAAAATATAAAATTCAAAACCAAAAATAAATAAATAAAATATAAATAATAATCTAAAATATAAACTAAAAATCTTATAAAAAGTTAAAAGGCAAACAAAAAAATTAAAAAAAAATATTAAAAAAAAATCAACGAATTGTAGGGGAAACAATAAACTACGGGCCAGGGCTCATTCTCATATAGTCAGATCACACCTCACACCCAACACCCATACTACGAAATTAACAAAAGAAAGGGATGGGGGGCCTATAGTTTATTCTCATACTACCTCAACCACCTCAACAGCGATTCTATAAAAAACAAAAAATAAAAACAAAAATAAATAAATAAATTATAAATAATAATCTAAAATATAAACTAAAAATCTTAAAAATAAGTTAAAAGGCTCGCAAAGCCATAATAAATATTAAAAAATTATAAATATTATAAAAATCCAAAAATTTTCATAGTTTTGAATTCTGTATGGGGGGATGCAGTACATAGTAAACTTTAGTGGACCATGGCTCATTCTATATGTCAGATCTACTTACCTTCTTACTTACCCTCCTACTTACCTCCATACTAGCTGAAATTAACGAATAGAAAGGGTATTTGGGGGGGCCTATTAATTTATTCTCATACTTACCTTCAATACCTACTCTCTAACAGTTGATTCATATAAAAATACATAAAAATATAAAATTAAAAATCAAAAATAAATAAATAAATTATAAATAATAATCTAAAATATAAACTAAAAATCTTATAAATAAGTTAAAAGGCTTACAAAGCCAAAATAAATATTAAAAAATTATAAATATTATAAAAGTCCAAAAATTCTCATACTTTTGAATTTTGTATGGGGGGATGCAGTGCATAGTAAACTTTAGTGTTCCAGGGCTCATTCTATATGTCAGATCTACTTACCTTCTTACTTACCTTCATACTAGCTGAAATTAACAAATAGAAAGGGTATTTGGGGGGGCCTATTAGTTTATTCTCATACTTACCTTCATACCTACTCACAAATAGCTGATTCATATAAAATCTCATATAAACATAAAATCAAAAATCAAAAATAAATAAATAAATTATAAATAATAACCTAAAATATAAACTAAAAATCTTAAAAATAAGCTAAAAGGCTAACAAAGCCAGAATAAATATTAAAAAATTATAAATATTATAAAAATCCAAAAATTTTCATACTTTTGAATTTTGTATGGGGGGATCCAATGCATAGTAAACTTTAGTGGGCCAGGGCTCATTCTATATGTTAGATCTACTTACCTTCTTACTTACCTTCTTACTTACCTTAATACTAGCTGAAATTAACGAAAAGAAAGGGTATTTGGGGGGGCCTATTAGTTTATTCTCATACTTACCTTCATACCTACTCTCTAACAGCTGATTCATATAAAATCTCATATAAATATAAAATCAAAAATCAAAAATAAATAAATAAAATATAAATAATAACCTAAAATATAAACTAAAAATCTTATAAATAAGTTAAAAGGCTCACAAAGCCAGAATAAATATTAAAAAATTATAAATATTATAAAAATCCAAAAATTTTTCATACTTTTGAATTTTGTACGGGGGGATGCAGTGCATAATAAACTTTAGTGGGCCAGGGCTCATTCTATATGTCAGATCTACTTACCTTCTTACTTACCTTCATACTAGCTGAAATTAACGAATAGAAAGGGTATTTGGGGGGCCTATTAGTTTATTCTCATACTTACCTTCATACCTACTCTCTAACAGCTGATTCTTATAAAAATACATAAAAATATAAAATTAAAAATCAAAAATAAAAAAATAAAATATAAATAATAACCTAATATATAAACTAAAGATCTTATAAATAAGTTAAAAGGCTTACAAAGCCAGAATAAATATTAAAAAATTATAAATATTATAAAAATCCAAAAATTTTCATACTTTTGAATTTTGTATGGGGGATGCAGTGCATAGTAAACTTTAGTGGGCCAGGGCTCATTCTATATGTCAGATCTACTTACCTTCTTACTTACCTTCTTACTTACCTTAATACTAGCTGAAATTAACGAATAGAAAGGGTATTTTGGGGGGCCTATTAGTTTATTCTCATACTTACCTTCATACCTACTCTCTAACAATTGATTCATATAAAAATACATAAAAATATAAAATCAAAAATCAAAAATAAATAAATAAATTATAAATAATAACCTAAAATATAAACTAAAAATCGTATAAACAAGTTAAAAGGCTTACAAAGCCAGAATAAATATTAAAAAATTATAAATATTATAAAAATCCAAAAATTTTGATACTTTTGAATTTTGTACGGGGGGATTCAGTGCATAGTAAACTTTAGTGGGCCAGGGCTCATTCTATATGTCAGATCTATTTACCTTCTTACTTACCTTCTTACTTACCTTAATACTAGCTGAAATTAACAAATAGAAAGGGTATTTGGGGGAGCCTATTAGTTTATTCTCATACTTACCTTTATACCTACTCACAAATAGCTGATTCATATAAAAATACATAAAAATATAAAATCAAAAATCAAAAATAAATAAATAAAATATAAACAATAACCTAAAACATCAACTAAAAATCTTATAAATAAGTTAAAAGGCTTGCAAAGCCAGAATAAATATTAAAAAATTATAAATATTATAAAAATCCAAAAATTTTCATACTTTTGAATTTTGTACGGGGGGATGCTGTGCATAGTAAATTTTAGTGGACCAGGGCTCATTCTATATGTCAGATCTTCTTACCTTCTTACTTACCTTCATACTTACCTTAATACTAGCTGAAATTAACGAATAGAAAGGGTATTTGGGGGGCCTATTAGTTTATTCTCATACTTACCTTCATACCTACTCTCTAACAGTTGACTCATATTAAAATACATAAAAATATAAAATTCAAAATCAAAAATAAATAAATAAAATATAAATAATAATCTAAAATATAAACTAAAAATCTTATAAATAAGTTAAAAGGCTCACAAAGCCAGAATAAATATTAAAAATTATAAATATTATAAAAATCCAAAAATTTTCATACTTTTGAATTTTGTATGGGGGGATGCAGTGCATAGTAAACTTTAGTGGGCCAGGGCTCATTCTATATGTCAGATCTACTTACCTTCTTACTTACCTTCATACTAGCTGAAATTAACGAATAGAAAGGGTATTTGGGGGAGCCTATTAGTTTATTCTCATACTTACCTTCATACCTACTCTCTAACAGTTGACTCATATAAAAATACATAAAAATATAAAATCAAAAATCAAAAATAAATAAATAAATTATAAATAATAACCTAAAATATAAACTAAAAATCTTATAAATAAGTTAAAAGGCTCATAAAGCCAGAATAAATATTAAAAAATTATAAATACTATAAAAATCCAAAAATTTTCATACTTTTGAATTTTGTATTGGTGGATCCAACGCATAGTAAACTTTAGTGGGCTGGGGGCTCATTCTATATGTCAGATCTACTTACCTTCTTACTTACCTTCATACTAGCTGAAATTAACGAATAGAAAGGGTATTTGGGGGGGCCTATTAGTTTATTCTCATACTTACCTTCATACCTACTCTCTAACAGATGTTTCATATAAAAATACATAAAAATATAAAATTAAAAATCAAAAATAAATAAATAAAATATAAATAATAACCTAAAATATAAACTAAAAATCTTATAAATAAGTTAAAAGGCTCATAAAGCCAGAATAAATATTAAAAAATTATAAATACTATAAAAATCCAAAAATTTTCATACTTTTGAATTTTGTATTGGTGGATCCAACGCATAGTAAACTTTAGTGGGCTGGGGGCTCATTCTATATGTCAGATCTACTTACCTTCTTACTTACCTTCATACTTACCTTCATACTAGCTGAAATTAACGAATAAAAAGGGTATTTGGGGGAGCCTATTAGTTTATTCTCATACTTACCTTCATACCTACCCACAAACAGCTGATTCATATAAAAATACATAAAAATATAAAATCAAAAATCAAAAATAAATAAATAAAATATAAATTATAACCTAAAACATAAACTAAAAATCTTATAAATAAGTAAAAAGGCCTACAAAGCCATAATAAATATTAAAAAATTATAAATATTATAAAAATCCAAAAATTTTCATACTCTTGAATTTTGTATGAGGAAGCTGCAGCGCATAGAACCAGTGTTGCCATTTCCGCTTTTTTCCCGTCAAATCTGGCTTTTTTGGAAGTCTGATTGCGGGAAAATTTTCCAAACAGCGGGCAGCGGGAATTCTGGCTTTTTAAAAAAATAATTTGCTTTTTTTCCGCTTTTTTCTACTGAGCAATTTATAATTTTCCAGCGATTATTCGTATGTAGAGTTGTTCATCGTAGTTGAATAAAAACGAAATAGTTCATTAGATAAATTTTCGATGAACGAACTAATCGGTTATAAAGTGGAACTAACTGAACTAGAATAAGGAACTTAGTTATTTCAAATAGTTAAATTGATATTATTGCGAACAATTCGATAGAACTCTAATTCCCATCCCTTATTTTTATACCCTTAACCCATAAAATGGGTAAAAAGGGGTATAATGGTTTTGTGCAAATGTATGTAACAGACAGAAGGAAGCATCTCCGACCCTATAAAGTATATATATTATTGATCAGCAACAACAGCCGAGTCGATCTAGCCATGTCTGACTGTCTGCCTGTCCGTCTATCTGTTTTTATGAACGCGCCTATCTCAGAGACTATAAGAGCTAGAGACTTCAAACTTTAGAAAAACCGGAGATTTCGCAGTTTTAATCTGGATATTTTGGTCACTGGAAGAATACGCACAAATGAGTGTACACGTTACGTATCGGGTAAAGGGTATGTCCTAGTCGGGATTTCTCGACTTGGGCCTTCTTGTTAAATTTATCATTTGTGTGTAGAATCGAAAGTGACAATGCGTAATGAATACAAATTAGAATGCCGGGATGTGTGACTAAGCAGCAAGGAATTCAGCCCCTGGCTGCGCAAAGACATGGTTAATACACCAAGACTAATTGCAGTTATTGCAAATGCATGCTTAGCTAATTGAAGAAATGCTGCCATGACTATGAGTTCCCAAAAAAATATTAAAAAAATGACTGCCACCGTGCAAGCAAATGACAAAGATAATAATTATCACGAATTATAAGAAATAAATTTTTTTCTTTAAATGAAAGCTCTTGAAACTAAAATCTTTGCCAGCACGACTATCCAGCCCTCGTTCGACAACCACAACATTAAAAGCCATTAAAAAGTCGGACATTTTAAGTAAAAAAAAGGTAAAAAAAAAACATGAGCGAAGAAAGAACAAACGTCTATTCTAAACATAACCAGCGAATATTTAAATATAATTTTAAAGAAAGTGTTTGTTATGTTTGATAACAACCATTGCTGTAAAATTATGTTGGAAATGGAGAACAAAGTGAGGTTATTTTATGCCGATTTGCTCGCAGAATCGAGTAAGGAGGAACAGGCCATTAGGGAAGGTATCAGTTGTAAGATACTGATTTATTCATTTAATATATATTCATGCTCATTTATATCGATTGCATATGTTAAATACCAATATATACCGATGTTAGTATTAAGTACCGATGTTAGTATTAAGTACCGATGTTAGTATTAAGCATGATCTATCGAAAAAAAACAGTAAACAAAAACGTAGAAAGAATAAATAAATAATAAATTAAATAAATAATATAAATGAAGAATAAATTAAATGATAATAAATAAATAAATAAATAGGGGCAGAATAAATAAATAAATAACTAAATGCTAATGCGCCTCTTCAAAAACGGCTGCGAGCCACTGTGCCTGTAGCGGCGGCTGACTGAGTGTGAGTGTGAGTGTGCGTTTGCGCACAGCTGGCGCAGAGGCAGTTATAACTGCTGCTGTGATTATTTAAACTTTCAAGTGGAAATAAAAACCTGGTGACCACCCAGACGGGTTGGCCAATCCTCGTCCGGTGGTCTCGCTGGATATTCTCGGCCGCTCGGGGTATAGTGCCAGTAGTGTAAAGCTGGAAGTGGTGATCTGCCTGTTGTGTATCACCACTTTTTCTTTTACAAAAAAAAGCAACACCACTCTCCCACTTGCACCTTTTTTTATAGCTTTTAATTTTCTGCGGCACTTGTTCGTTTAAATTTTTGCCTTCTCATGCCCTTTCCTCTTCTTATCGTCTTAAGCCATTCACGCTCACTCGCAGGTGCAGTGATGTCATTTCCGCTTTTTTCCCGTCAGATTTGGCTGTTTTTCAAGTGTGACGGCGGGTAAAATTTGAAAACAGCGGGCAGCGGGAATTCTAGATTTTTTTTGTAAATTTAAGCAGATTTTTTTTAAATTTTACTTTTACTTAATTTTGACAGTTGTTTTAATTGAGTTTTATGGTGAAAATGGTATAAATGTATTTCTATCGGCAAAGTTTCGATATTTACTTTAATGGAATAGTTTACCTCAAGTGCCCACACCTAGATTAGCGCTACTTCCATCACTAATTGTGAAATAAAAGTGCAAACAAATAAATTGATGATGCCGAAAGAGGTATACAAGCAAAAAGTGCGAGATGTCTGGCTGCAAAGCAGTGAATTTAAATCCTGGATTAGGAGGGATCCCACTGATCCAACTTGGGTGTTTTGCAGTTATTGCAAATGCAGCATAACTGCAAAATTATGTGATGTGCGTGCACATACAGCAACAAAAAACACAAAAATTCTATGGAGGGATTTGTGCAAACAAATTAAATAAATTTCGTTCAAATTCCGATTAAAACGATTGAGCAGGAGGCAGCGCTTTGCCTACTTGTTGCGCAGCATAGCGCAATCGCCCCCATCAACCATTTAAGTGTATTGTGCCAAAAAAAAGTTCGATGACAGCAACAACGCGTCAAAAATTAAGCTCCACCGCACAAAATGCACTTAAATTATTAAGAATTCATCTTTGAAAAAATTTATTATTTAAAAAAAAAACAGCTTTTTTCTTAACTTTTTTTCTCTGGGATTCCGCTTTTTTAGCTTTTTTTTTTTGTTGATCCAGCTTTTTTTGCACAGAAAAATATGACATCACTGCGCAGGTGCCAATCGAGTATCTTTGCCAGCACGACTATCCAGCCCTCGTTCGACAACCACAACATTAAAAGCCATTAAAAAGTCGGACATTTTAAGTAAAAAAAAAGGTAAAAAAAAACATGAGCGAAGAAAGAACAAACGCTATTCTAAACATAACCAGCGAATATTTAAATATAATTTTAAAGAAAGTGTTTGTTATGTTTGATAACAACCATTGCTGTAAAATTATGTTGGAAATGGAGAACAAAGTGAGGTTATTTTATGCCGATTTGCTCGCAGAATCGAGTAAGGAGGAACAGGCCATTAGGGAAGGTATCAGTTGTAAGATACTGATTTATTCATTTAATATATATTCATGCTCATTTATATCGATTGCATATGTTAAATACCAATATATACCGATGTTAGTATTAAGTACCGATGTTAGTATTAAGTACCGATGTTAGTATTAAGCATGATCTATCGAAAAAAAACAGTAAACAAAAACGTAGAAAGAATAAATAAATAATAAATTAAATAAATAATATAAATGAAGAATAAATTAAATGATAATAAATAAATAAATAAATAGGGGCAGAATAAATAAATAAATAACTAAATGCTAATGCGCCTCTTCAAAAACGGCTGCGAGCCACTGTGCCTGTAGCGGCGGCTGACTGAGTGTGAGTGTGAGTGTGCGTTTGCGCACAGCTGGCGCAGAGGCAGTTATAACTGCTGCTGTGATTATTTAAACTTTCAAGTGGAAATAAAAACCTGGTGACCACCCAGACGGGTTGGCCAATCCTCGTCCGGTGGTCTCGCTGGATATTCTCGGCCGCTCGGGGTATAGTGCCAGTAGTGTAAAGCTGGAAGTGGTGATCTGCCTGTTGTGTATCACCACTTTTTTTTTACAAAAAAAGCAACACCACTCTCCCACTTGCACCTTTTTTTATAGCTTTTAATTTTCTGCGGCACTTGTTCGTTTAAATTTTTGCCTTCTCATGCCCTTTCCTCTTCTTATCGTCTTAAGCCATTCACGCTCACTCGCAGGTGCAGTGATGTCATTTCCGCTTTTTTCCCGTCAGATTTGGCTGTTTTTCAAGTGTGACGGCGGGTAAAATTTGAAAACAGCGGGCAGCGGGAATTCTAGATTTTTTTGTAAATTTAAGCAGATTTTTTTAAATTTTACTTTTACTTAATTTTGACAGTTGTTTTAATTGAGTTTTATGGTGAAAATGGTATAAATGTATTTCTATCGGCAAAGTTTCGATATTTACTTTAATGGAATAGTTTACCTCAAGTGCCCACACCTAGATTAGCGCTACTTCCATCACTAATTGTGAAATAAAAGTGCAAACAAATAAATTGATGATGCCGAAAGAGGTATACAAGCAAAAAGTGCGAGATGTCTGGCTGCAAAGCAGTGAATTTAAATCCTGGATTAGGAGGGATCCCACTGATCCAACTTGGGTGTTTTGCAGTTATTGCAAATGCAGCATAACTGCAAAATTATGTGATGTGCGTGCACATACAGCAACAAAAAACACAAAAATTCTATGGAGGGATTTGTGCAAACAAATTAAATAAATTTCGTTCAAATTCCGATTAAAACGATTGAGCAGGAGGCAGCGCTTTGCCTACTTGTTGCGCAGCATAGCGCAATCGCCCCCATCAACCATTTAAGTGTATTGTGCCAAAAAAAAGTTCGATGACAGCAACAACGCGTCAAAAATTAAGCTCCACCGCACAAAATGCACTTAAATTATTAAGAATTCATCTTTGAAAAAATTTATTATTTAAAAAAAAAACAGCTTTTTTCTTAACTTTTTTTCTCTGGGATTCCGCTTTTTTAGCTTTTTTTTTTTTTGATCCAGCTTTTTTTGCACAGAAAAATATGACATCACTGCGCAGGTGCCAATCGAGTATCTTTGCCAGCACGACTATCCAGCCCTCGTTCGACAACCACAACATTAAAAGCCATTAAAAAGTCGGACATTTTAAGTAAAAAAAAAAGGTAAAAAAAACATGAGCGAAGAAAGAACAAACGCTATTCTAAACATAACCAGCGAATATTTAAATATAATTTTAAAGAAAGTGTTTGTTATGTTTGATAACAACCATTGCTGTAAAATTATGTTGGAAATGGAGAACAAAGTGAGGTTATTTTATGCCGATTTGCTCGCAGAATCGAGTAAGGAGGAACAGGCCATTAGGGAAGGTATCAGTTGTAAGATACTGATTTATTCATTTAATATATATTCATGCTCATTTATATCGATTGCATATGTTAAATACCAATATATACCGATGTTAGTATTAAGTACCGATGTTAGTATTAAGTACCGATGTTAGTATTAAGCATGATCTATCGAAAAAAAACAGTAAACAAAAACGTAGAAAGAATAAATAAATAATAAATTAAATAAATAATATAAATGAAGAATAAATTAAATGATAATAAATAAATAAATAAATAGGGGCAGAATAAATAAATAAATAACTAAATGCTAATGCGCCTCTTCAAAAACGGCTGCGAGCCACTGTGCCTGTAGCGGCGGCTGACTGAGTGTGAGTGTGAGTGTGCGTTTGCGCACAGCTGGCGCAGAGGCAGTTATAACTGCTGCTGTGATTATTTAAACTTTCAAGTGGAAATAAAAACCTGGTGACCACCCAGACGGGTTGGCCAATCCTCGTCCGGTGGTCTCGCTGGATATTCTCGGCCGCTCGGGGTATAGTGCCAGTAGTGTAAAGCTGGAAGTGGTGATCTGCCTGTTGTGTATCACCACTTTTTCTTTTACAAAAAAAAGCAACACCACTCTCCCACTTGCACCTTTTTTTATAGCTTTTAATTTTCTGCGGCACTTGTTCGTTTAAATTTTTGCCTTCTCATGCCCTTTCCTCTTCTTATCGTCTTAAGCCATTCACGCTCACTCGCAGGTGCAGTGATGTCATTTCCGCTTTTTTCCCGTCAGATTTGGCTGTTTTTCAAGTGTGACGGCGGGTAAAATTTGAAAACAGCGGGCAGCGGGAATTCTAGATTTTTTTGTAAATTTAAGCAGATTTTTTTAAATTTTACTTTTACTTAATTTTGACAGTTGTTTTAATTGAGTTTTATGGTGAAAATGGTATAAATGTATTTCTATCGGCAAAGTTTCGATATTTACTTTAATGGAATAGTTTACCTCAAGTGCCCACACCTAGATTAGCGCTACTTCCATCACTAATTGTGAAATAAAAGTGCAAACAAATAAATTGATGATGCCGAAAGAGGTATACAAGCAAAAAGTGCGAGATGTCTGGCTGCAAAGCAGTGAATTTAAATCCTGGATTAGGAGGGATCCCACTGATCCAACTTGGGTGTTTTGCAGTTATTGCAAATGCAGCATAACTGCAAAATTATGTGATGTGCGTGCACATACAGCAACAAAAAACACAAAAATTCTATGGAGGGATTTGTGCAAACAAATTAAATAAATTTCGTTCAAATTCCGATTAAAACGATTGAGCAGGAGGCAGCGCTTTGCCTACTTGTTGCGCAGCATAGCGCAATCGCCCCCATCAACCATTTAAGTGTATTGTGCCAAAAAAAAGTTCGATGACAGCAACAACGCGTCAAAAATTAAGCTCCACCGCACAAAATGCACTTAAATTATTAAGAATTCATCTTTGAAAAAATTTATTATTTAAAAAAAAAACAGCTTTTTTCTTAACTTTTTTCTCTGGGATTCCGCTTTTTTAGCTTTTTTTTTTGTTGATCCAGCTTTTTTTGCACAGAAAAATATGACATCACTGCGCAGGTGCCAATCGAGTATCTTTGCCAGCACGACTATCCAGCCCTCGTTCGACAACCACAACATTAAAAGCCATTAAAAAGTCGGACATTTTAAGTAAAAAAAAAAGGTAAAAAAAAACATGAGCGAAGAAAGAACAAACGCTATTCTAAACATAACCAGCGAATATTTAAATATAATTTTAAAGAAAGTGTTTGTTATGTTTGATAACAACCATTGCTGTAAAATTATGTTGGAAATGGAGAACAAAGTGAGGTTATTTTATGCCGATTTGCTCGCAGAATCGAGTAAGGAGGAACAGGCCATTAGGGAAGGTATCAGTTGTAAGATACTGATTTATTCATTTAATATATATTCATGCTCATTTATATCGATTGCATATGTTAAATACCAATATATACCGATGTTAGTATTAAGTACCGATGTTAGTATTAAGTACCGATGTTAGTATTAAGCATGATCTATCGAAAAAAAACAGTAAACAAAAACGTAGAAAGAATAAATAAATAATAAATTAAATAAATAATATAAATGAAGAATAAATTAAATGATAATAAATAAATAAATAAATAGGGGCAGAATAAATAAATAAATAACTAAATGCTAATGCGCCTCTTCAAAAACGGCTGCGAGCCACTGTGCCTGTAGCGGCGGCTGACTGAGTGTGAGTGTGAGTGTGCGTTTGCGCACAGCTGGCGCAGAGGCAGTTATAACTGCTGCTGTGATTATTTAAACTTTCAAGTGGAAATAAAAACCTGGTGACCACCCAGACGGGTTGGCCAATCCTCGTCCGGTGGTCTCGCTGGATATTCTCGGCCGCTCGGGGTATAGTGCCAGTAGTGTAAAGCTGGAAGTGGTGATCTGCCTGTTGTGTATCACCACTTTTTCTTTTACAAAAAAAAAGCAACACCACTCTCCCACTTGCACCTTTTTTTATAGCTTTTAATTTTCTGCGGCACTTGTTCGTTTAAATTTTTGCCTTCTCATGCCCTTTCCTCTTCTTATCGTCTTAAGCCATTCACGCTCACTCGCAGGTGCAGTGATGTCATTTCCGCTTTTTTCCCGTCAGATTTGGCTGTTTTTCAAGTGTGACGGCGGGTAAAATTTGAAAACAGCGGGCAGCGGGAATTCTAGATTTTTTTGTAAATTTAAGCAGATTTTTTTAAATTTTACTTTTACTTAATTTTGACAGTTGTTTTAATTGAGTTTTATGGTGAAAATGGTATAAATGTATTTCTATCGGCAAAGTTTCGATATTTACTTTAATGGAATAGTTTACCTCAAGTGCCCACACCTAGATTAGCGCTACTTCCATCACTAATTGTGAAATAAAAGTGCAAACAAATAAATTGATGATGCCGAAAGAGGTATACAAGCAAAAAGTGCGAGATGTCTGGCTGCAAAGCAGTGAATTTAAATCCTGGATTAGGAGGGATCCCACTGATCCAACTTGGGTGTTTTGCAGTTATTGCAAATGCAGCATAACTGCAAAATTATGTGATGTGCGTGCACATACAGCAACAAAAAAAAACAAAAATTCTATGGAGGGATTTGTGCAAACAAATTAAATAAATTTCGTTCAAATTCCGATTAAAACGATTGAGCAGGAGGCAGCGCTTTGCCTACTTGTTGCGCAGCATAGCGCAATCGCCCCCATCAACCATTTAAGTGTATTGTGCCAAAAAAAAGTTCGATGACAGCAACAACGCGTCAAAAATTAAGCTCCACCGCACAAAATGCACTTAAATTATTAAGAATTCATCTTTGAAAAAATTTATTATTTAAAAAAAAAACAGCTTTTTTCTTAACTTTTTTTCTCTGGGATTCCGCTTTTTTAGCTTTTTTTTTTTGTTGATCCAGCTTTTTTTGCACAGAAAAATATGACATCACTGCGCAGGTGCCAATCGAGTATCTTTGCCAGCACGACTATCCAGCCCTCGTTCGACAACCACAACATTAAAAGCCATTAAAAAGTCGGACATTTTAAGTAAAAAAAAAAGGTAAAAAAAAACATGAGCGAAGAAAGAACAAACGCTATTCTAAACATAACCAGCGAATATTTAAATATAATTTTAAAGAAAGTGTTTGTTATGTTTGATAACAACCATTGCTGTAAAATTATGTTGGAAATGGAGAACAAAGTGAGGTTATTTTATGCCGATTTGCTCGCAGAATCGAGTAAGGAGGAACAGGCCATTAGGGAAGGTATCAGTTGTAAGATACTGATTTATTCATTTAATATATATTCATGCTCATTTATATCGATTGCATATGTTAAATACCAATATATACCGATGTTAGTATTAAGTACCGATGTTAGTATTAAGTACCGATGTTAGTATTAAGCATGATCTATCGAAAAAAAACAGTAAACAAAAACGTAGAAAGAATAAATAAATAATAAATTAAATAAATAATATAAATGAAGAATAAATTAAATGATAATAAATAAATAAATAAATAGGGGCAGAATAAATAAATAAATAACTAAATGCTAATGCGCCTCTTCAAAAACGGCTGCGAGCCACTGTGCCTGTAGCGGCGGCTGACTGAGTGTGAGTGTGAGTGTGCGTTTGCGCACAGCTGGCGCAGAGGCAGTTATAACTGCTGCTGTGATTATTTAAACTTTCAAGTGGAAATAAAAACCTGGTGACCACCCAGACGGGTTGGCCAATCCTCGTCCGGTGGTCTCGCTGGATATTCTCGGCCGCTCGGGGTATAGTGCCAGTAGTGTAAAGCTGGAAGTGGTGATCTGCCTGTTGTGTATCACCACTTTTTCTTTTACAAAAAAAAAGCAACACCACTCTCCCACTTGCACCTTTTTTTATAGCTTTTAATTTTCTGCGGCACTTGTTCGTTTAAATTTTTGCCTTCTCATGCCCTTTCCTCTTCTTATCGTCTTAAGCCATTCACGCTCACTCGCAGGTGCAGTGATGTCATTTCCGCTTTTTTCCCGTCAGATTTGGCTGTTTTTCAAGTGTGACGGCGGGTAAAATTTGAAAACAGCGGGCAGCGGGAATTCTAGATTTTTTTTGTAAATTTAAGCAGATTTTTTTTAAATTTTACTTTTACTTAATTTTGACAGTTGTTTTAATTGAGTTTTATGGTGAAAATGGTATAAATGTATTTCTATCGGCAAAGTTTCGATATTTACTTTAATGGAATAGTTTACCTCAAGTGCCCACACCTAGATTAGCGCTACTTCCATCACTAATTGTGAAATAAAAGTGCAAACAAATAAATTGATGATGCCGAAAGAGGTATACAAGCAAAAAGTGCGAGATGTCTGGCTGCAAAGCAGTGAATTTAAATCCTGGATTAGGAGGGATCCCACTGATCCAACTTGGGTGTTTTGCAGTTATTGCAAATGCAGCATAACTGCAAAATTATGTGATGTGCGTGCACATACAGCAACAAAAAACACAAAAATTCTATGGAGGGATTTGTGCAAACAAATTAAATAAATTTCGTTCAAATTCCGATTAAAACGATTGAGCAGGAGGCAGCGCTTTGCCTACTTGTTGCGCAGCATAGCGCAATCGCCCCCATCAACCATTTAAGTGTATTGTGCCAAAAAAAAGTTCGATGACAGCAACAACGCGTCAAAAATTAAGCTCCACCGCACAAAATGCACTTAAATTATTAAGAATTCATCTTTGAAAAAATTTATTATTTAAAAAAAAAACAGCTTTTTTCTTAACTTTTTTTCTGGGATTCCGCTTTTTTAGCTTTTTTTTTTTGTTGATCCAGCTTTTTTTGCACAGAAAAATATGACATCACTGCGCAGGTGCCAATCGAGTATCTTTGCCAGCACGACTATCCAGCCCTCGTTCGACAACCACAACATTAAAAGCCATTAAAAAGTCGGACATTTTAAGTAAAAAAAAAAGGTAAAAAAAACATGAGCGAAGAAAGAACAAACGCTATTCTAAACATAACCAGCGAATATTTAAATATAATTTTAAAG
This sequence comes from Scaptomyza pallida, assembly GCA_018152965.1. Lineage (NCBI taxonomy): Eukaryota > Metazoa > Arthropoda > Insecta > Diptera > Drosophilidae > Scaptomyza > Scaptomyza pallida. Next base: position 747,446 of record JAECXP010000228.1, on the reverse strand, counting down.
AAAGTGTTTGTTATGTTTGATAACAACCATTGCTGTAAAATTATGTTGGAAATGGAGAACAAAGTGAGGTTATTTTATGCCGATTTGCTCGCAGAATCGAGTAAGGAGGAACAGGCCATTAGGGAAGGTATCAGTTGTAAGATACTGATTTATTCATTTAATATATATTCATGCTCATTTATATCGATTGCATATGTTAAATACCAATATATACCGATGTTAGTATTAAGTACCGATGTTAGTATTAAGTACCGATGTTAGTATTAAGCATGATCTATCGAAAAAAAACAGTAAACAAAAACGTAGAAAGAATAAATAAATAATAAATTAAATAAATAATATAAATGAAGAATAAATTAAATGATAATAAATAAATAAATAAATAGGGGCAGAATAAATAAATAAATAACTAAATGCTAATGCGCCTCTTCAAAAACGGCTGCGAGCCACTGTGCCTGTAGCGGCGGCTGACTGAGTGTGAGTGTGAGTGTGCGTTTGCGCACAGCTGGCGCAGAGGCAGTTATAACTGCTGCTGTGATTATTTAAACTTTCAAGTGGAAATAAAAACCTGGTGACCACCCAGACGGGTTGGCCAATCCTCGTCCGGTGGTCTCGCTGGATATTCTCGGCCGCTCGGGGTATAGTGCCAGTAGTGTAAAGCTGGAAGTGGTGATCTGCCTGTTGTGTATCACCACTTTTTCTTTTACAAAAAAAACAACACCACTCTCCCACTTGCACCTTTTTTTATAGCTTTTAATTTTCTGCGGCACTTGTTCGTTTAAATTTTTGCCTTCTCATGCCCTTTCCTCTTCTTATCGTCTTAAGCCATTCACGCTCACTCGCAGGTGCAGTGATGTCATTTCCGCTTTTTTCCCGTCAGATTTGGCTGTTTTTCAAGTGTGACGGCGGGTAAAATTTGAAAACAGCGGGCAGCGGGAATTCTAGATTTTTTTGTAAATTTAAGCAGATTTTTTTAAATTTTACTTTTACTTAATTTTGACAGTTGTTTTAATTGAGTTTTATGGTGAAAATGGTATAAATGTATTTCTATCGGCAAAGTTTCGATATTTACTTTAATGGAATAGTTTACCTCAAGTGCCCACACCTAGATTAGCGCTACTTCCATCACTAATTGTGAAATAAAAGTGCAAACAAATAAATTGATGATGCCGAAAGAGGTATACAAGCAAAAAGTGCGAGATGTCTGGCTGCAAAGCAGTGAATTTAAATCCTGGATTAGGAGGGATCCCACTGATCCAACTTGGGTGTTTTGCAGTTATTGCAAATGCAGCATAACTGCAAAATTATGTGATGTGCGTGCACATACAGCAACAAAAAACACAAAAATTCTATGGAGGGATTTGTGCAAACAAATTAAATAAATTTCGTTCAAATTCCGATTAAAACGATTGAGCAGGAGGCAGCGCTTTGCCTACTTGTTGCGCAGCATAGCGCAATCGCCCCCATCAACCATTTAAGTGTATTGTGCCAAAAAAAAGTTCGATGACAGCAACAACGCGTCAAAAATTAAGCTCCACCGCACAAAATGCACTTAAATTATTAAGAATTCATCTTTGAAAAAATTTATTATTTAAAAAAAAAACAGCTTTTTTCTTAACTTTTTTTCTCTGGGATTCCGCTTTTTTAGCTTTTTTTTTTTGTTGATCCAGCTTTTTTTGCACAGAAAAATATGACATCACTGCGCAGGTGCCAATCGAGTATCTTTGCCAGCACGACTATCCAGCCCTCGTTCGACAACCACAACATTAAAAGCCATTAAAAAGTCGGACATTTTAAGTAAAAAAAAAGGTAAAAAAAAACATGAGCGAAGAAAGAACAAACGCTATTCTAAACATAACCAGCGAATATTTAAATATAATTTTAAAGAAAGTGTTTGTTATGTTTGATAACAACCATTGCTGTAAAATTATGTTGGAAATGGAGAACAAAGTGAGGTTATTTTATGCCGATTTGCTCGCAGAATCGAGTAAGGAGGAACAGGCCATTAGGGAAGGTATCAGTTGTAAGATACTGATTTATTCATTTAATATATATTCATGCTCATTTATATCGATTGCATATGTTAAATACCAATATATACCGATGTTAGTATTAAGTACCGATGTTAGTATTAAGTACCGATGTTAGTATTAAGCATGATCTATCGAAAAAAAAAACAGTAAACAAAAACGTAGAAAGAATAAATAAATAATAAATTAAATAAATAATATAAATGAAGAATAAATTAAATGATAATAAATAAATAAATAAATAGGGGCAGAATAAATAAATAAATAACTAAATGCTAATGCGCCTCTTCAAAAACGGCTGACGAGCTACTGCTGCGCTGTAGCGGCGGCTGACTGAGTGTGAGATGTGAAGTGTGACGTTTGCGCACAGCTGGCGCAGAGGCAGTTATAACTGCTGCTGTGATTATTTAAACTTTCAAGTGGAAATAAAAACCTGGTGACCACCCAGACGGGTTGGCCAATCCTCGTCCGGTGGTCTCGCTGGATATTCTCGGCCGCTCGGGGTATAGTGCCAGTAGTGTAAAGCTGGAAGTGGTGATCTGCCTGTTGTGTATCACCACTTTTCTCTTTTACAAAAAAAATGCCGCTCGCCACCAAACGCGCCCGATGCCACACCGCCGTCTGCCGCCGCCGCCGCCCCGCCGTATGACGTCGCCCCGCCGTCTACTGTCGCCACGTTTGCTGCCGTCGCCCCGCCGTCTGCCGCCGCCCCGCCGTCTGCCGCTGCCCCGCCGTCTGCCGCTGCCCCGCCGCCTGCCGCTGCCCCGCCGTCTGCCTTCGCCCAGCCTGCCGCCGCCCCGCCGTATGACGTCGCCCCGCCGTCTACTGTCGCCACGTTTGCTGCCGTCGCCCCGCCGTCTGCCGCCGCCCCGCCGTCTGCCGCTGCCCCGCCGTCTGCCGCTGCCCCGCCGTCTGCCGCTGCCCCGCCGTCCGCCGCCGCCCCGCCGTCTGCCGCTGCCCCGCCGTCTGCCGCTGCCCCGCCGCCTGCCGCTGCCCCGCCGTCTGCCTTCAAGTAAAAAGCGAAATGAGCGAAGAAACAACAAAATCGTCTATTCTAAACATAACCAGCGAATATCTAAATATTATTTTAAAGAAATGGTCTGTTATGTTTGATAACAACCATTGCTGTAAAATTATGTTGGAAATGGAGAACCGAGTGAGGTTCTTTTATGCCGATTTGCTCGCAGAATCGAGTAAGGAGGAACAGGCCATTAGGGAAGGTATCAGTTGTAAGATACTGATTTATTCATTTAATATATATTCATGCTCATTTATATCGATTGCATATGTTAAATACCAATATATACCGATGTTAGTAAATACATTTAGTACCGATGTTACCATAAATACCATGTTAAAACAATGTAAATTAAGAAAAGTACGATCTAAAAAACAAGCTAAAATAAAAAAACCAGAAAATCAAAATAAAACCGCCGCACACTGAGCGATGCACACTGCCCACTTCCTGGAATGGCTTCTATAGAAGGAAATTGTTGTTGTTTCCGTTTCGTATGCATAAATTAATACGTACTTCAATCCGCAGAACAACTTAAAAGGTAACAAAGTCAAATTCACATTGTCATATTCACATTTAAAAAAAAAGTTGTACACAACAAGCAGATCACATTAGCTGTAAAAAATATGCATATACAAAGGCAGTTCTATATAAATACAGCAGATTTTCGAATTAATAATAATTAATTATAATAATAATAATTCAATTTTTTTTTCATATTCTGCACATCTACAAATTAATACGAATCGAATGGTATATTCCGTTTCAAAATCGGTTAACGGGAAGTAGGGGAAAAAGGGATTACTAAAAAAGGCTTAGCCTATTAATATATAGATATATGTCGATGATGGCTTTTATTTAATTATATTTAAAAATAGACAATCGCGCGCAATTGCGTGTCGTTGCCTTGGTTACCGGAAGAGAAGAGAGCGAGAGCGATCTGGTGTGGCCAGATGCACCTTTTTTCGATAGATCATGCTTAATACTAACATCGGTACTTAATACTAACATCGGTACTTAATACTAACATCGGTATATATTGGTATTTAACATATGCAATCGATATAAATGAGCATGAATATATATTAAATGAATAAATCAGTATCTTACAACTGATACCTTCCCTAATGGCCTGTTCCTCCTTACTCGATTCTGCGAGCAAATCGGCATAAAATAACCTCACTTTGTTCTCCATTTCCAACATAATTTTACAGCAATGGTTGTTATCAAACATAACAAACACTTTCTTTAAAATTATATTTAAATATTCGCTGGTTATGTTTAGAATAGCGTTTGTTCTTTCTTCGCTCATGTTTTTTTTTACCTTTTTTTTTTACTTAAAATGTCCGACTTTTTAATGGCTTTTAATGTTGTGGTTGTCGAACGAGGGCTGGATAGTCGTGCTGGCAAAGATACTCGATTGGCACCTGCGCAGTGATGTCATATTTTTCTGTGCAAAAAAAGCTGGATCAACAAAAAAAAAAGCTAAAAAAGCGGAATCCCAGAGAAAAAAGTTAAGAAAAAAGCTGTTTTTTTTTTAAATAATAAATTTTTTCAAAGATGAATTCTTAATAATTTAAGTGCATTTTGTGCGGTGGAGCTTAATTTTTGACGCGTTGTTGCTGTCATCGAACTTTTTTTTGGCACAATACACTTAAATGGTTGATGGGGGCGATTGCGCTATGCTGCGCAACAAGTAGGCAAAGCGCTGCCTCCTGCTCAATCGTTTTAATCGGAATTTGAACGAAATTTATTTAATTTGTTTGCACAAATCCCTCCATAGAATTTTTGTGTTTTTTGTTGCTGTATGTGCACGCACATCACATAATTTTGCAGTTATGCTGCATTTGCAATAACTGCAAAACACCCAAGTTGGATCAGTGGGATCCCTCCTAATCCAGGATTTAAATTCACTGCTTTGCAGCCAGACATCTCGCACTTTTTGCTTGTATACCTCTTTCGGCATCATCAATTTATTTGTTTGCACTTTTATTTCACAATTAGTGATGGAAGTAGCGCTAATCTAGGTGTGGGCACTTGAGGTAAACTATTCCATTAAAGTAAATATCGAAACTTTGCCGATAGAAATACATTTATACCATTTTCACCATAAAACTCAATTAAAACAACTGTCAAAATTAAGTAAAAGTAAAATTTAAAAAAAATCTGCTTAAATTTACAAAAAAAATCTAGAATTCCCGCTGCCCGCTGTTTTCAAATTTTACCCGCCGTCACACTTGAAAAACAGCCAAATCTGACGGGAAAAAAGCGGAAATGACATCACTGCACCTGCGAGTGAGCGTGAATGGCTTAAGACGATAAGAAGAGGAAAGGGCATGAGAAGGCAAAAATGTAAACGAACAAGTGCCGCAGAAAATTAAAAGCTATAAAAAAAGGTGCAAGTGGGAGAGTGGTGTTGCTTTTTTTTGTAAAAGAAAAAGTGGTGATACACAACAGGCAGATCACCACTTCCAGCTTTACACTACTGGCACTATACCCCGAGCGGCCGAGAATATCCAGCGAGACCACCGGACGAGGATTGGCCAACCCGTCTGGGTGGTCACCAGGTTTTTATTTCCACTTGAAAGTTTAAATAATCACAGCAGCAGTTATAACTGCCTCTGCGCCAGCTGTGCGCAAACGCACACTCACACTCACACTCAGTCAGCCGCCGCTACAGGCACAGTGGCTCGCAGCCGTTTTTGAAGAGGCGCATTAGCATTTAGTTATTTATTTATTTATTCTGCCCCTATTTATTTATTTATTTATTATCATTTAATTTATTCTTCATTTATATTATTTATTTAATTTATTATTTATTTATTCTTCCTCCTTACTCAATTCTGCGACCAAATCGGCATAAAAGAGCCTCACTCTTGGTTCTCCACTTCCGACATACGTTCACAGCAATGGTTGTTATCAAACATAACAGACAATTGCTATTGAATCATAGCCAGATTGTCGCTGGTTATGGTTATAATTGACGATTTTGTTTCGCACATGTTTTTAATTAAATGTCATTTACAAAAGATCTTATGGTCGGCGAAGTTATCGATGGTTGTGGTTGTCGAACGAGGGCTGGATAGTCGTGCTGGCAAAGATACTCGATTGCAGTGTTGCCAACTTTTGTTGAGCAAAAAAAGCTGTTTTTAGTGGGAAGTTCCAACAAAAAAAGCTAAAAAATTTTGAAAAAAATCTGAAGTTTTTTTGGCTAGTTTCAAGAGCTTTCATTTAAAGAAAAAAATTTATTTCTTATAATTCGTGATAATTATTATCTTTGTCATTTGCTTGCACGGTGGCAGTCATTTTTTTAATATTTTTTTGGGAACTCATAGTCATGGCAGCATTTCTTCAATTAGCTAAGCATGCATTTGCAATAACTGCAATTAGTCTTGGTGTATTAACCATGTCTTTGCGCAGCCAGGGGCTGAATTCCTTGCTGCTTAGTCACACATCCCGGCATTCTAATTTGTATTCATTACGCATTGTCACTTTCGATTCTACACACAAATGATAAATTTAACAAGAAGGCCCAAGTCGAGAAATCCCGACTAGGACATACCCTTTACCCGATACGTAACGTGTACACTCATTTGTGCGTATTCTTCCAGTGACCAAAATATCCAGATTAAAACTGCGAAATCTCCGGTTTTTCTAAAGTTTGAAGTCTCTAGCTCTTATAGTCTCTGAGATAGGCGCGTTCATAAAAACAGATAGACGGACAGGCAGACAGTCAGACATGGCTAGATCGACTCGGCTGTTGTTGCTGATCAATAATATATATACTTTATAGGGTCGGAGATGCTTCCTTCTGTCTGTTACATACATTTGCACAAAACCATTATACCCCTTTTTACCCATTTTATGGGTTAAGGGTATAAAAATAAGGGATGGGAATTAGAGTTCTATCGAATTGTTCGCAATAATATCAATTTAACTATTTGAAATAACTAAGTTCCTTATTCTAGTTCAGTTAGTTCCACTTTATAACCGATTAGTTCGTTCATCGAAAATTTATCTAATGAACTATTTCGTTTTTATTCAACTACGATGAACAACTCTACATACGAATAATCGCTGGAAAATTATAAATTGCTCAGTAGAAAAAAGCGGAAAAAAAGCAAATTATTTTTTTAAAAAGCCAGAATTCCCGCTGCCCGCTGTTTGGAAAATTTTCCCGCAATCAGACTTCCAAAAAAGCCAGATTTGACGGGAAAAAAGCGGAAATGGCAACACTGCTCGATTGGCACCTGCGAGTGAGCGTGAATGGCTTAAGACGATAAGAAGAGGAAAGGGCATGAGAAGGCAAAAATTTAAACGAACAAGTGCCGCAGAAAATTAAAAGCTATAAAAAAAGGTGCAAGTGGGAGAGTGGTGTTGCTTTTTTTTTGTAAAAGAAAAAGTGGTGATACACAACAGGCAGATCACCACTTCCAGCTTTACACTACTGGCACTATACCCCGAGCGGCCGAGAATATCCAGCGAGACCACCGGACGAGGATTGGCCAACCCGTCTGGGTGGTCACCAGGTTTTTATTTCCACTTGAAAGTTTAAATAATCACAGCAGCAGTTATAACCAGGGCGGATATTTATAAGCATGAAAAATGTTGAAATAAGCGCTTAAAATATGCTCAAAAAAATTAGAAATATGCGTTCAAATATGCATTTTGTAGGACGGTTTGTTTTCTTATTTTATTCAATTTTCATGATTAATTTACATGTATTTTTGATTTTCGTTGTTTTCTGCTCTTGTTACAAGTTTTGTTCTTATTTTAATCTTTTTCTTCAACGCTTTGCTTGTTACAATAAATTATTAAATGGCATTTTAAATTTTCGAATAAAAAAGATTTTCGTTTTTCTGTTAATATGCTTGAATATGCGGAAAAACTTCTTTCAACATCTGCAGACGACACGGGGCAGTATGAGAAAAGAGCCAGCCCCGTTGGGGAAAGTGTTTTTACGAATGAGTCCGTAGCATCCATACCTTGGTCCAAAATGCCATTTATTTCTGTAAGATGTTTAAATCCCTTGTTTCTGCGGAGAACGGCGTTAAGCTTTTCGTAATACGCTTTATTTTCTAAAGCAGATAGAGAGGTACGGATTTCGAAAGACACCCGGAAACTGATGCGTTACTCGAACCATAAGGTCACGCAAAGATTCTTTTTCTTTCGGCATTTTAAAACACAATGCATTAACGAAATACCGCACGACGAACAAAACTTGTTTAGAACAGCTGATGGCTTACGGTAAATAAATACATTGCCAGACGCATTCAAAAACAATAGCGTTCTGCAGCGTTGCCAGATATAATTAATACATGAACTTAAATATGGATTCGTTCTTGTGAACCAAGTTGTGTTTTGGTTTTTTAATAAAATAAAGGAATCTGCCTTTACATGCAAAATAATTAAAATATGCATTTAAGAATGAAATATGCAAAATGCATATGCAATATGCATTTATAAGCAAATATCTGCTCTGGTTATAACTGCCTCTGCGCCAGCTGTGCGCAAACGCACACTCACACTCACACTCAGTCAGCCGCCGCTACAGGCACAGTGGCTCGCAGCCGTTTTTGAAGAGGCGCATTAGCATTTAGTTATTTATTTATTTATTCTGCCCCTATTTATTTATTTATTTATTATCATTTAATTTATTCTTCATTTATATTATTTATTTAATTTATTATTTATTTATTCTTTCTACGTTTTTGTTTACTGTTTTTATGTTTTGCGTTTAGTAGTATATGTTTATTTTTGTTTATTTATTTATTTAATTGCATTATTTTTTTTTTTATTTATATAAAGTAAATTTAATTTAAGGAAACAATGTATAATTTAATATGAATAAATATAAGTCTGTATTGTTTATATAAATATGTGTGAGTAATTGTCTATGTGTGGGTGGGATGAAGATGTGGTGATGTGGGGGTAAGTTGTAGTTGTTGTTGTTAGTGTTGTTGTGTTTTAGGGAGTCGGCAATAAAATGCAAAATCCGGCTCATAGGTAGGGAGGGCGCATTGGGGGGTAAATGTTTACATCTGTTTACCTTATATGTCCGAAAGTTGTCCGATTCTGTGAAGATTAGCCACTTGTCCGTTAGTTGTTTGTTTTTTGAATAAAAATATAAATTTTGTTACCCGGCCCACACCGTATCGAGGTCGTATCCATCCCTGGGTCACCGAATTGCTAGCTGGCTATCGATACAGTGTTGGGAGTGAAAGGCCGGTTCATAACAAAGAATTTAAAAATTTAAAATAATAAAGCAGCTGAGGCGAATTCGCTCGCTCTTCGCCTTTTGCCAAGCAGCTGATGCATGGGGAAGTGCTTCAAGAACCGTTTGTCAAATCGGTCTTTCGCCTTTGTCATGACTGCCAAATGTGGGGTGGGAAGACAAAGACTAATTGTTGGCGTTCTTCACTTCACTTGTTGTTGTGACAGAACTTGACTTTGGCAATTTCGGACTTTTGATTCAATCTGCGGTCTGCTACCCTATATGGCAGGGTAGTATAGACTTAATATGAACTTTGCATAATTATATGGGTAATCGTTAGATACTTAAATATAATTTCTATATTATAAGTCTTCATATCTTTTACCAATAGGTGGGGCATATACACGACTTTATAAGCTAAGAGAAAATTAAACGAATTTTGTTTTAAAATACTTGATAGTAACTATATCCATAATCAAATTATATATTAAAGTTTTTCTGAAACAAAAATGAATTTGGGACAAAGGGTATTTTTACTTTGCGCAGCTTGCGCGTGCTGTATTATTGTCTTGTTGCGTTTTGTCTATTCCCCATCGATACGCAGCACATGCATACGGACTTGTATGTGTGCGTCTTTGTCCACACTTCTACGACTAGAGAGAGAGAGAGAGAGGGTATACATTTGGTTGTTTCACTCCTTTTTGGGAAACTTAACGCAAACTTGTCTTCTTTGCCTTGCCTGAATTTGCATGTGTGTGTATGTGTATGCGTTTTGTATATTCTCGATAGACTCATATACATACATACATATGTACATACATATGTACATGCAAACACACAAAGTCGGGTCTGACCTAGGCTAATTTTGGTAGTTGGCTGCAGCCGTTTTTTTGTCCGCAAATAAATGCTTATTTTCAATTATTATTGCTGATAATTGATTTATTATGTATGATGTAAAAAAAAGCATAGAAATTTTTAAAAAAAAAATTTTAATAATCTTGATCTGCGGTGTTAAACCCCGACCTCCGGGTTCAAAAAAGAAATCACACAGTACAAGCGCCTACACTATCGACCAAAGACCAGATTTACCAAAGGCCGGATAAGTATCAACTATTTGTACATTGGTAAATGTTCTTTAATACGACAAGAATGCATATTTATGCCTTATACTGGCACTATATAGCAAAATGATTGCTTACTTGGAATGAATTAAAACTGCACGAAGGAAAAGTGTATCATGTCCCAAAATTAATATATAGTTTTGGGGTAAAATTAAAAAACAACAATAAAGCACATAAGTATTTTTTTATAACAATACATTTCAACACTATGTATATAACAGAGATGCGTTGTCTTTATGGTGGCGGTAATAGACATAGAAATTATTTATTACATTAATTGTAATAGCCTAATTTGCAAAGCAAAGCATTACAAAACAACACAAGTCTATAAACAAATCAAATCATAAATAACAACAGCAAATATGACGGCAGACCTTAAAATCATAACAATAAAGCGAATACATGAGCATGAGCAGCTGATTTAGCTAGGGTAAATTGCCGCTCTCGTGAATTCGCCATGAGCTCACTTGCGTTCGCCAAATGAAAAAATTTTACTCGCTCACGTTCGCTATCATCCGCTCTAATATTTAATACTCGTTGAAACTTTTTATACTTGTCAATCGATTGTGTAAATGCTATTTCATTGCAACGAGAATGTAAACAACAAGAGACGAATGCAGAGCTCCCAACGCAATTTTACTCGCCCATGTGTAAACCTAACGAGAGCGCTTAGGTAGAGAAAGGACAGACCAGCTGCTTTTGTTTATACTGCCACATTTGATTTCGCTGTTGTTTTGATTTTTTGCTGCTTAAGTTTTGATGTACTTATTTGGCTGCATGTGAGCACAAAACGAATCGCAGACTATTTAAGTAAATAGTAAATAGTCTTTGTGTGTACCCATCGGCTGGCTGTTGTAGCTGATATGTATGTACATATTTGTAAGCTGCACAACTAGAAATACCCATTGTCACAATATTAAATTAAAGACACGGACATTTTTGAAGTATGCCAATCAAATAAAAGGGTTATAAATATATGATTTTGAATACGAAACCAGTTTATTTTATTGTTAGTTATATATTAATATCACTGTGATAGTTTTTAAAAAAAATAAGACAAGACCGGACTCGACGGTTTCCCCCTATTTCGGGTCCTACGAATCGAACTGCATCATTTCTTTTTTGAGTTATAATCATGGTTTCATACAAAATTTTTTGTTGAAGTTTTTTATCAAAGTGGTCCATTGTAAGAGAAAGGTTCATTTTTTTTCGGTCTCTAACTTTTTTAATGTTGACTTTTTTGGTAAACTTTCTTCGGAAAAGTTTCTCAGAATAAGTCCGTCTTCAAGTTCTTAGATGACTGTAAGCCTCAAAATCAATGTTTTGGGTGTCGATTTAGCCAATATGTCGAAAAAACTGAAATTTAACCCATTTTTTTTTAATGCTTTTTCCCTCACGTTTGGTCAATAGTTTAATTTACCCTTTGATACTTATACATTAGGTGTGTTCGATAGCTGCACTAGGTTGCCATAGTGTACACTAGTTCTCAAAAAAGTGTTCGATAGCTGCACTTTTTTACACTAAACTGTTTTGCCCTGTGTTTTTTAGTGTGCGCTCACTTACACTTTTCTGCACTTTTCTACACCATCAAAATTCAAGAGCAGAAAAGTGTAAGTTAGGGCACAACAGCTGTTTTGTGTCAGTTTTGTTCTGAATGTGAATTAACAGCAGTTTTTTGTCAGTTAAGTTTTTGAACACTTAAATTGAATTGCAAACGTTGCTTTAAATAAAAAACAAAAATTGTCTGATGAAACCATAAATAATTTGTACATGGAAGAGGAGTATTTGCATGCATTTCAAAATAGCAGATTTGCTTAATATTTATTTTCATCTGTTACAGTCAGCTGATTTTGGCTTCATTTGCTCGAACTTAAACCTATTTTGTTCGATAGTAGCTCTGCACTTTTTTGCACCTTAAATTTTCAGGGTTGTATTTTTCGTGTTCTGTTCTGCACTGCACTACCCGACACTTTTCACTAACGAACAGACCTATTAAGTGACTTCTTGTAATAGTAACAAACTTAAGCAAAGACAACGTTCTGAGCAAACTAACCATAAGAAAAAAAAAACATAACAAAATTGGTATGTTTGTGCGCTGTTTTATTTTTTTTATCTTATAATACCATACATTTGTACGCAATATTCAAAATCAATTTAATAACACTCATCTATCAATGTCCAACACAAATCAGCAAGCAACGAGTCTAGATTTTAACCACTGCACTGATAAGAAATAAAAACAAGTAACTGTTAAAAGAACCGTTTAATGCTGCTGATCTTATCATCTTTTCTTATCTGAGAGTCAAAATTTAAGCATTGATTGCAGTAGTTATTTTAGCTTTGACTTCGTGGAGAGAACATTGTTTTAGTGCCTTGCATATTAAGAAAATATATTAAAATGAATAAGTGTCCAATGTTGTTCTGCTACGTATGTTTATAAGCCCTCGGAGAAGACGCAAAATATCTTCTGGAACTGCCAGCATCTACGAGGAATATTTAAATTTTGTATGAAACCATGATTATAACTCAAAAAAGTAATGATGCAGTTCGATTCGTAGGACCCGAAATAGGGGGAAACCGTCGAGTCCGGTATTGTCTTTTTTTTTGAATATCACAATGTATTTAGCCACTAATAATTAAATATATATAACCACCAAATTCCAAAACTATTAAAAAACGTATTTGAAGGGAATCATGCTAGGGTATTTTATTTTCAGGTGTGTAATTGTATAAAGTTACTTTTAAGTCTATACTACCCAATTACCCAATATTCACAGGGTAGCTAAAGGCAACTGAAAATAATAATTTTCAAAAATCTCTACAAAGCGAAGCCAGCACAAAATGAAACGCATCACACTCATACTAATAGTTATTCATTTTTTACTGCCCCTGTCTTAAGAAAGGCGGAAAGCAAAGAGCAACTAAAACAAAACAACCGCATACATAAAATGAGCAAACTTAAGTTCTGCGACAGCCAAACTACAATAGGCAAAGCATAACAAGACGCAGCAACTGCGCTATATTCAAATACCCTTTCTGGCAATATTGAGTGGAAATCAATGAAACCACTTACATATATTATTTTGACTATTTTTATGCAAAATACCCTTACTCTAGGAGTGTTTAACCAACTTATAATAAACTCTTTTTATTTTTCATATATACCCTACCTAATTATCAACAAGCTTACAGACTTTTAATGTCTTATAATAACCCATTCATTTACGTAACGTTTATAAAAAGTCTATACTACCTTCCAAGGGCGTATTCAGGGGGGGGCTTATGGGGCAGCTGCCCTAACCTACTGTCGGCGATTTTTTTTGTGCGTTGGTACATTATCATAAAAAATTAAATAAATTGTATTTAAATAAAAATATGATTTATAATATTATTAATATTAAAAATGAAGTAAGAGGCTGTTTCCACTACGATCGGATCCACGTCCGCGTCCGAAAATCAATAAACGCGCGTTAAAGCATATACAAAAAGCATAGGCAGTTAGGTATGGGAAAAAGTCGCGTTCATATTGGACGCAAAACACAATGGAAATACCATTACAAATGTTCGATAAATCATTTACGCGGACGTGGAATGGATAGAAATGGCTGATCTGGAGGAGAGAATTTTTGAGGAGTTTTCAGCAAATCCAAAAAGGCTGTTATTTTCATAAAAAAAATTTTTGGCCCCACCCTACATGAGGACCTGGCTACGCCCTTGCTACCTTCCCTTGTAGTTAAGCAGCCAGCCGATTGAAGGAAAAGTATAAAATTGCCAAACTCAAGCAGGTCAAGAGTTTGACAACAAAACAAACAAGTAAATCAAAAAAAATTTTGAAGTCATGCTTTTTTACGCTTTCTTACATACATTTTTGATTCCGGGTAAAAACAGACAAACATACAAACAGACAAGTCAGTTAAATAAAAGCATGTCAAAAGTATGTCTCGGTCGGGGTTCGAACCCACGGCCTTTGGCCTGTGAAGCGGCAGTCTTCCCTCCATGCTACCAGAGCTTGTGAATTTCGGCAGTCATATTAGTAACTTAAGGAAAAGGGAAAACTGTTTTTCGTGGTTTTTACATGATATTACACATTTTATCGCGCCGAAAACTTAAAAAACATGTATTGTCATCTGAAACACATCTTTGGTGAAAATTGCAGAGCTCTAGCTAGTCGGGAACTTGGTGAAAATTTGATTACAAGATTCCGGTGCAGACAGACAAGTCAAGTTCAATAAAAGCATGTAAAATATCTGTCCTTATCGAAATACCCAAGCAATTTAAATTCAAAATTCCCGTTTTTATTTGTAAACAATAGTATTTTTCATTCAACAAATAAAGAAACTTAGTAAAATTTAACAAATAATGTAAAAACCCAAACAGTAAACAAGTAAAAACGTTGCAGTCGGACGCAACGAGTGCGATATACTTTGATATCAGTTTACATAGCTGTGTTAAGGATTTTGAGTGCAAATAGTAATATATGAGGGTTTTGGGTATATAAATCAGGCAGAAAGGGTAGGCATGACATTTATCTGTGGCGGATGGCACTTTCTATCCCCCTACCAAGTTTGGAGACTAGCGCAAAAACCGACAAAGATATAGAGGTGGGCGCTATTTGTGGGCGTGGCATCCAAAATTTGTATGCACACCTGTAACGGATGTCACTACCAATGTTCATACCAAATTTGGTAACTCTAGCTTTAAAACTGGCAAAGATACATGCCTTCCGGTTTTTTTTAGGGCGGTGGGGCATGTCCCGTTGTTTGTTTTTGTCAGATGTCAGCATCTACCTTCATGTCAATTTTGGTGGCTATAGCTTTAAAACTGTAGAAGATACAGGCATTTTTGTGTATAATTGGTGGGGGACTGGAGGCGGAATAGGTGGGCGTGGCATCCAAACTTTTGATACAGTTTTTTGGGGAATGTCACTAGCTATCTTGCTTGTGACTCTAGCTGCTAAAATGTGGGATATATATGTGTTTTATCGATTTGCACTTCGAGGTGTATCGACTTGTTATCGATTTCCCAGGCCCCCTGAGGTCGTAGAGCCCTAAATTTAACACTTTGTCTGACGAAGACATGTACCAAGATATTTGCAAAGTTGCAAGGCTCTAGCTCATAGAGACAGACGGACGGACAGACACCATGACGGACATTGCACAAACCCAATAGAAAAAAGAAAAGACAAACAAATTGTGTTGTTTAAAATACGCATTTGATAAATTTATATATTTAACAACCTTAAACAGGTATATATTGTATTAATATTTATACCCTTAACCTCTAAAATGGGAAATTAATAGTTTTACGCAAAAGCATGTTACAGATAGAAGGAAGCACCTCCGATCGCGAGCCTATAAATTATTGTATTCTTTATCAGCATCAACATCCTAGTAGATATAGCCATTTCTGTCTGTCCGTCTGTCTGTCTGTATAAACAGGCCGATCTCGGCGACTATAAGATAACTTTAACTCTCCTATACCTAACAACGGAGATATGGCAGCTTAAACTTTTGTTTCTATGTCAAAAAAGTCCCACCTTTTGACAATGGCCAAGGGCTTCTGTTTTTTATACCCTTAACCCATAAAATGGGTAAATAAGGGTATAATGGTTTTGTGCAAATGTATGTAACAGACAGAAGGAAGCATCTCCGACCCTATAAAGTATATATATTCTTGATCAGCATCAACAGCCGAATCGATCTAGCCATGTCTGTCTGTCCGTCTGTCTGTCTGTCCGTCTGTCCGTCTGTCTGTCTGTCTGTATGAACGCGCCGATCTCAGAGACTATAAAAGCTAGCGACTTGAAATTTGAAACTTAAGCTCTCCTATACCATGAGAAGATCAAGTTTGCTTTAAATTTTCGATAACACTTCTGGTTTCCGATATACACATGTAATCGATAACAAAAATTTCATGAATTTTAAAATTGTAAAAACAAGGTTTCAAACTATTGGTAAAATAATGAACATTTAAAAAATTTTTATTAAAATCGGTTAAGAAACACCGGAGATATCGCAGTTTGAAATTTGTTCATTTTGGTCATATTGGTCACTGGGTAAATACACACAAATGACTGTACGCGTTACGTATGGGGTTAAGGGTATGTCCTAGTCGGGATTTCTCGACTAGAGCCTTCTTACTTGTTTTCACTTAGTTCACACAGAATATGCAAACTTCTTTGCAATGTCTCTTATGTTTCTTAGGCCCAATTTCTCAATGTCTGGTAAGGTAAACTAACTGACGTTTAGGCAAATTTGAGTTTCTCAATGTCCGGTTAGGAGTAAATGAAAAACAAACTAACCGGAAGGCTAGGTCGCGTTTAAAATTTAAGCTGATTTTTTGTCACGATATATCGTTAAGAATTATCGATGAGGCAAACAGCTGTCCCTTGAATTGTTTATTTATTTTGTTATTAAATTAAAATGTCATCACATAAAAGAGTGTGTTTTGTCCATGCAACGGAGACGCAATTTGATGAAACTGAGCCACGCATATATAACACGAGAATTTACAGGGATAGGGTGAACTATTTAACTGAACTGGACGATGCCAAATTTGTACAGCGGTTCATTCTTACAAAATTTACGTGCAAAATCATTCTTGCAAAGATTGTAGATAAATTGGCTTGCCATAGTAATAGGTAAACAATTAAGTTCTTTTGCGAAATCATTCAATGTTGCCGGAAAACAACAAAAGTCAGCTGAACCGCTCGCTATATTTGGCTTCATTTGCATATATGTGGCAACGCTGTTAAGGCGATAGTTACTTATCGATGAAGGGTAAATTTGGCTTTGAGAAAACCATATCGTTTAACTCTACCATTAAATAAAATTTGCGTTTAGCTAAACGAAAATTTAACCGGACATTGAGAAATTGGGCCTTAACCGTTCAAATTGGTAAGATCGATAATTTGCCAAATATAGAGTCCCTTTTTTTAGTTTTTAAGATGCAGGCGCTTATACTTACAGACGGCCATGGCTTTAACGACGCGACTGTTGTTGCTGATCAAGAATATATATATTTTATGGGGTTGAAAATGCTTTCTTCTGTCTATTACTGACATTTTCACAAAACCGATATACGTTTTTTACCCATTTTATGGTTAACGATTTATTTATAAATTTATACTAGTGCGTATGGGGAAATTGACTATCGTTATTTTAAATTAAGCGGCTAGAAAAAGGAATATGAATTACCCATCCTTATCTGCTGTACTTGACTTAAAATACCACTTGTTCCGAATAGCATTTATAAAGGCTAAAAACCGAATAAACAAAAGATATCGCCAAACTAACTGTCACATATTTATTGTTAAATTCACAATAATATAAAATATTAAAAAATTTGAATGTTTAAAGTTGTTAAACATGTATTAATTTATCAAATGTATTATTCAAACAAAACACAATTTTGGTTTAAAATTGTACTTGTTAAGTTGATTTGTTAATTGTGTTGTTGTAAGTTTCTTCATATTTCTTATAAATTATTATATTCATACTGTAAATATTTATTTTCATTTGCTTAAACATATTGATTTGCTGTTGGAGTGGAACGGAATCTAACTATAACACATTTGTCGATAGAATCTTAGAGCCATATATTTTTTGTTTATTTACTAACTTACCATTACCGAAAAGTGTGCTATTCGAGTGGAACGGACTATAATATATATTTTTTATTTTAGAAACATCACTGCATTCTCCACAAACTCTAGAAGCCTTTTCTACAAACGAGTCCTTAGTGGAAAATGAAAAATTATCAAAAACAATCGAAGGTAAGTCCGCACCTTAAAAGCAACAAACCCTAACCAGGCATCGAAACAATATAACACAAAAATAATTATTTATAAAAATTATATTTTTAATAACATGTTTGATTATGTCTCTAAGAATGTTGTCAAATCGATGAAGAACTAATGATTGTTAAAATATATTTGATTCTGATTGAATTTCAAAATTGTGAAAACGAGGTTAGAAACAATTAGAAAAATAAATTTGATGTTTGGTCATTTTGGTCACTGTGTAAATACACACGCGTGTACGCGTGATTTCTCGACTAAAGCTTTTATGTTTTTTCTTTTTTTGAGCGCCTTTTTGATTTGGGAAGTAATCGATAAATTGTTAGTATTTTTATACCTAAAGAGAGAGGTAAAAAGAGAAAAAAGTATAAGTGTGTTACAGTAAAATGTATCGGTCAGTTAACAATGCTGTTTCCACGTTTCAGTTGCTGAAAGTTCCGTAGATAAACCAACTGTTTAATTTGAGTTAAATGATTATAATAAATTGAGTAAAACCGATAAGCAAAAAATAGTATAGAGACTTCAAACAGTACGACGCACTCTCATCAGAAAAAAACTTGTGACTATTGAATAATTCCTTTGCAGTTTCAGTTTCAAAGTTTGCTGACCGAGTGTGCTTCGTAGAAAATGCAAGTCATTTCTTTTCTGATATTGCTCGCGAGATGATAAGCAACAGCACAGACTCGATTTTTTGGATCGGTTCGTGATGTAATAGCATGTGACTCAGCACGCAGTCTGTGTGGGCTCAGTTTATATGTATGTGTGCATCGTCAAACGCACTTCTTGAAAAAAATACAAAGTATACATATGCCACGCTTGGTTTTTGCGGCCTAGCTTTGACCAAATTCCAGTTTTGTATGTTCTTATGCATAATACAATTGAACCCATAAAATGGGTAAATGAGGGTAGAATGGTTTTGTGCAAATGTATGTAACAGACAGAATGAACCATCTCCGGCCCCATAAAGAGTATATATTCTTGATCAGCATGAAAATCCGAATCGATATAGCCTTGTCAATCTGTCCGTCTGTATGAACTGTATGAACGCGTCGAACTCAGAAACTATAAGATCTAGAGACTTCAAATTTTAAACTTAAGATTTTCTATGCAATAAGCAGATCAAGTTTGTATCAAATTATCGATAACGCTTCTGGTTTTCGATATACACTTGTGATCGATTAAGTTTGATCATATTGGTCACTGAAAGAATACACACAAATGACTGTACGGGTTACATATGGGGTTAAGGGTATGTCCTACGCAATCACAAACAAATGTTCACACATGCATATAAATTCTGATAGAGTATTCAGAAAATAATGTCAGATCTTTGAATGCTGTGCTAGATTTGTTAAGATTTTTTATATTTCTGTTTTTCTGTGGCGGCAATTGTTTCTCCATTTATTGGACTTTCTCAACTTTGGCAATTCATGAGGAAGTTAAGAAAACTAGAAATATTAATACAACATTAAAATATGCTTAGTTACTTTTTATTTTACGCTTACTTCATGTATAAATAAACTATTAAATCACATTAAAAACTAAATAAAATATTGCAAATATTTCTTAAATAATATAAAATCAATAAGTTTACGGGCAAAACAAATGTCAAAATAAATGGGCATATTTGACTTCATTATCAAATTTATTTAAAAATAAAAAAGCATAAAAATGAAATATTTTGAAATGTGTTAATAATATGTACATATATTTACATTTTCATGTTTACTAAATTCTAATGTTAATTAGTGTTGGGAGTGTTGGGTTGCTCATGAGTGAGTGAAAAAAAAAGAGTTGTTCATTAAAGTGAGCGAGTGAACATGTTCAGTTGCTCACTACTCACTTGCTCACTGTTCAGTTGCTCATTACTAACTTGCTCACTGCTCAGTTGCTCACTTTTCACTGTTCACTTGTTCATTGTTAATTTCTGTCAACTGAGCAATGAGTTAAACCAAAAAAAAAAAACAAGTAAAAACGTTGCAGTCGGACGCAACCGACTGCGATATACTTTGATACCAGTTTACATAGCTGTGTTAAGGATTCTGAGTGCGAATAGTAATATATGAGGGTTTTGGGTATACAAATCAGGCAGAAAGGGTAGGCATGACATGTTTCTGTGGCGGATGGCACTTTTTATCCCCCTACCAAGTTTGGAGATTCTAGCGCAAAAACCGACAAAGATATAGAGGTGGGCGGTATAAGTGATGTCACAACCAATATTCATACCAAATTTGGTGACTCTAGCCCAAAAACTAAGAAAGATATAAGGGTGGGCGGTATAAGTGGGCGTGGCATCCAAAATTTTGATGCCCATCTGTTATGGATGCCACTAACAATGTTCATACCAAATTTGGTGACTCTAGTTTAAAAACTGGCGAAGATACATGCATTTCGGTTTTTTTAGGGCGGTGGGGCATGTTCCGTTGTTTGGGGGCGTGGCATCCAATGTTTTAATGCATAACTTTGTCAGATGTCAGCATCTACCTTCATGTCAATTTTGGTGGCTATAGCTTCAAAACTGTAGAAGATCCAGGCATTTTTGTTTATAATTTAAGGGGGGCTGGGGGCGGAATAGGTGGGCGTGGCATACAAACTTTTGATGCAGTATTTTGGGGAATGTCACCAGCAATCTTGCCATCAAATTTGGTGACTCTAGCTGCTAAAATGTGGGATATATAAGTGTTTTATCGATTTGCACATCGAGGTGTATCGACTTGTTATCGATTTCCCAGGCCCCCTGAGGTCGTAGAGCCCCAAATTTAACACTTTGTCTGTTGTTGTTAATTTTCTTGAACTGAAGTTTGGACAAAGCTAGGCCAGCAAGAACTAAGCGCGGCATATGTGTGTGTATTTTTTTTAAAAGTGCGGCCGACGATGCACACACATATAAACTTAGCACACACAGACTGTGTGAGTTGCCTATATACAGTGGCGAGCAGTGGTGAGTTTATGTTTTCGAAACTGATTTTCGTCGCTAATAAAAAACATATCACACAAGCAAATGTATTCGTTGGATAGGTAATTTAAATTCCGTTTTTATGATACAATACTCTTCTTAACCCATTAAGTACCCATTGAAAGTTTTCAACTCTTGTAAAAGTCTACTTTTTCACTTTTTTCCCCGGGCTTGAACAAAAAATGTGTTGATGCAAATAGATGAGTTAAACAATTCTAATAGTGTCTGAAAAAAAAAATTTAAAAAATCTCTTCGCATGTATTTTTTATGATTTTTTGAAAATGGCAAAAATGACCATTTTAACCCTTTTTTCATCAAATCAGAGACTATAAGAGCTAGAGACTTCAAACTTTAGAAAAACCGGAGATTTCGCAGTTTTAATCTGGATATTTTGGTCACTGGAAGAATACGCACAAATGAGTGTACACGTTACGTATCGGGTAAAGGGTATGTCCTAGTCGGGATTTCTCGACTTGGGCCTTCTTGTTAAATTTATCATTTGTGTGTAGAATCGAAAGTGACAATGCGTAATGAATACAAATTAGAATGCCGGGATGTGTGACTAAGCAGCAAGGAATTCAGCCCCTGGCTGCGCAAAGACATGGTTAATACACCAAGACTAATTGCAGTTATTGCAAATGCATGCTTAGCTAATTGAAGAAATGCTGCCATGACTATGAGTTCCCAAAAAAATATTAAAAAAATGACTGCCACCGTGCAAGCAAATGACAAAGATAATAATTATCACGAATTATAAGAAATAAATTTTTTTCTTTAAATGAAAGCTCTTGAAACTAGCCAAAAAAACTTCAGATTTTTTTCAAAATTTTTTAGCTTTTTTTGTTGGAACTTCCCACTAAAAACAGCTTTTTTTGCTCAACAAAAGTTGGCAACACTGCAATCGAGTATCTTTGCCAGCACGACTATCCAGCCCTCGTTCGACAACCACAACCATCGATAACTTCGCCGACCATAAGATCTTTTGTAAATGACATTTAATTAAAAACATGTGCGAAACAAAATCGTCAATTATAACCATAACCAGCGACAATCTGGCTATGATTCATAAGCAATTGTCTGTTATGTTTGATAACAACCATTGCTGTGAACGTATGTCGGAAGTGGAGAACCGAGTGAGGCTCTTTTATGCCGATTTGGTCGCAGAATTGAGTAAGGAGGAAGAATAAATAAATAATAAATTAAATAAATAATATAAATGAAGAATAAATTAAATGATAATAAATAAATAAATAAATAGGGGCAGAATAAATAAATAAATAACTAAATGCTAATGCGCCTCTTCAAAAACGGCTGCGAGCCACTGTGCCTGTAGCGGCGGCTGACTGAGTGTGAGTGTGAGTGTGCGTTTGCGCACAGCTGGCGCAGAGGCAGTTATAACTGCTGCTGTGATTATTTAAACTTTCAAGTGGAAATAAAAACCTGGTGACCACCCAGACGGGTTGGCCAATCCTCGTCCGGTGGTCTCGCTGGATATTCTCGGCCGCTCGGGGTATAGTGCCAGTAGTGTAAAGCTGGAAGTGGTGATCTGCCTGTTGTGTATCACCACTTTTTCTTTTACAAAAAAAAGCAACACCACTCTCCCACTTGCACCTTTTTTTATAGCTTTTAATTTTCTGCGGCACTTGTTCGTTTACATTTTTGCCTTCTCATGCCCTTTCCTCTTCTTATCGTCTTAAGCCATTCACGCTCACTCGCAGGTGCAGTGATGTCATTTCCGCTTTTTTCCCGTCAGATTTGGCTGTTTTTCAAGTGTGACGGCGGGTAAAATTTGAAAACAGCGGGCAGCGGGAATTCTAGATTTTTTTGTAAATTTAAGCAGATTTTTTTAAATTTTACTTTTACTTAATTTTGACAGTTGTTTTAATTGAGTTTTATGGTGAAAATGGTATAAATGTATTTCTATCGGCAAAGTTTCGATATTTACTTTAATGGAATAGTTTACCTCAAGTGCCCACACCTAGATTAGCGCTACTTCCATCACTAATTGTGAAATAAAAGTGCAAACAAATAAATTGATGATGCCGAAAGAGGTATACAAGCAAAAAGTGCGAGATGTCTGGCTGCAAAGCAGTGAATTTAAATCCTGGATTAGGAGGGATCCCACTGATCCAACTTGGGTGTTTTGCAGTTATTGCAAATGCAGCATAACTGCAAAATTATGTGATGTGCGTGCACATACAGCAACAAAAAACACAAAAATTCTATGGAGGGATTTGTGCAAACAAATTAAATAAATTTCGTTCAAATTCCGATTAAAACGATTGAGCAGGAGGCAGCGCTTTGCCTACTTGTTGCGCAGCATAGCGCAATCGCCCCCATCAACCATTTAAGTGTATTGTGCCAAAAAAAAGTTCGATGACAGCAACAACGCGTCAAAAATTAAGCTCCACCGCACAAAATGCACTTAAATTATTAAGAATTCATCTTTGAAAAAATTTATTATTTAAAAAAAAAACAGCTTTTTTCTTAACTTTTTTTCTCTGGGATTCCGCTTTTTTAGCTTTTTTTTTTTGTTGATCCAGCTTTTTTTGCACAGAAAAATATGACATCACTGCGCAGGTGCCAATCGAGTATCTTTGCCAGCACGACTATCCAGCCCTCGTTCGACAACCACAACATTAAAAGCCATTAAAAAGTCGGACATTTTAAGTAAAAAAAAAAGGTAAAAAAAAACATGAGCGAAGAAAGAACAAACGCTATTCTAAACATAACCAGCGAATATTTAAATATAATTTTAAAGAAAGTGTTTGTTATGTTTGATAACAACCATTGCTGTAAAATTATGTTGGAAATGGAGAACAAAGTGAGGTTATTTTATGCCGATTTGCTCGCAGAATCGAGTAAGGAGGAAGAATAAATAAATAATAAATTAAATAAATAATATAAATGAAGAATAAATTAAATGATAATAAATAAATAAATAAATAGGGGCAGAATAAATAAATAAATAACTAAATGCTAATGCGCCTCTTCAAAAACGGCTGCGAGCCACTGTGCCTGTAGCGGCGGCTGACTGAGTGTGAGTGTGAGTGTGCGTTTGCGCACAGCTGGCGCAGAGGCAGTTATAACTGCTGCTGTGATTATTTAAACTTTCAAGTGGAAATAAAAACCTGGTGACCACCCAGACGGGTTGGCCAATCCTCGTCCGGTGGTCTCGCTGGATATTCTCGGCCGCTCGGGGTATAGTGCCAGTAGTGTAAAGCTGGAAGTGGTGATCTGCCTGTTGTGTATCACCACTTTTTCTTTTACAAAAAAAGCAACACCACTCTCCCACTTGCACCTTTTTTTATAGCTTTTAATTTTCTGCGGCACTTGTTCGTTTAAATTTTTGCCTTCTCATGCCCTTTCCTCTTCTTATCGTCTTAAGCCATTCACGCTCACTCGCAGGTGCAGTGATGTCATTTCCGCTTTTTTCCCGTCAGATTTGGCTGTTTTTCAAGTGTGACGGCGGGTAAAATTTGAAAACAGCGGGCAGCGGGAATTCTAGATTTTTTTTGTAAATTTAAGCAGATTTTTTTTAAATTTTACTTTTACTTAATTTTGACAGTTGTTTTAATTGAGTTTTATGGTGAAAATGGTATAAATGTATTTCTATCGGCAAAGTTTCGATATTTACTTTAATGGAATAGTTTACCTCAAGTGCCCACACCTAGATTAGCGCTACTTCCATCACTAATTGTGAAATAAAAGTGCAAACAAATAAATTGATGATGCCGAAAGAGGTATACAAGCAAAAAGTGCGAGATGTCTGGCTGCAAAGCAGTGAATTTAAATCCTGGATTAGGAGGGATCCCACTGATCCAACTTGGGTGTTTTGCAGTTATTGCAAATGCAGCATAACTGCAAAATTATGTGATGTGCGTGCACATACAGCAACAAAAAACACAAAAATTCTATGGAGGGATTTGTGCAAACAAATTAAATAAATTTCGTTCAAATTCCGATTAAAACGATTGAGCAGGAGGCAGCGCTTTGCCTACTTGTTGCGCAGCATAGCGCAATCGCCCCCATCAACCATTTAAGTGTATTGTGCCAAAAAAAAGTTCGATGACAGCAACAACGCGTCAAAAATTAAGCTCCACCGCACAAAATGCACTTAAATTATTAAGAATTCATCTTTGAAAAAATTTATTATTTAAAAAAAAAACAGCTTTTTTCTTAACTTTTTTTCTCTGGGATTCCGCTTTTTTAGCTTTTTTTTTTTGTTGATCCAGCTTTTTTTGCACAGAAAAATATGACATCACTGCATAGAACACTCAATCAGGCCAGGGCTTACTCCATATGTCAGACCTACTTACCTTCTTACTTACCTTCTTACTTACCTTCATACTAGCTGAAATAAACAAATGGAAAGGGTATTTGGGGGGGATTATTAGTTTGGACTCATACTTTCCTTCATACCTACTCTCTAACAGTTGACTCATATAAAAATACACAAAAATATAAAATTAAAAATCAAAAATAAATAAATAAAATATAAATAATAAAATTTATCATAAACTAAAAATCTTATAAGTAAGTTAAAAGGCTTACATAGCCAGAATAAATATTAAAAAAATTATAAATATTATAAAAATCCAAAAATTTTCATACTTTTGAATTTTGTATGGGGAAGCTGCAGTGCATAGAACACTCAAGCAGGCCAGAGCTCACTCCATATGCCAGATCTACTTACCTTTTTACTTACCTTCTTACTTACCTTCATACTAGCTGAAATTAACGAATAGAAAGGGTATTTGGGGGGGATTATCAACTTAGACTCATACTTACCTTTATACTTACCCACAAACAGCTGATTCATATAAAAATACATAAAAATATAAAATTAAAAATCAAAAATAAATAAATATAATATAAATAATAATCTAAAATATAAACTAAAAATCTTATAAATAAGTTAAAAGGCTCATAAAGCCAGAATAAATATTAAAAAATTATAAATATTATAAAAATCCAAAAATTTTTCATACTTTTGAATTTTGTATTGGTGGATCCAACGCATAGTAAACTTTAGTGGGCCTGGGCTCATTCTATATGTCAGATCTACTTACCTTCTTACTTACCTTCTTACTTACCTTCATACTAGCTAAAATTAACGAATAGAAAGGGTATTTGGGGGGCCTATTAGTTTATTCTCATACTTACCTTCATACCTACTCTCTAATAGCTGATTCATATAAAAATACATAAAAATACATAAAAATATAAAATTAAAAATCAAAAATAAATAAATAAAATATAAATAATAACCTAAAATATAAACTAAAAATCTTATAAATAAGTTAAAAGGCTTGCAAAGCCAGAATAAATATTAAAAAATTATAAATACTATAAAAATCCAAAAATTTTCATACTCTTGAATTTTGTATTGGGGGATCCAACGCATAGTAAACTTTAGTGGGCTGGGGGCTCATTCTATATGTCAGATCTACTTACCTTCTTACTTACCTTCTTACTTACCTTCATACTAGCTGAAACTAACGAATGGAAAGGGTATTTAGGGGGCCTATTAGTTTATTCTCATACTTACCTTCATACTTACCCACAAACAGCTGATTCATATAAAATTACATAAAATATAAAATCAAAAATAAATAAATAAATTATAAATAATAACCTAAAATATAAACTTAAAATCGTATAAATAAGTTAAAAGGCTCGCAAAGCCATAATAAATATTAAAAAATTATAAATATTATATAAATCCAAAAATTTTCATACTTTTGAATTTCGTACGGGGGGATTCAGTGCATAGTAAACTTTAGTGGGCTGGGGGCTCATTCTATATGTCAGATCTACTTACCTTCTTACTTACCTTCATACTAGCTGAAATTAACAAATAGAAAGGGTATTTGGGGGGGCCTATTAGTTTATTCTCATACTTACCTTCATACCTACTCTCTAATAGCTGATTCATATAAAAATACATAAAAATATAAAATTAAAAATCAAAAATAAATAAACAAAATATAAATAATAATCTAAAATATAAACTAAAAATCTTATAAATAAGTTAAAAGGCTCATAAAGCCAGAATAAATATTAAAAAATTATAAATATTATAAAAATCCAAAAATTTTCATACTTTTGAATTTTGTATTGGTGGATCCAACGCATAGTAAACTTTAGTGGGCTGGGGGCTCATTCTATATGTCAGATCTACTTACCTTCTTACTTACCTTCTTACTTACCTTAATACTAGCTGAAATTAACGAATAGAAAGGGTATTTGGGGGGCCTATTAGTTTATTCTCATACTTACCTTCATACTTACCCACAAACAGCTGATTCATATAAAATTACATAAAATATAAAATCAAAAATAAATAAATAAATTATAAATAATAACCTAAAATATAAACTTAAAATCGTATAAATAAGTTAAAAGGCTCGCAAAGCCATAATAAATATTAAAAAATTATAAATATTATATAAATCCAAAAATTTTCATACTTTTGAATTTCGTACGGGGGGATTCAGTGCATAGTAAACTTTAGTGGGCTGGGGGCTCATTCTATATGTCAGATCTACTTACCTTCTTACTTACCTTCATACTAGCTGAAATTAACGAATAGAAAGGGTATTTGGGGGGCCTATTAGTTTATTCTCATACTTACCTTCATACCTACTCTCTAATAGCTGATTCATATAAAAATACATAAAAATATAAAATTAAAAATCAAAAATAAATAAACAAAATATAAATAATAATCTAAAATATAAACTAAAAATCTTATAAATAAGTTAAAAGGCTCATAAAGCCAGAATAAATATTAAAAAATTATAAATATTATAAAAATCCAAAAATTTTCATACTTTTGAATTTTGTATTGGTGGATCCAACGCATAGTAAACTTTAGTGGGCTGGGGGCTCATTCTATATGTCAGATCTACTTACCTTCTTACTTACCTTCATACTAGCTAAAATTAACGAATAGAAAGGGTATTTGGGGGGCCTATTAGTTTATTCTCATACTTACCTTCATACCTACTCTCTAATAGCTGATTCATATAAAAATACATAAAAATATAAAATTAAAAATCAAAAATAAATAAACAAAATATAAATAATAATCTAAAATATAAACTAAAAATCTTATAAATAAGTTAAAAGGCTCATAAAGCCAGAATAAATATTAAAAAATTATAAATATTATAAAAATCCAAAAATTTTGATACTTTTGAATTTTGTACTGGGGGATTCAGTGCATAGTAAACTTTAGTGGGCTGGGGGCTCATTCTATATGTCAGATCTACTTACCTTCTTACTTACCTTCATACTAGCTGAAATTAACAAATAGAAAGGGTATTTGGGGGGGCCTATTAGTTTATTCTCATACTTACCTTCATACCTACTCTCTAATAGCTGACTCATATAAAAATACATAAAAATATAAAATTAAAAATCAAAAATAAATAAATAAAATATAAATAATAATCTAAAATATAAACTAAAAATCTTATAAATAAGTTAAAAGGCTCATAAAGCCAGAATAAATATTAAAAAATTATAAATACTATAAAAATCCAAAAATTTTCATACTGTTGAATTTTGTATTGGTGGATCCAACGCATAGTAAACTTTAGTGGGCTGGGGGCTCATTCTATATGTCAGATCTACTTACCTTCTTACTTACCTTCATACTAGCTGAAATTAACAAATAGAAAGGGTATTTGGGGGGGCCTATTAGTTTATTCTCATACTTACCTTCATACCTACTCTCTAATAGCTGACTCATATAAAAATACATAAAAATATAAAATTAAAAATCAAAAATAAATAAATAAAATATAAATAATAACCTAAAATATAAACTAAAAATCTTATAAATAAGTTAAAAGGCTCATAAAGCCAGAATAAATATTAAAAAATTATAAATACTATAAAAATCCAAAAATTTTCATACTTTTGAATTTTGTATTGGTGGATCCAACGCATAGTAAACTTTAGTGGGCTGGGGGCTCATTCTATATGTCAGATCTACTTACCTTCTTACTTACCTTCATACTAGCTGAAATTAACAAATAGAAAGGGTATTTGGGGGGGCCTATTAGCTTATTCTCATACTTACCTTCATACCTACTCTCTAATAGCTGATTCATATAAAAATACATTAAAATATAAAATTAAAAATCAAAAATAAATAAATAAAATATAAATAATAATCTAAAATATAAACTAAAAATCTTATAAATAAGTTAAAAGGCTTGCAAAGCCAGAATAAATATTAAAAAATTATAAATACTATAAAAATCCAAAAATTTTCATACTTTTGAATTTTGTATTGGTGGATCCAACGCATAGTAAACTTTAGTGGGCTGGGGGCTCATTCTATATGTCAGATCTACTTACCTTCTTACTTACCTTCATACTAGCTGAAATTAACAAATAGAAAGGGTATTTGGGGGGGCCTATTAGTTTATTCTCATACTTACCTTCATACCTACTCTCTAATAGCTGATTCATATAAAAATACATTAAAATATAAAATTAAAAATCAAAAATAAATAAATAAAATATAAATAATAATCTAAAATATAAACTAAAAATCTTATAAATAAGTTAAAAGGCTTGCAAAGCCAGAATAAATATTAAAAAATTATAAATACTATAAAAATCCAAAAATTTTCATACTTTTGAATTTTGTATGAGGAAGCTGCAGCGCATAGAACACTCAAGCAGGCCAGGGCTTACTCCATATGCCAGATCTACTTACCTTTTTACTTACCTTCTTACTTACCTTCATACTAGCTGAAATTAACGAATGGAAAGGGTATTTGGGGGGGCTTATTAGTTTAAACTCATACTTACCTTTATACTTACCCACAAACAGCTGATTCATACAAAACACTTATAAATATAAAATTAAAAATCAAAAATAAATAAATAAAATATAAATAATAATCTAAAATATAAACTAAAAATCTTATAAATAAGTTAAAAGGCTCATAAAGCCAGAATAAATATTAAAAAATTATAAATATTATAAATATCCAAAAATTTTCATAATTTTGAATTTTGTATTGGTGGATCCAACGCATAGTAAACTTTAGTGGGCTGGGGGCTCATTCTATATGTCAGATCTACTTACCTTCTTACTTACCTTCTTACTTACCTTCATACTAGCGGAAATTAACGAATGGAAAGGGTATTTGGGGGGGCTTATTAGTTTATTCTCATACTTACCTTCATACCTACCCACAAACAGCTGATTCATATAAAAACACATAAAAATATAAAATTAAAAATCAAAAATAAATAAATAAAATATAAATAATAATCTAAAATATAAACTAAAAATCTTATAATTAAGTTAAAAGGCTAACAAAGCCATAATAAATATTAAAAAATTATAAATACTATAAAAACCCAAAAATTTTCATACTCTTGAATTTTGTATGAGGAAGCTGCAGCGCATAGAACACTCAAGCAGGCCAGGGCTTACTCCATATGTCAGACCTACTTACTTTCTTACTTACCTTCTTACTTACCTTCATACTAGCTGAAATTAACAAATAGAAAGGGTATTTGGGGGGGCCTATTAGTTTATTCTCATACTTACCTTCATACCTACTCTCTAATAGCTGACTCATATAAAAATACATAAAAATATAAAATTAAAAATCAAAAATAAATAAATAAAATATAAATAATAACCTAAAATATAAACTAAAAATCTTATAAATAAGTTAAAAGGCTCATAAAGCCAGAATAAATATTAAAAAATTATAAATACTATAAAAATCCAAAAATTTTCATACTTTTGAATTTTGTATTGGTGGATCCAACGCATAGTAAACTTTAGTGGGCTGGGGGCTCATTCTATATGTCAGATCTACTTACCTTCTTACTTACCTTCATACTAGCTGAAATTAACAAATAGAAAGGGTATTTGGGGGGGCCTATTAGTTTATTCTCATACTTACCTTTATACCTACTCTCTAACAGCTGATTCATATAAAAATACATAAAAATATAAAATTAAAAATCAAAAATTAATAAATAAAATATAAATAATAAAATTTATCATAAACTAAAAATCTTATAAATAAGTTAAAAGGCTTACAAAGCCATAATAAATATTAAAAAATTATAAATATTATAAAAATCCAAAAATTTTCATACTTTTGAATTTTGTATTGGTGGATCCAACGCATAGTAAACTTTAGTGGGCTGGGGGCTCATTCTATATGTCAGATCTACTTACCTTCTTACTTACCTTCTTACTTACCTTCATACTAGTTGAGATTAACAAATAGAAAGGGTATTTGGGGGGGCCTATTAGTTTATTCTCATACTTACCTTCATACCTACTCTCTAATAGCTGATTCATATAAAAATACATTAAAATATAAAATTAAAAATCAAAAATAAATAAATAAAATATAAATAATAACCTAAAATATAAACTAAAAATCTTATAAATAAGTTAAAAGGCTCACAAAGCCAGAATAAATATTAAAAAATTATAAATATTATAAAAATCCAAAAATTTTCATACTTTTGAATTTTGTATTGGTGGATCCAACGCATAGTAAACTTTAGTGGGCTGGGGGCTCATTCTATATGTCAGATCTACTTACCTTCTTACTTACCTTCTCACTTACCTTCATACTAGCTGAGATTAACAAATAGAAAGGGTATTTGGGGGGGCCTATTAGTTTATTCTCATACTTACCTTCATACCTACTCTCTAACAGCTGATTCTTATAAAAAAACATAAAAATATAAAATTCAAAATCAAAAATAAATAAATAAATTATAAATAATAACCTAAAATATAAACTTAAAATCGTATAAATAAGTTAAAAGGCTCGCAAAGCCATAATAAATATTAAAAAAATTATAAATATTATAAAAACCCTAAAATTTTCATACTTTTGAATTTTGTATTGGTGGATCCAACGCATAGTAAACTTTAGTGGGCCAGGGCTTACTCCATATGTCAGATCTACTTACCTTCTTACTTACCTTCACACTAGCTGAAATAAACAAATGGAAAGGGTATTTGGGGGGGCTTATTAGTTTAGACTCATACTTACCTTCATACCTACTCTCTAACAGATGATTCATATAAAACTACTCATAAAAATATAAAATTAAAAATCAAAAATAAATAAATAAAATATAAATAATAACCTAAAATATAAACTAAAAATCTTATAAATAAGTTAAAAGGCTCATAAAGCCAGAATAAATATTAAATAATTATAAATACTATAAAAATCCAAAAATTTTCATACTTTTGAATTTTGTATTGGTGGATCCAACGCATAGTAAACTTTAGTGGGCTGGGGGCTCATTCTATATGTCAGATCTACTTACCTTCTTACTTACCTTCTTACTTATCTTCATACTAGCTGAAATTAACGAATAGAAAGGGTATTTGGGTGGGCTTATTAGTTTAGACTCATACTTACCTTTATACTTACCCACAAACAGCTGATTCATATAAAAATACATAAAAATATAAAATTAAAAATCAAAAATAAATAAATAAAATATAAATAATAACCTAAAATATAAACTAAAAATCTTATAAATAAGTTAAAAGGCTTGCAAAGCCAGAATAAATATTAAAAAATTATAAATATTATAAAAATCCCAAAATTTTCATACTTTTGAATTTTGTATTGGTGGATCCAACGCATAGTAAACTTTAGTGGGCTGGGGGCTCATTCTATATGTCAGATCTACTTACCTTCTTACTTACCTTCATACTAGCTGAAATTAACGAATAGAAAGGGTATTTGGGGGGCCTATTAGTTTATTCTCATACTTACCTTCATACCTACTCTCTAATAGCTGATTCATATAAAAATACATTAAAATATAAAATTAAAAATCAAAAATAAATAAATAAAATATAAATAATAACCTAAAATATAAACTAAAAATCTTATAAATAAGTTAAAAGGCTCACAAAGCCAGAATAAATATTAAAAAATTATAAATATTATAAAAATCCCAAAATTTTCATACTTTTGAATTTTGTATTGGTGGATCCAACGCATAGTAAACTTTAGTGGGCTGGGGGCTCATTCTATATGTCAGATCTACTTACCTTCTTACTTACCTTCTTACTTACCTTCATACTAGCTGAGATTAACAAATAGAAAGGGTATTTGGGGGGGCCTATTAGTTTATTCTCATACTTACCTTCATACCTACTCTCTAATAGCTGATTCATATAAAAATACATAAAAATATAAAATCAAAAATCAAAAATAAATAAATAAAATATAAATAATAAAACTTATCATAAACTAAAAATCTTATAAATAAGTTAAAAGGCTTACATAGCCAGAATAAATATTAAAAAATTATAAATATTATAAAATCCAAAAATTTTCATACTTCTGAATTTTGTATGGGGGGATCCAATGCATAGTAAACTTTAGTGGGCCAGGGCTTACTCCATATGTCAGATCTACTTACCTTCTTACTTACCTTCACACTAGCTGAAATAAACAAATGGAAAGGGTATTTGGGGGGGCTTATTAGTTTAGACTCATACTTACCTTCATACCTACTCTCTAACAGATGATTCATATAAAACTACTCATAAAAATATAAAATTAAAAATCAAAAATAAATAAATAAAATATAAATAATAACCTAAAATATAAACTAAAAATCTTATAAATAAGTTAAAAGGCTCATA
This sequence comes from Scaptomyza pallida, assembly GCA_018152965.1. Lineage (NCBI taxonomy): Eukaryota > Metazoa > Arthropoda > Insecta > Diptera > Drosophilidae > Scaptomyza > Scaptomyza pallida. The sequence goes on along the minus strand of JAECXP010000228.1, from coordinate 713,627 downwards.
AAGCCAGAATAAATATTAAATAATTATAAATACTATAAAAATCCAAAAATTTTCATACTTTTGAATTTTGTATTGGTGGATCCAACGCATAGTAAACTTTAGTGGGCTGGGGGCTCATTCTATATGTCAGATCTACTTACCTTCTTACTTACCTTCTTACTTATCTTCATACTAGCTGAAATTAACGAATAGAAAGGGTATTTGGGTGGGCTTATTAGTTTAGACTCATACTTACCTTTATACCTACCCACAAACAGCTGATTCATATAAAAATACATAAAAATATAAAATTAAAAATCAAAAATAGATAAATAAAATATAAATAATAACCTAAAATATAAACTAAAAATCTTATAAATAAGTTAAAAGGCTTACAAAGCCAGAATAAATATTAAAAAATTATAAATATTATAAATATCCAAAAATTTTCATACTTTTGAATTTTGTATTGGGGGATCCAACGCATAGTAAACTATTAGTGGGCCGGGGGCTCATTCTATATGTCAGTTCTACTTACTTTCTTACTTACCTTCTTACTTACCTTCATACTAGCTAAAATTAACGAATAGAAAGGGTATTTGGGGGGCCTATTAGTTTATTCTCATACTTACCTTCATACCTACTCTCTAACAGATGATTCATATAAAAATACATAAAAATATAAAATTAAAAATCAAAAATAAATAAATAAAATATAAGTAATAACCTAAAATATAAACTAAAAATCTTATAAATAAGTTAAAAGGCTTACAAAGCCAGAATAAATATTAAAAAATTATAAATATTATAAATATCCAAAAATTTTCATACTTTTGAATTTTGTATTGGTGGATCCAACGCATAGTAAACTTTAGTGGGCCAGGGCTCATTCTATATGTCAGATCTACTTACCTTCTTACTTACCTTCTTACTTACCTTCATACTAGATTAAATTAACGAATGGAAAGGGTATTTGGGGGGGCCTATTAGTTTATTCTCATACTTACCTTCATACCTACTCTCTAATAGCTGATTCATATAAAAATACATTAAAATATAAAATTAAAAATCAAAAATAAATAAATAAAATATAAATAATAACCTAAAACATAAACTAAAAATCTTATAAATAAGTAAAAAGGCTTAAAAAGCCATAATAAATATTAAAAAATTATAAATATTATAAAAATCCAAAAATTTTCATACTTTTGAATTTTGTATGGGGAAGCTGCAGTGCATAGAACACTCAAGCAGGTCAGGGCTCATTCTATATGTCAGATCTACTTACCTTCTTACTTACCTTCTTACTTACCTTCATACTAGCTAAAATTAACGAATAGAAAGGGTATTTGGGGGGCCTATTAGTTTATTCTCATACTTACCTTCATACCTACTCTCTAATAGCTGATTCATATAAAAATACATAAAAATATAAAATTAAAAATCAAAAATAAATAAATAAAATATAAATAATAACCTAAAATATAAACTAAAAATCTTATAAATAAGTTAAAAGGCTTGCAAAGCCAGAATAAATATTAAAAAATTATAAATACTATAAAAATCCAAAAATTTTCATACTCTTGAATTTTGTATTGGGGGATCCAACGCATAGTAAACTTTAGTGGGCTGGGGGCTCATTCTATATGTCAGATCTACTTACCTTCTTACTTACCTTCTTACTTACCTTCATACTAGCTGAAACTAACGAATGGAAAGGGTATTTAGGGGGCCTATTAGTTTATTCTCATACTTACCTTCATACTTACCCACAAACAGCTGATTCATATAAAATTACATAAAATATAAAATCAAAAATAAATAAATAAATTATAAATAATAACCTAAAATATAAACTTAAAATCGTATAAATAAGTTAAAAGGCTCGCAAAGCCATAATAAATATTAAAAAATTATAAATATTATATAAATCCAAAAATTTTCATACTTTTGAATTTCGTACGGGGGATTCAGTGCATAGTAAACTTTAGTGGGCTGGGGGCTCATTCTATATGTCAGATCTACTTACCTTCTTACTTACCTTCATACTAGCTGAAATTAACAAATAGAAAGGGTATTTGGGGGGCCTATTAGTTTATTCTCATACTTACCTTCATACCTACTCTCTAATAGCTGATTCATATAAAAATACATAAAAATATAAAATTAAAAATCAAAAATAAATAAACAAAATATAAATAATAATCTAAAATATAAACTAAAAATCTTATAAATAAGTTAAAAGGCTCATAAAGCCAGAATAAATATTAAAAAATTATAAATATTATAAAAATCCAAAAATTTTCATACTTTTGAATTTTGTATTGGTGGATCCAACGCATAGTAAACTTTAGTGGGCTGGGGGCTCATTCTATATGTCAGATCTACTTACCTTCTTACTTACCTTCATACTTACCTTCATACTAGCTGAAATTAACGAATAAAAAGGGTATTTGGGGGAGCCTATTAGTTTATTCTCATACTTACCTTCATACCTACCCACAAACAGCTGATTCATATAAAAATACATAAAAATATAAAATCAAAAATCAAAAATAAATAAATAAAATATAAATTATAACCTAAAACATAAACTAAAAATCTTATAAATAAGTAAAAAGGCCTACAAAGCCATAATAAATATTAAAAAATTATAAATATTATAAAAATCCAAAAATTTTCATACTCTTGAATTTTGTATGAGGAAGCTGCAGCGCATAGAACACTCAATCAGGCCAGGGCTTACTCCATATGTCAGACCTACTTACCTTCTTACTTACCTTCTTACTTACCTTCATACTAGCTGAAATAAACAAATGGAAAGGGTATTTGGGGGGGATTATTAGTTTGGACTCATACTTTCCTTCATACCTACTCTCTAACAGTTGACTCATATAAAAATACACAAAAATATAAAATTAAAAATCAAAAATAAATAAATAAAATATAAATAATAAAATTTATCATAAACTAAAAATCTTATAAGTAAGTTAAAAGGCTTACATAGCCAGAATAAATATTAAAAAAATTATAAATATTATAAAAATCCAAAAATTTTCATACTTTTGAATTTTGTATGGGGAAGCTGCAGTGCATAGAACACTCAAGCAGGCCAGACTCACTCCATATGCCAGATCTACTTACCTTTTTACTTACCTTCTTACTTACCTTCATACTAGCTGAAATTAACGAATAGAAAGGGTATTTGGGGGGGCTTATTAGTTTAGACTCATACTTACCTTTATACTTACCCACAAACAGCTGATTCATATAAAAATACATAAAAATATAAAATTAAAAATCAAAAATAAATAAATATAATATAAATAATAATCTAAAATATAAACTAAAAATCTTATAAATAAGTTAAAAGGCTCATAAAGCCAGAATAAATATTAAAAAATTATAAATATTATAAAAATCCAAAAATTTTTCATACTTTTGAATTTTGTATTGGTGGATCCAACGCATAGTAAACTTTAGTGGGCCTGGGCTCATTCTATATGTCAGATCTACTTACCTTCTTACTTACCTTCTTACTTACCTTCATACTAGCTAAAATTAACGAATAGAAAGGGTATTTGGGGGGCCTATTAGTTTATTCTCATACTTACCTTCATACCTACTCTCTAATAGCTGATTCATATAAAAATACATAAAAATATAAAATTAAAAATCAAAAATAAATAAACAAAATATAAATAATAATCTAAAATATAAACTAAAAATCTTATAAATAAGTTAAAAGGCTCATAAAGCCAGAATAAATATTAAAAAATTATAAATATTATAAAAATCCAAAAATTTTTCATACTTTTGAATTTTGTATTGGTGGATCCAACGCATAGTAAACTTTAGTGGGCTGGGGGCTCATTCTATATGTCAGATCTACTTACCTTCTTACTTACCTTCTTACTTACCTTAATACTAGCTGAAATTAACGAATAGAAAGGGTATTTGGGGGGCCTATTAGTTTATTCTCATACTTACCTTCATACTTACCCACAAACAGCTGATTCATATAAAATTACATAAAATATAAGATCAAAAATAAATAAATAAATTATAAATAATAACCTAAAATATAAACTTAAAATCGTATAAATAAGTTAAAAGGCTCGCAAAGCCATAATAAATATTAAAAAATTATAAATATTATATAAATCCAAAAATTTTCATACTTTTGAATTTCGTACGGGGGGATTCAGTGCATAGTAAACTTTAGTGGGCTGGGGGCTCATTCTATATGTCAGATCTACTTACCTTCTTACTTACCTTCATACTAGCTGAAATTAACAAATAGAAAGGGTATTTGGGGGGGCCTATTAGTTTATTCTCATACTTACCTTCATACCTACTCTCTAATAGCTGATTCATATAAAAATACATAAAAATATAAAATTAAAAATCAAAAATAAATAAACAAAATATAAATAATAATCTAAAATATAAACTAAAAATCTTATAAATAAGTTAAAAGGCTCATAAAGCCAGAATAAATATTAAAAAATTATAAATATTATAAAAATCCAAAAATTTTCATACTTTTGAATTTTGTATTGGTGGATCCAACGCATAGTAAACTTTAGTGGGCTGGGGGCTCATTCTATATGTCAGATCTACTTACCTTCTTACTTACCTTCATACTAGCTAAAATTAACGAATAGAAAGGGTATTTGGGGGGCCTATTAGTTTATTCTCATACTTACCTTCATACCTACTCTCTAATAGCTGATTCATATAAAAATACATAAAAATATAAAATTAAAAATCAAAAATAAATAAACAAAATATAAATAATAATCTAAAATATAAACTAAAAATCTTATAAATAAGTTAAAAGGCTCATAAAGCCAGAATAAATATTAAAAAATTATAAATATTATAAAAATCCAAAAATTTTGATACTTTTGAATTTTGTACGGGGGGATTCAGTGCATAGTAAACTTTAGTGGGCTGGGGGCTCATTCTATATGTCAGATCTACTTACCTTCTTACTTACCTTCTTACTTACCTTCATACTAGCTGAAATTAACAAATAGAAAGGGTATTTGGGGGGGCCTATTAGTTTATTCTCATACTTACCTTCATACCTACTCTCTAATAGCTGATTCATATAAAAATACATAAAAATATAAAATTAAAAATCAAAAATAAATAAATAAAATATAAATAATAACCTAAAATATAAACTAAAAAATCTTATAAATAAGTTAAAAGGCTTGCAAAGCCAGAATAAATATTAAAAAAATTATAAATACTATAAAAACCCAAAAATTTTCATACTCTTGAATTTTGTATGAGGAAGCTGCAGCGCATAGAACACTCAAGCAGGCCAGGGCTTACTCCATATGTCAGACCTACTTACTTTCTTACTTACCTTCTTACTTACCTTCATACTAGCTGAAATTAACATATAGAAAGGGTATTTGGGGGGGCCTATTAGTTTATTCTCATACTTACCTTCATACCTACTCTCTAATAGCTGATTCATATAAAAATACATCTATATATATAAAATAGTTTGTCCTAACTGACTGACTGACTGACTGATTGTTGAGAGACCCACAGCCTAAACGATAAGAGCTAGAAGGCTGAAATTTTGACATTATATTCCATTCAGGTTGAAAGTGAGCACTAAGAAAGGATTTTTAATTTGGATTAAATTTTGAACAACTCAATTAATTGCATTAATCACTTTACCTCATTCCAACATCTGGCGCCTCATTGTCGCACAAGCTGTGAGTTTCAACGCCGCCGAGGTTTCAAACAAAAAAAATAAAAAAATGACCCCTTCCACTTTTTGTCTCTTTCCGTTATTCTCTTTTCTTCTTTGTGCCTTTGACAATTGTTTTTCGAATTAAGTAGCATTTGTTGTTGTTGTTGTTAGTAAGTGTTGTTGTTGCTTCTTTTTGTTGGTATCATTGATTTAAAACAAATCAATTAAAACATAATTTGTTTTTTTACATTAGAATATGTTACGCGATTGGTTTTACCTACATACTTGCTAATTATCAAACAAAACTTAACACACAAATACCTATTGCCATTGTTGTTTTGATATTATTTTCAAACTGACATTTGTTACTTTAGTTGGTGTTGCTAACGCACGCATGTACATACTTACACATGTATGTACGTGCCTTTTAATTGTATAATACCTACATACATATGTATTAACAAAAATGCAAGTGCATATATTGGTTAATGCACGCACACATTGTTGTATCTGTAGCAAGCTAATCTATATATATAAAATAGTTTGTCCTAACTGACTGACTGACTGACTGATTGTTGAGAGACCCACAGCCTAAACGATAAGAGCTAGAAGGCTGAAATTTTGACATTATATTCCATTCAGGTTGAAAGTGAGCACTAAGAAAGGATTTTTAATTTGGATTAAATTTTGAACAACTCAATTAATTGCATTAATCACTTTACCTCATTCCAACATCTGGCGCCTCATTGTCGCACAAGCTGTGAGTTTCAACGCCGCCGAGGTTTCAAACAAAAAAAAATAAAAAAATGACCCCTTCCACTTTTTGTCTCTTTCCGTTATTCTCTTTTCTTCTTTGTGCCTTTGACAATTGTTTTTCGAATTAAGTAGCATTTGTTGTTGTTGTTGTTAGTAAGTGTTGTTGTTGCTTCTTTTTGTTGGTATCATTGATTTAAAACAAATCAATTAAAACATAATTTGTTTTTTTACATTAGAATATGTTACGCGATTGGTTTTACCTACATACTTGCTAATTATCAAACAAAACTTAACACACAAATACCTATTGCCATTGTTGTTTTGATATTATTTTCAAACTGACATTTGTTACTTTAGTTGGTGTTGCTAACGCACGCATGTACATACTTACACATGTATGTACGTGCCTTTTAATTGTATAATACCTACATACATATGTATTAACAAAAATGCAAGTGCATATATTGGTTAATGCACGCACACATTGTTGTATCTGTAGCAAGCTAATATACATATATACGAGTTGATAAAATCAAAACAAATGAGTTTTTTTCTTTTCTTCTTTGTGCCCATGACAATTGTTTTTCGAATTAAGTAGCATTTGTTGTTGTTGTTGTTAGTAAGTGTTGTTGTTGCTTCTTTTTGTTGGTATCATTGATTTAAAACAAATCAATTAAAACATAATTTGTTTTTTTACATTATAATATGTTACGCGATTGGTTTTACCTACATACTTGCTAATTATCAAACAAAACTTAACACACAAATACCTATTGCCATTGTTGTTTTGATATTATTTTCAAACTGACATTTGTTACTTTAGTTGGTGTTGCTAACGCACGCATGTACATACTTACACATGTATGTACGTGCCTTTTTATTGTATAATACCTACATACATATGTATTAACAAAAATGCAAGTGCATATATTGGTTAATGCACGCACACATTGTTGTATCTGTAGCAAGCTAATCTATATATATAAAATAGTTTGTCCTAACTGACTGACTGACTGACTGATTGTTGAGAGACCCACAGCCTAAACGATAAGAGCTAGAAGGCTGAAATTTTGACATTATATTCCATTCAGGTTGAAAGTGAGCACTAAGAAAGGATTTTTAATTTGGATTAAATTTTGAACAACTCAATTAATTGCATTAATCACTTTACCTCATTCCAACATCTGGCGCCTCATTGTCGCACAAGCTGTGAGTTTCAACGCCGCCGAGGTTTCAAACAAAAAAATAAAAAAATGACCCCTTCCACTTTTTGTCTCTTTCCGTTATTCTCTTTTCTTCTTTGTGCCTTTGACAATTGTTTTTCGAATTAAGTAGCATTTGTTGTTGTTGTTGTTAGTAAGTGTTGTTGTTGCTTCTTTTTGTTGGTATCATTGATTTAAAACAAATCAATTAAAACATAATTTGTTTTTTTACATTAGAATATGTTACGCGATTGGTTTTACCTACATACTTGCTAATTATCAAACAAAACTTAACACACAAATACCTATTGCCATTGTTGTTTTGATATTATTTTCAAACTGACATTTGTTACTTTAGTTGGTGTTGCTAACGCACGCATGTACATACTTACACATGTATGTACGTGCCTTTTAATTGTATAATACCTACATACATATGTATTAACAAAAATGCAAGTGCATATATTGGTTAATGCACGCACACATTGTTGTATCTGTAGCAAGCTAATCTATATATATAAAATAGTTTGTCCTAACTGACTGACTGACTGACTGATTGTTGAGAGACCCACAGCCTAAACGATAAGAGCTAGAAGGCTGAAATTTTGACATTATATTCCATTCAGGTTGAAAGTGAGCACTAAGAAAGGATTTTTAATTTGGATTAAATTTTGAACAACTCAATTAATTGCATTAATCACTTTACCTCATTCCAACATCTGGCGCCTCATTGTCGCACAAGCTGTGAGTTTCAACGCCGCCGAGGTTTCAAACAAAAAAAAATAAAAAAATGACCCCTTCCACTTTTTGTCTCTTTCCGTTATTCTCTTTTCTTCTTTGTGCCTTTGACAATTGTTTTTCGAATTAAGTAGCATTTGTTGTTGTTGTTGTTAGTAAGTGTTGTTGTTGCTTCTTTTTGTTGGTATCATTGATTTAAAACAAATCAATTAAAACATAATTTGTTTTTTTACATTAGAATATGTTACGCGATTGGTTTTACCTACATACTTGCTAATTATCAAACAAAACTTAACACACAAATACCTATTGCCATTGTTGTTTTGATATTATTTTCAAACTGACATTTGTTACTTTAGTTGGTGTTGCTAACGCACGCATGTACATACTTACACATGTATGTACGTGCCTTTTAATTGTATAATACCTACATACATATGTATTAACAAAAATGCAAGTGCATATATTGGTTAATGCACGCACACATTGTTGTATCTGTAGCAAGCTAATCTATATATATAAAATAGTTTGTCCTGACTGACTGACTGACTGATTGTTGAGAGGCCCACAGCCTAAACGATAAGAGCTAGAAGGCTGAAATTTTGACATTATATTCCATTCAGGTTGAAAGTGAGCACTAAGAAAGGATTTTTAATTTGGATTAAATTTTGAACAACTCAATTAATTGCATTAATCACTTTACCTCATTCTACTACTCTGGCGCCTCATTGTCGCACAAGCTGTGAGTTTCAACGCCGCCGAGGTTTCAAACAAAAAAACTAAAAAAATGACCCATTCCACTTTTTGTCTCTCTCCGTTATTCTCTTTTCTTCTTTGTGCCTTTGACAATTGTTTTTCGAATTAAGTAGCATTTGTTGTTGTTGTTGTTAGTAAGTGTTGTTGTTGCTTCTTTTTGTTGGTATCATTGATTTAAAACAAATCAATTAAAACATAATTTGTTTTTGTACATTAGAATATGTTACGCGATTGGTTTTACCTACATACTTGCTAATTATCAAACAAAACTTAACACACAAATACCTATTGCCATTGTTGTTTTGATATTATTTTCAAACTGACATTTGTAACTTTAGTTGGTGTTGCAAATGCACATATGTACATACATACACATGTATGTACGTGCATTTTCATTGTTTAGTACCTACATACATATGTATTAACAACAATGCAAGTGCATATATTGGTTAATGCACGCACACATTGTTGCATCTGTATCAAGCTAATCTATATATATAAAATAGTTTGTCCTAACTGACTGACTGACTGACTGATTGTTGAGAGACCCACAGCCTAAACGATAAGAGCTAGAAGGCTGAAATTTTGACATTATATTCCATTCAGGTTGAAAGTGAGCACTAAGAAAGGATTTTTAATTTGGATTAAATTTTGAACAACTCAATTAATTGCATTAATCACTTTACCTCATTCCAACATCTGGCGCCTCATTGTCGCACAAGCTGTGAGTTTCAACGCCGCCGAGGTTTCAAACAAAAAAAATAAAAAAATGACCCCTTCCACTTTTTGTCTCTTTCCGTTATTCTCTTTTCTTCTTTGTGCCTTTGACAATTGTTTTTCGAATTAAGTAGCATTTGTTGTTGTTGTTGTTAGTAAGTGTTGTTGTTGCTTCTTTTTGTTGGTATCATTGATTTAAAACAAATCAATTAAAACATAATTTGTTTTTTTACATTAGAATATGTTACGCGATTGGTTTTACCTACATACTTGCTAATTATCAAACAAAACTTAACACACAAATACCTATTGCCATTGTTGTTTTGATATTATTTTCAAACTGACATTTGTTACTTTAGTTGGTGTTGCTAACGCACGCATGTACATACTTACACATGTATGTACGTGCCTTTTAATTGTATAATACCTACATACATATGTATTAACAAAAATGCAAGTGCATATATTGGTTAATGCACGCACACATTGTTGTATCTGTAGCAAGCTAATCTATATATATAAAATAGTTTGTCCTAACTGACTGACTGACTGACTGATTGTTGAGAGACCCACAGCCTAAACGATAAGAGCTAGAAGGCTGAAATTTTGACATTATATTCCATTCAGGTTGAAAGTGAGCACTAAGAAAGGATTTTTAATTTGGATTAAATTTTGAACAACTCAATTAATTGCATTAATCACTTTACCTCATTCCAACATCTGGCGCCTCATTGTCGCACAAGCTGTGAGTTTCAACGCCGCCGAGGTTTCAAACAAAAAAAAAAAAAAAATGACCCCTTCCACTTTTTGTCTCTTTCCGTTATTCTCTTTTCTTCTTTGTGCCTTTGACAATTGTTTTTCGAATTAAGTAGCATTTGTTGTTGTTGTTGTTAGTAAGTGTTGTTGTTGCTTCTTTTTGTTGGTATCATTGATTTAAAACAAATCAATTAAAACATAATTTGTTTTTTTACATTAGAATATGTTACGCGATTGGTTTTACCTACATACTTGCTAATTATCAAACAAAACTTAACACACAAATACCTATTGCCATTGTTGTTTTGATATTATTTTCAAACTGACATTTGTTACTTTAGTTGGTGTTGCTAACGCACGCATGTACATACTTACACATGTATGTACGTGCCTTTTAATTGTATAATACCTACATACATATGTATTAACAAAAATGCAAGTGCATATATTGGTTAATGCACGCACACATTGTTGTATCTGTAGCAAGCTAATATACATATATACGAGTTGATAAAATCAAAACAAATGAGTTTTTTTCTTTTCTTCTTTGTGCCCATGACAATTGTTTTTCGAATTAAGTAGCATTTGTTGTTGTTGTTGTTAGTAAGTGTTGTTGTTGCTTCTTTTTGTTGGTATCATTGATTTAAAACAAATCAATTAAAACATAATTTGTTTTTTTACATTATAATATGTTACGCGATTGGTTTTACCTACATACTTGCTAATTATCAAACAAAACTTAACACACAAATACCTATTGCCATTGTTGTTTTGATATTATTTTCAAACTGACATTTGTTACTTTAGTTGGTGTTGCTAACGCACGCATGTACATACTTACACATGTATGTACGTGCCTTTTTATTGTATAATACCTACATACATATGTATTAACAAAAATGCAAGTGCATATATTGGTTAATGCACGCACACATTGTTGTATCTGTAGCAAGCTAATCTATATATATAAAATAGTTTGTCCTAACTGACTGACTGACTGACTGATTGTTGAGAGACCCACAGCCTAAACGATAAGAGCTAGAAGGCTGAAATTTTGACATTATATTCCATTCAGGTTGAAAGTGAGCACTAAGAAAGGATTTTTAATTTGGATTAAATTTTGAACAACTCAATTAATTGCATTAATCACTTTACCTCATTCCAACATCTGGCGCCTCATTGTCGCACAAGCTGTGAGTTTCAACGCCGCCGAGGTTTCAAACAAAAAAAATAAAAAAATGACCCCTTCCACTTTTTGTCTCTTTCCGTTATTCTCTTTTCTTCTTTGTGCCTTTGACAATTGTTTTTCGAATTAAGTAGCATTTGTTGTTGTTGTTGTTAGTAAGTGTTGTTGTTGCTTCTTTTTGTTGGTATCATTGATTTAAAACAAATCAATTAAAACATAATTTGTTTTTTTACATTAGAATATGTTACGCGATTGGTTTTACCTACATACTTGCTAATTATCAAACAAAACTTAACACACAAATACCTATTGCCATTGTTGTTTTGATATTATTTTCAAACTGACATTTGTTACTTTAGTTGGTGTTGCTAACGCACGCATGTACATACTTACACATGTATGTACGTGCCTTTTAATTGTATAATACCTACATACATATGTATTAACAAAAATGCAAGTGCATATATTGGTTAATGCACGCACACATTGTTGTATCTGTATCAAGCTAATATTCATATATACGAGTTGATATAATCAAAACAAATGAGTTTTTTTCTTTTCTTCTTTGTGCCCATGACAATTGTTTTTCGAATTAAGTAGCATTTGTTGTTGTTGTTGTTAGTAAGTGTTGTTGTTGCTTCTTTTTGTTGGTATCATTGATTTAAAACAAATCAATTAAAACATAATTTGTTTTTGTACATTAGAATATGTTACGCGATTGGTTTTACCTACATACTTGCTAATTATCAAACAAAACTTAACACACAAATACCTATTGCCATTGTTGTTTTGATATTATTTTCAAACTGACATTTGTAACTTTAGTTGGTGTTGCAAATGCACATATGTACATACATACACATGTATGTACGTGCATTTTCATTGTTTAGTACCTACATACATATGTATTAACAACAATGCAAGTGCATATATTGGTTAATGCACGCACACATTGTTGCATCTGTATCAAGCTAATATTCATATATACGAGTTGATAAAATCAAAACAAATGAGTTTTTTTCTTTTCTTCTTTGTGCCCATGACAATTGATTTACGACCCCAGCAGCGTTTGTTGTTGTTGTAAGTGTTGTTGTTGCTTCTTTTTGTTGGTATCATTGATTTAAAACAAATCAATTAAAACATAATTTGTTTTTGTACACCAGAATATGTTACGCGAGTGGTCTTATCTACATACTTGCTAATTATCAAACAAAACTTAACACACAAGTACCTATTGCCATTGTTGTTTTGATATTATTTTCAAACTGACATTTGTAACTTTAGTTGGTGTTGCAAATGCACATATGTACATACATACACATGTATGTACGTGCATTTTCATTATTTAGTACCTACATACATATGTATTAACAAAAATGCAAGTGCATATATTGGTTAATGCACGCATACATTGTTGTATCTGTAGCAAGCTAATCTATATATATAAAATAGTTTGTCCTGATTGTTGAGAGGCCCACAGCCTAAATGATAAGAGCTAGAAGGCTGTTATTTTCACAAAATATTCCATTCAGGTTGAAAGTGAGCACTAAGAAAGGATTTTTAATTTAGACCACTCCTTCGAGTACCTCCCATACAATTCAAGGTCCTGCGTTTATCATTTTACCTCATTCCACCACTCGGCGCCTCATTGTCGCACAAGTTGTGAGTTTGAACGCCGACCGAGTTTACAAAAACAAACTTAAGAAATTGTAATCTGCATACATATGTATGTTTATTTAATGCAAATAAATTGTATAGATATGTATATATATGTACATACATTCAATTTGTATTTTTTTTTTATATCGAGCCCTTTGCGCGAAAATAATTAATCTTAAACATCTTTGTATAGTGGTAGATTTCCTTACTTGCTGCTTATCTAACTCAGACGTTACGTCGTACCACACATACATTGTTGATATACAATTTCGAAAAAGCAAGCAAAGCACATACGTAAGTTTGTATATATGGGGTTTTGGGTATAAAAAGGCAGGCAGAAGGGGTAGGCGTGACATTCAAATTTGTGATGCATATCTGTGGCGAATAGCACCTTCTATCTCCCTATCAAGTTTGGAGACTCTAGCGCAAAAACTGAGAAAGATATTGAGGAGTGGCATTCAACATTGCACATTTTTTACGGATGGCACTAACAATGTTTCCAGCAAATTTGGTGACTCTAGCGAAAAACTGAAAAGATATAGAGTTTTCAGATTTTAGAAGGTGGACGGTATCAGTGGGGGCGTGGCATCCAAAGTTTTGATGCATATCTTTGTAAGACTTCAGCATCTACTTTCCAACGAAATTTTGTGAGTATAGCTTTAAAACTGTGGGAAATACAGTCATTTTCGATTATAACTGAAGAAGGGGGCTGCTGGCGGAAGAGGTGGGCGTGGTATCCAAACTTTCGATGCAGTTTTTGAGGAATGTCATCGGCTATCTTGCCCCCAAATTTGGTGACTCTAGCTGCTAAAATGTGATATAGATATATATATGTTTCATCGCTTTGCACATCGAGGTGTATCGATTTGTTATCGATTTCCCAGGCCCCTGAGGTCGTAGAGCCAAATTTAGCACTTTGTCTGACGAAGGTATGTACCAAGATATTTGCAATGTTGCAAGGCTCTAGCTTAAAGGGTGTCGAAAAAAGTTGCGTTCATACGGAAAGACGGACAGACGGACAGACACCATGACGGATATTGCACAAACCCAATATACTATGATACCTTTGGTATTAAAGTAAAATGACGCGTCTGATTCTCAACCTCAATGGTGGCGTGAAAAAGAGAATATTAAATACTTTGCTTATATGTTGTTAAACATTAACTTATTTATTTATGTTATATATATTGCTAAAATTTTGTAAAAACTATTGGCGCAGCGAAGCAAGCGGGTCACTTACTAGTCTATATATATAAAATAGTTTGTCCTGACTGACTGACTGACTGATTGTTGAGAGGCCCACAGCCTAAACGATAAGAGCTAGAAGGCTGAAATTTTCACATTATATTCCATTCAGGTTGAAAGTGAGCACTAAGAAAGGATTTTTAATTTGGATTAAATTTTGAACAACTCAATTAATTGCATTAATCACTTTACCTCATTCTACTACTCTGGCGCCTCATTGTCGCACAAGCTGTGAGTTTCAACGCCGCCGAGGTTTCAAACAAAAAAAACTAAAAAAATGACCCATTCCACTTTTTGTCTCTCTCCGTTATTCTCTTTTCTTCTTTGTGCCTTTGACAATTGTTTTTCGAATTAAGTAGCATTTGTTGTTGTTGTTGTTAGTAAGTGTTGTTGTTGCTTCTTTTTGTTGGTATCATTGATTTAAAACAAATCAATTAAAACATAATTTGTTTTTGTACATTAGAATATGTTACGCGATTGGTTTTACCTACATACTTGCTAATTATCAAACAAAACTTAACACACAAATACCTATTGCCATTGTTGTGTTGATATTATTTTCAAACTGACATTTGTAACTTTAGTTGGTGTTGCTAACGCACGCATGTACATACTTACACATGTATGTACGTGCATTTTTATTGTTTAGTACCTACATACATATGTATTAACAAAAATGCAAGTGCATATATTGGTTAATGCACGCACACATTGTTGTATCTGTAGCAAGCTAATCTATATATATATAAAATAGTTTGTCCTGACTGACTGACTGACTGATTGTTGAGAGGCCCACAGCCTAAACGATAAGAGCTAGAAGGCTGAAATTTTGACATTATATTCCATTCAGGTTGAAAGTGAGCACTAAGAAAGGATTTTTAATTTGGATTAAATTTTGAACAACTCAATTAATTGCATTAATCACTTTACCTCATTCTACTACTCTGGCGCCTCATTGTCGCACAAGCTGTGAGTTTCAACGCCGCCGAGGTTTCAAACAAAAAAACTAAAAAAATGACCCATTCCACTTTTTGTCTCTCTCCGTTATTCTCTTTTCTTCTTTGTGCCTTTGACAATTGTTTTTCGAATTAAGTAGCATTTGTTGTTGTTGTTGTTAGTAAGTGTTGTTGTTGCTTCTTTTTGTTGGTATCATTGATTTAAAACAAATCAATTAAAACATAATTTGTTTTTGTACACTAGAATATGTTACGCGATTGGTTTTACCTACATACTTGCTAATTATCAAACAAAACTTAACACACAAATACCTATTGCCATTGTTGTGTTGATATTATTTTCAAACTGACATTTGTAACTTTAGTTGGTGTTGCTAACGCACGCATGTACATACTTACACATGTATGTACGTGCATTTTTATTGTTTAGTACCTACATACATATGTATTTACAAAAATGCAAGTGCATATATTGGTTAATGCACGCACACATTGTTGTATCTGTAGCAAGCTAATCTATATATATAAAATAGTTTGTCCTAACTGACTGACTGATTGTTGAGAGGCCCACAGCCTAAACGATAAGAGCTAGAAGGCTGAAATTTTCACATAATATTCAATTCAGCTTGAAAGTGAGCACTAAGAAAGGATTTTTAATTTGGATTAAATTTTGAACAACTCAATTAATTGCATTAATCACTTTACCTCATTCTACCACTCTGGCGCCTCATTGTCGCACAAGCTGTGAGTTTCAACGCCGCCGAGGTTTCAAACAAAAAAATAAAAAAAATGACCCCTTCCACTTTTTGCCGTCTGTAGATGTGTCTCTCTCCGTTATTCTCTTTTCTTCTTTGTGCCTTTGACAATTGTTTTTCGAATTAAGTAGCATTTGTTGTTGTTGTTGTTAGTAAGTGTTGTTGTTGCTTCTTTTTGTTGGTATCATTGATTTAAAACAAATCAATTAAAACATAATTTGTTTTTGTACACCAGAATATGTTACGCGAGTGGTCTTATCTACATACTTGCTAATTATCAAACAAAACTTAACACACAAATACCTATTGCCATTGTTGTTTTGATATTATTTTCTAACTGACATTTGTAACTTTAGTTGGTGTTGCAAATGCACATATGTACATACATACACATGTATGTACGTGCATTTTCATTGTTTAGTACCTACATACATATGTATTAACAACAATGCAAGTGCATATATTGGTTAATGCACGCACACATTGTTGCATCTGTATCAAGCTAATCTATATATATATAAAATAGTTTGTCCTGACTGACTGACTGACTGATTGTTGAGAGGCCCACAGCCTAAACGATAAGAGCTAGAAGGCTGAAATTTTGACATTATATTCCATTCAGGTTGAAAGTGAGCACTAAGAAAGGATTTTTAATTTGGATTAAATTTTGAACAACTCAATTAATTGCATTAATCACTTTACCTCATTCTACTACTCTGGCGCCTCATTGTCGCACAAGCTGTGAGTTTCAACGCCGCCGAGGTTTCAAACAAAAAAACTAAAAAAATGACCCATTCCACTTTTTGTCTCTCTCCGTTATTCTCTTTTCTTCTTTGTGCCTTTGACAATTGTTTTTCGAATTAAGTAGCATTTGTTGTTGTTGTTGTTAGTAAGTGTTGTTGTTGCTTCTTTTTGTTGGTATCATTGATTTAAAACAAATCAATTAAAACATAATTTGTTTTTGTACATTAGAATATGTTACGCGATTGGTTTTACCTACATACTTGCTAATTATCAAACAAAACTTAACACACAAATACCTATTGCCATTGTTGTGTTGATATTATTTTCAAACTGACATTTGTAACTTTAGTTGGTGTTGCTAACGCACGCATGTACATACTTACACATGTATGTACGTGCATTTTTATTGTTTAGTACCTACATACATATGTATTAACAAAAATGCAAGTGCATATATTGGTTAATGCACGCACACATTGTTGTATCTGTAGCAAGCTAATCTATATATATAAAATAGTTTGTCCTAACTGACTGACTGATTGTTGAGAGGCCCACAGCCTAAACGATAAGAGCTAGAAGGCTGAAATTTTCACATAATATTCAATTCAGCTTGAAAGTGAGCACTAAGAAAGGATTTTTAATTTGGATTAAATTTTGAACAACTCAATTAATTGCATTAATCACTTTACCTCATTCTACCACTCTGGCGCCTCATTGTCGCACAAGCTGTGAGTTTCAACGCCGCCGAGGTTTCAAACAAAAAAATAAAAAAAAATGACCCCTTCCACTTTTTGCCGTCTGTAGATGTGTCTCTCTCCGTTATTCTCTTTTCTTCTTTGTGCCTTTGACAATTGTTTTTCGAATTAAGTAGCATTTGTTGTTGTTGTTGTTAGTAAGTGTTGTTGTTGCTTCTTTTTGTTGGTATCATTGATTTAAAACAAATCAATTAAAACATAATTTGTTTTTGTACACCAGAATATGTTACGCGAGTGGTCTTATCTACATACTTGCTAATTATCAAACAAAACTTAACACACAAATACCTATTGCCATTGTTGTTTTGATATTATTTTCTAACTGACATTTGTAACTTTAGTTGGTGTTGCAAATGCACATATGTACATACATACACATGTATGTACGTGCATTTTCATTGTTTAGTACCTACATACATATGTATTAACAACAATGCAAGTGCATATATTGGTTAATGCACGCACACATTGTTGTATCTGTAGCAAGCTAATCTATATATATAAAATAGTTTGTCCTAACTGACTGACTGATTGTTGAGAGGCCCACAGCCTAAACGATAAGAGCTAGAAGGCTGAAATTTTCACAAAATATTCCATTTTCGGTGAAAGTGAGCACTAAGAAAGGATTTTTAATTTGGACCACTCCTTCGAGTACCTCCTGAACACCTAAGTCCTTTTTTTTCTCAACTTTTGTACTAGAGCTATGCTTTTAAATTAATTAATTATTACGAAACTTGGTCAGGACAAGGTGTGAGTTTCAACGTTTTGTTTTTTTGTTATTTCTTATTTGTTTTTTATAACGAGCCATTTGCGCGAAAATAATTAATCTTGAACATCTTTGTATAGTGGTTGATTTGCTTACTTGCTGCTTATCTAACTCAGACGTAACGTCGTACCACACAAACATTGTTGATATACATTTTCGACCAATTAAGCAAAGCACATATGTAAGTTTGTATGTATTTGTAACGTATGGAGGTTTTGGGTATAAAAAGGCAGGCAGAAGGGGTAGGCGCGACATTCAAATTTGTGATGCATATCTGTGGCGGATGGTACCTTCTATCTCCTAATCAAGTTTGGAGAGTCTAGCGCAAAAACTGAGAAAGATATTTTGGTGGGCGGTATAAGTGGGCGTGGCATCCAATATTGCACATTTGTTACGGATGTCACTAACAATGTTTCCAAGTTTGGTGACTCTAGCGCAAAATCTGGGAAAGATATAGAAATTTCAGATGTTACGAGTTGGGTGGAAAAGGTGGGCGTGGCGTATAAAACTTTGATGTAGATCGGTTACGGATGTCGCTAACAATGTTCATACCAAATTTGAAGAGCCTAGGTCGAAAACTGAGAGAGATATAGCGGTGGGCGGTATAAGTTGGCGTGGCATCCAAAATTTGTATGCACACCAGTTACGGATGTCACTACCAATATTCATACCGAATTTGGTGAATCTAGCTTAAAAACTGGCGAAGATACATGCCTTCCGGTTTTAGGGCGGTGGGGCATGTCCCGTTGTTTGGGAGCGTGGAATCCAAAGTTTTCATGCATATCTGTGTCAAATGTCAGCATCCACCTTAATGTCAATTTTGGTGCCTATAGCTTGAAAACTGTAGAAGATACAGGCATTTTTGTTTATAATTGGAGCGGGACTGGGGGCGGAATAGGTGGCCGTGGCATCCGTGGCTGGGGGCGGAAGAGGTGGGCGTGGCATCCAAACTTTCGATGCAGTTTTCGAGGAATGTCATCGGCTATCTTGCCCACAAATTTGGTGACTCTAGCTGCTAAAATGTGAGATATATATATATGTGTTTCATCGATTTGCACTTTGAGGTTTCGATTTGTTATCGATTTCCCAGGCCCCTGAGGTCGTAGAGCCAAATTTAACACATTTTCTGACGAAGGTATGTACCAAAATATTTGCAAAGTTGCAAAGCTCTAGCTTCAAGCGTGTTAAAAAAAATTTGTTTAAAAAGGGAGGGGGGGGGGGAGGAAAAAAAAAATATTTGGGGGTTTTTAAAAAAAAAAAAAAAAAATATTTTTTTGTTATAAAAAAAAAAAAAGGCGTCTGATTCTCAACCTCAATGGTGGCGTGATAAAGGGGGGGGGGGGGGGGGAGGAAAAACCTTTTGGGGGGTTTTTAAAAACAAATAAAATATTATATTTCTGTATTAAAAAAAAAAGGAGGGTTTTTTTCCCAACCCCAAAGGGGGGGGGAAAAAGAGAGAATATTTAATACTTTGCTAATATGTTGTTAAACATTAACTAATTTATTTATTTTATATGTATTGCTAAAATTTTGTAAAAACTATCGGCGTAGCGAAGCAAGCGGGGCACTTACTAGTCTATATATATAAAATAGTTTGTCCTAACATGACTGATTGTTGAGAGGCCCACAGCCTAAACGAAAAGAGCTAGAAGGCTGAAATTTTCACCAAATATTCCATTCAGGTTGAAAGTGAGCACTAAGAAAGGATTTTTAATTTGGATTAAATTTTGAACAACTCAATTAATTGCATTAATCACTTTACCTCATTCTACTACTCTGGCGCCTCATTGTCGCACAAGCTGTGAGTTTCAACGCCGCCGAGGTTTCAAACAAAAAAATAAAAAAGACCCATTCCACTTTTTGTCTCTCTCCGTTATTCTCTTTTCTCTTTGTGCCTTTGACAATTGTTTTTCGAATTAAGTAGCATTTGTTGTTGTTGTTGTTAGTAAGTTGTTGCTTCTTTTGTTGGTATCATTGATTTAAAAACAAATCAATTAAAACATAATTTGTTTTTGTACATTAGAATATGTTACGCGATTGGTTTTACCTACATACTTGCTAATTATCAAACAAAACTTAACACACAAATACCTATTGCCATTGTTGTTTTGATATTATTTTCAAACTGACATTTGTAACTTTAGTTGGTGTTGCTAACGCACGCATGTACATACTTACACATGTATGTACGTGCATTTTATTGTTTAGTACCTACATACATATGTATTAACAAAAATGCAAGTGCATATATTGGTTAATGCACGCACACATTGTTGTATCTGTAGCAAGCTAATCTATATATATAAAAGAGTTTGTCCTGATTGATTGTTGAGAGACCCACAGCCTAAACGAAAAGAGCTAGAAGGCTGAAATTTTCACATAATATTCCAATCAGGTTGAAAGTGAGCACTAAGAAAGGATTTTTAATTTGGATTAAATTTTGAACAACTCAATTAATTGCATTAATCACTTTACCTCATTCTACCACTCTGGCGCCTCATTGTCGCACAAGCTGTGAGTTTCAACGCCGCCGAGGTTTCAAACAAAAAAATAAAAAAAATGACCCCTTCCACTTTTTGCCGGTCTCTCTCCGTTATTCTCTTTTCTTCTTTGTGCCTTTGACAATTGTTTTTCGAATTAAGTAGCATTTGTTGTTGTTGTTGTTAGTAAGTGTTGTTGTTGCTTCTTTTTGTTGGTATCATTGATTTAAAACAAATCAATTAAAACATAATTTGTTTTTGTACACCAGAATATGTTACGCGAGTGGTTTTACCTACATA
Organism: Scaptomyza pallida; assembly: GCA_018152965.1. Lineage (NCBI taxonomy): Eukaryota > Metazoa > Arthropoda > Insecta > Diptera > Drosophilidae > Scaptomyza > Scaptomyza pallida. Next base: position 692,158 of record JAECXP010000228.1, on the reverse strand, counting down.
CTTGCTAATTATCAAACAAAACTTAACACACAAATACCTATTGCCATTGTTGTTTTGATATTATTTTCAAACTGACATTTGTAACTTTAGTTGGTGTTGCAAATGCACATATGTACATACATACACATGTATGTACGTGCATTTTCATTGTTTAGTACCTACATACATATGTATTAACAACAATGCAAGTGCATATATTGGTTAATGCACGCACACATTGTTGCATCTGTATCAAGCTAATATACATATATACGAGTTGATAAAATCAAAACAAATGAGTTTTTTTCTTTTCTTCTTTGTGCCCATGACAATTGATTTACGACCCCAGCAGCGTTTGTTGTTGTTGTAAGTGTTGTTGTTGCTTCTTTTTGTTGGTATCATTGATTTAAAACAAATCAATTAAAACATAATTTGTTTTTGTACACCAGAATATGTTACGCGAGTGGTTTTACCTACATACTTGCTAATTATCAAACAAAACTTAACACACAAATACCTATTGCCATTGTTGTTTTGATATTATTTTCAAACTGACATTTGTAACTTTAGTTGGTGTTGCAAATGCACATATGTACATACATACACATGTATGTACGTACATTTTACATTGTTTAGTACCTACATACATATATATTAAAAAAATGCAAGTGCAAATCAAACACACTGTTAGTGTAGAAAATTAAGTAATGTATTTAACATTTACATACATACGTAATAATGCATAAACCTGGCATAGATATGTACATATGTATATTCATGTAATTTGTATTTGTTTTTTTTTTTTATATCGAGCATTTAGTGCGTAAATAATTAGTCTTGAACATCTTTGTATTGTGGTAGATTTTTTAACTTGCTGCTTATCTAAATTAGACAAAACGTAACACATAAACATTATTGATATACAATTTTGAACAAGCAAAGCAAAACATATAAGTTTGTATGCATTTGCATCATGCTCTTTGCATAACGCTCTTGATTCCAAACCCAAAGAGCGTTTAAGACTTAACAGAGCGCGCGTCTCTTTTATAACCGGCGTTAGATATTAAATATTTTGCGTTCACTCTCTTTTTTATGCGCGCGCTTTGCATGAGTTTAATAACCCTAATTAGCCGAAATCTGTAACAACAAAGGCGCATGATCAAAGCGAGATGAACATTTGGACAAAACCATTATACCCTTATTTACCCATTTTATGGGTTAAGGGTATAAAAATGACTGAGAGCAATGCGACTGGCTTAAGAGAGATCAATTTACAGAAATAACTGTAACCCTTTCAGCTCTCAGAGAATTCTTAAATTTTTACTTCAGTGTGCAATTTTTGTATTGGCTTATTTCATTTATATTTTAAAACCGAACATGAGCGGATATTGGGCACCAGCGGCACCTCAGCAATATTATTTGCCGGCGCAACAGCAGCAGCAGAGTTCCAGCTACAGCAGCAGTTCCAGCCGCAGCAGCAGTTCCAGCCACAGCCACAGCAGCAGTTCCAGCCACTGCAGCAGCAGCAGTTCCAGCCACTGCAGCAGCAGCTGTTCCAGCCACTGCAGCAGCAGCAATTTCAGCCACAGCTGCTGCATTTTCAGCCGGAGCAGCAACAGCTGTTTCATCAGCAGCCATTGGTACAGCCACTGCAGCGTCAACATCAGCTCCAACGACAGCAGCAGCAGCAGCCACAGCAGCAGCAGCGGCAACAGCATCAGTTAAGGCAAGTTAAAAAACCTTTGAAGCTGCGGCAGCAACAGAACCTTAAATCGCTGCATCAGAAAATTTTCAATTTAAACAAAAAATTAAATTTAATAATTAAAAAGCAAAAGCAAATAGTAGTGCAAAACAAAAAAGCAATTGAAGCAATGAATTTGGAGATAAAAAAACAATGCAAGGAGGAGTTGCAAAAGTTGCAAAATGAGATGAATGTTTTAAAAATAGATTGAGAACAATTCAACTCATGTTGCAGTTTCTGCAACTCCTCCTTGCATTCTTTTTAACCCCAACTTCATTGCTTCAAATGCGTTTCTGTTTTGCACTGCTATTTGTTTAAATGCTTTCTTATACAGCGATTTATGTTTTGTTGCTACCGCAGCTTCAAAGGTTTTTTTTAACAGCCCCAACCGCAACAGCCTCCGTCAAAGCAGCAGCCATTTCATCAGCATATTTATATTTTTATTTTAAAAACTGTATTTTTTTAAATATAATTTAATCTGTAATCAATTTTCAACAAACACTAAGAAATTCAATCTTAAGAAATGTAATCTATTAGTATATAAATACACATGCTGGGAGTTTGAATTTACAATAACAAAATACATGAGCTTTTTTCTTTTCTTCTTTGTGCATTTGATAATTGTTTTTCGAATCAAGTTGCGTTTGTTGTTGTTAGTAAGTGTTGTTGTTGGGCTCATAATGCTTCTTTTTGTTGGTATCATCGATTTAAAACAAATCAATTAAAACATAATTTGTTTTTGTACACCAGAATATGTTACGCGATTGGTTTTACCTACATACTTGCTAATTATCAAACAAAACTTAACACACAAATACCTATTGCCATTGTTGTTTTGATATTATTTTCAAACTGACATTTGTAACTTTAGTTGGTGTTGCAAATGCACATATGTACATACATACATATGTATGTACGTGCATTTTCATTGTTTAGTACCTACATACATATGTATTAACAAAAATGCAAGTGCATATATTGGTTAATGCACGCACACATTGTTGTATCTGTAGCAAGCTAATATACATATATACGAGTTGATAAAATCAAAACAAATGAGTTTTTTCTTTTCTTCTTTGTGCCCATGACAATTGATTTACGACCCCAGCAGCGTTTGTTGTTGTTGTAAGTGTTGTTGTTGCTTCTTTTTGTTGGTATCATTGATTTAAAACAAATCAATTAAAACATAATTTGTTTTTGTACATTAGAATATGTTACGCGATTGGTTTTACCTACATACTTGCTAATTATCAAACAAAACTTAACACACAAATACCTATTGCCATTGTTGTTTTGATATTATTTTCAAACTGACATTTGTAACTTTAGTTGGTGTTGCAAATGCACATATGTACATACATACACATGTATGTACGTGCATTTTCATTGTTTAGTACCTACATACATATGTATTAACAAAAATGCAAGTGCATATATTGGTTAATGCACGCACACATTGTTGTATCTGTAGCAAGCTAATATACATATATACGAGTTGATAAAATCAAAACAAATGAGTTTTTTTCTTTTCTTCTTTGTGCCCATGACAATTGATTTACGACCCCAGCAGCGTTTGTTGTTGTTGTAAGTGTTGTTGTTGCTTCTTTTTGTTGGTATCATTGATTTAAAACAAATCAATTAAAACATAATTTGTTTTTGTACATTAGAATATGTTACGCGATTGGTTTTACCTACATACTTGCTAATTATCAAACAAAACTTAACACACAAATACCTATTGCCATTGTTGTTTTGATATTATTTTCAAACTGACATTTGTAACTTTAGTTGGTGTTGCAAATGCACATATGTACATACATACACATGTATGTACGTGCATTTTCATTGTTTAGTACCTACATACATATGTATTAACAAAAATGCAAGTGCATATATTGGTTAATGCACGCACACATTGTTGTATCTGTAGCAAGCTAATATACATATATACGAGTTGATAAAATCAAAACAAATGAGTTTTTTTCTTTTCTTCTTTGTGCCCATGACAATTGTTTTTCGAATTAAGTAGCATTTGTTGTTGTTGTTGTTAGTAAGTGTTGTTGTTGCTTCTTTTTGTTGGTATCATTGATTTAAAACAAATCAATTAAAACATAATTTGTTTTTGTACATTAGAATATGTTACGCGATTGGTTTTACCTACATACTTGCTAATTATCAAACAAAACTTAACACACAAATACCTATTGCCATTGTTGTTTTGATATTATTTTCAAACTGACATTTGTAACTTTAGTTGGTGTTGCTAACGCACGCATGTACATACTTACACATGTATGTACGTGCATTTTTATTGTTTAGTACCTACATACATATGTATTAACAAAAATGCAAGTGCATATATTGGTTAATGCACGCACACATTGTTGTATCTGTAGCAAGCTAATCTATATATATAAAATAGTTTGTCCTAACTGACTGACTGATTGTTGAGAGGCCCACAGCCTTAACGATAAGAGCTAGAAGGCTGAAATTTTCACATAATATTTCATGCAGCTTGAAAGTGAGCACTAAGAAAGGATTTTTAATTTGGATTAAATTTTGAACAACTCAATTAATTGCATTAATCACTTTACCTCATTTCACCACTCTGGCGCCTCATTGTCGCACAAGCTGTGAGTTTCAACGCCGTCGAGGTTTCAAACAAAAAAATAAAAAAATTACCCATTCCACTACTGCGCACAAGCTATTGCGGCCGATTCCACTTTTACCGTCTGTAGATGTGTCTCTCTCCGTTATTCTCTTTTCTTCTTTGTGCCTTTGACTATTGTTTTTCGAATTAAGTAGAATTTGTTGTTGTTGTTGTTAGTAAGTGTTGTTGTTGCTTCTTTTTGTTGGTATCATTGATTTAAAACAAATCAATTAAAACATAATTTGTTTTTGTACACCAGAATATGTTACGCGAGTGGTCTTATCTACATACTTGCTAATTATCAAACAAAACTTAACACACGAATACCTATTGCCATTGTTGTTTTGTAAAGTATGGGGGTTTTGGGTATAAAAAGGCAGGCAGAAGAGGTAGGCGTGACATTCAAATTTGTGATGCACATCTGTGGCGGATGGCACCTTCTATCTCCCTATCAAGTTTGGAGACTCTAGCGCTAAAAATGAGAAAGATATTGAGGTGGGCGATATAAGTGGGCGTGGCATCCAATATTGCACATTTGTTACGGATGTCACTAACAATGTTTCTACCAAATTTGGTGACTCTAGCGTAAAAGCTGGGAAATATATAGAAATTTCAGATTTTACGAGGTGGGTGGAAAAAGTGGACGTGCAATATAAAATTTTGATGTAGATCGGTTACGGATGTCACTAACAAGGTTTCTACAAAATTTGGTGACTCTAGCCCAAAAACTGAAAAAGATAAAGAGTTTTCAGATTTTAGGAGGTGGGCGGTATACGTGGGGCGTGGCATCCAAAATTTTAATGCATATCTTTGTAAGATCTACCTTCCTATCAAATTTCATGAGTATTGCTTTAAAACTGTGGGATATACAGTCATTTTCGATTATAACTGAAAGGGGGGCTGAGGGCGGAAGAGGTGGGCGTGGCATCCAAACTTTCGATGCAGTTTTTGAGGAATGTCACCAGCTATCTTGCTATCAAATTTGGTGACTATATGCTAAGATGTGTGATATATATGTATTTTATCGATTTGCACATCGAGGTGTATCGATTTTTATCGATTTCCCAGGCCCCTGAGGTCGTAGAGCCGAATTTCACACTTTGGCTGACGAAGGTATGTACCAAGATATTTGCAAAGTTGCAAAGCTCTATCTTTAAGGGTGTTGAAAAAAGTTGCGTTCAAAGGGACGGGCGGACGGCCGGACGGACAGACACCTGGACGGACATTGCATAAGCCCAATATAATATGATACCTTTGGTATCAAAGTATATTGACGCGTCTGATTCTCAACCCCAATGGTGGCGTGTAAAAGGAAATATTAAATACTTTGATAATATGTTGTTAAACATTTTCTAACTTATTTATTTTATATCTATTGCTAAAATTGCTAAAACTTTGTAAAAACTATCGGCGCAGCGAAGCAAGCGGGTCCCTTACTAGTCTATATATATAAAATAGTTTGTCCTGACTGATTGTTGAGAGGCCCACAGCCTAAACGATAAGAGCTAGAAGGCTGAAATTTTCACATAATATTCAATTCAGCTTGAAAGTGAGCACTAAGAAAGGATTTTTAATTTGGATTAAATTTTGAACAACTCAATTAATTGCATTAATCACTTTACCTCATTCTACCACTCTGCGCCTCATTGTCGCACAAGCTGTGAGTTTCAACGCCGCCGAGGTTTCAAACAAAAAAAATAAAAAAAATGACCCCTTCCACTTTTTGCCGTCTGTAGATGTGTCTCTCTCCGTTATTCTCTTTTCTTCTTTGTGCCTTTGACAATTGTTTTTCGAATTAAGTAGCATTTGTTGTTGTTGTTGTTAGTAAGTGTTGTTGTTGCTTCTTTTTGTTGGTATCATTGATTTAAAACAAATCAATTAAAACATAATTTGTTTTTGTACACCAGAATATGTTACGCGAGTGGTCTTATCTACATACTTGCTAATTATCAAACAAAACTTAACACACAAATACCTATTGCCATTGTTGTTTTGATATTATTTTCAAACTGACATTTGTAACTTTAGTTGGTGTTGCAAATGCACATATGTACATACATACACATGTATGTAAGTGCATTTTCATTGTTTAGTACCTACATACATATGTATTAACAAAAATGCAAGTGCATATATTGGTTAATGCACGCACACATTGTTGTATCTGTAGCAAGCTAATCTATATATATAAAATAGTTTGTCCTGACTGATTGTTGAGAGGCCCACAGCCTAAACGATAAGAGCTAGAAGGCTGAAATTTTCACATAATATTTAATTCAGCTTGAAAGTGAGCACTAAGAAAGGATTTTTAATTTGGATTAAATTTTGAACAACTCAATTAATTGCATTAATCACTTTACCTCATTCTACCACTCTGGCGCCTCATTGTCGCACAAGCTGTGAGTTTCAACGCCGCCGAGGTTTCAAACAAAAAAAAAATAAAAAAAATGACCCCTTCCACTTTTTGCCGTCTGTAGATGTGTCTCTCTCCGTTATTCTCTTTTCTTCTTTGTGCCTTTGACAATTGTTTTTCGAATTAAGTAGCATTTGTTGTTGTTGTTGTTAGTAAGTGTTGTTGTTGCTTCTTTTTGTTGGTATCATTGATTTAAAACAAATCAATTAAAACATAATTTGTTTTTGTACACCAGAATATGTTACGCGAGTGGTCTTATCTACATACTTGCTAATTATCAAACAAAACTTAACACACAAATACCTATTGCCATTGTTGTTTTGATATTATTTTCAAACTGACATTTGTAACTTTAGTTGGTGTTGCAAATGCACATATGTACATACATACACATGTATGTACGTGCATTTTCATTGTTTAGTACCTACATACATATGTATTAACAAAAATGCAAGTGCATATATTGGTTAATGCACGCACACATTGTTGTATCTGTAGCAAGCTAATCTATATATATAAAATAGTTTGTCCTGACTGATTGTTGAGAGGCCCACAGCCTAAACGATAAGAGCTAGAAGGCTGAAATTTTCACATAATATTCAATTCAGCTTGAAAGTGAACACTAAGAAAGGATTTTTAATTTGGATTAAATTTTGAACAACTCAATTAATTGCATTAATCACTTTACCTCATTCTACCACTCTGGCGCCTCATTGTCGCACAAGCTGTGAGTTTCAACGCCGCCGAGGTTTCAAACAAAAAAAATAAAAAAAATGACCCCTTCCACTTTTTGCCGTCTGTAGATGTGTCTCTCTCCGTTATTCTCTTTTCTTCTTTGTGCCTTTGACAATTGTTTTTCGAATTAAGTAGCATTTGTTGTTGTTGTTGTTAGTAAGTGTTGTTGTTGCTTCTTTTTGTTGGTATCATTGATTTAAAACAAATCAATTAAAACATAATTTGTTTTTGTACACCAGAATATGTTACGCGAGTGGTCTTATCTACATACTTGCTAATTATCAAACAAAACTTAACACACAAATACCTATTGCCATTGTTGTTTTGATATTATTTTCAAACTGACATTTGTAACTTTAGTTGGTGTTGCAAATGCACATATGTACATACATACACATGTATGTAAGTGCATTTTCATTGTTTACTACCTACATACATATGTATTAACAAAAATGCAAGTGCATATATTGGTTAATGCACGCACACATTGTTGTATCTGTAGCAAGCTAATCTATATATATAAAATAGTTTGTCCTGACTGATTGTTGAGAGGCCCACAGCCTAAACGATAAGAGCTAGAAGGCTGAAATTTTCACATAATATTTAATTCAGCTTGAAAGTGAGCACTAAGAAAGGATTTTTAATTTGGATTAAATTTTGAACAACTCAATTAATTGCATTAATCACTTTACCTCATTCTACCACTCTGGCGCCTCATTGTCGCACAAGCTGTGAGTTTCAACGCCGCCGAGGTTTCAAACAAAAAAAAATAAAAAAAATGACCCCTTCCACTTTTTGCCGTCTGTAGATGTGTCTCTCTCCGTTATTCTCTTTTCTTCTTTGTGCCTTTGACAATTGTTTTTCGAATTAAGTAGCATTTGTTGTTGTTGTTGTTAGTAAGTGTTGTTGTTGCTTCTTTTTGTTGGTATCATTGATTTAAAACAAATCAATTAAAACATAATTTGTTTTTGTACACCAGAATATGTTACGCGAGTGGTCTTATCTACATACTTGCTAATTATCAAACAAAACTTAACACACAAATACCTATTGCCATTGTTGTTTTGATATTATTTTCAAACTGACATTTGTAACTTTAGTTGGTGTTGCAAATGCACATATGTACATACATACACATGTATGTACGTGCATTTTCATTGTTTAGTACCTACATACATATGTATTAACAAAAATGCAAGTGCATATATTGGTTAATGCACGCACACATTGTTGTATCTGTAGCAAGCTAATCTATATATATAAAATAGTTTGTCCTGACTGATTGTTGAGAGGCCCACAGCCTAAACGATAAGAGCTAGAAGGCTGAAATTTTCACATAATATTCAATTCAGCTTGAAAGTGAACACTAAGAAAGGATTTTTAATTTGGATTAAATTTTGAACAACTCAATTAATTGCATTAATCACTTTACCTCATTCTACCACTCTGGCGCCTCATTGTCGCACAAGCTGTGAGTTTCAACGCCGCCGAGGTTTCAAACAAAAAAATAAAAAAAAATGACCCCTTCCACTTTTTGCCGTCTGTAGATGTGTCTCTCTCCGTTATTCTCTTTTCTTCTTTGTGCCTTTGACAATTGTTTTTCGAATTAAGTAGCATTTGTTGTTGTTGTTGTTAGTAAGTGTTGTTGTTGCTTCTTTTTGTTGGTATCATTGATTTAAAACAAATCAATTAAAACATAATTTGTTTTTGTACACCAGAATATGTTACGCGAGTGGTCTTATCTACATACTTGCTAATTATCAAACAAAACTTAACACACAAATACCTATTGCCATTGTTGTTTTGATATTATTTTCAAACTGACATTTGTAACTTTAGTTGGTGTTGCAAATGCACATATGTACATACATACACATGTATGTACGTGCATTTATCATTATTTAGTACCTGCATACATATGTATTAACAAAAATGCAAGTGCATATATTGGTTAATGCACGCATACATTGTTGTATCTGTAGCAAGCTAATCTATATATCTATATATATAAAATAGTTTGTCCTAACTGACTGACTGATTGTTGAGAGGCCCACAGCCTAAACGATAAGAGCTAGAAGGCTGAAATTTTCACATAATATTCCATTCAGGTTGAAAGTGAGCACTAAGAAAGGATTTTTAATTCGGATTAAATTTTGAACAACTCAATTAATTGCATTAATCACTTTACCTCATTCTACTACTCTGGCGCCTCATTGTCGCACAAGCTGTGAGTTTCAACGCCGCCGAGGTTTCAAACAAAAAAATTAAAAAAATGACCCCTTCCACTTTTTGCCGTCTGTAGATGTGTCTCTCTCCGTTATTCTCTTTTCTTCTTTGTGCCTTTGACAATTGTTTTTCGAATTAAGTAGCATTTGTTGTTGTTGTTGTTAGTAAGTGTTGTTGTTGCTTCTTTTTGTTGGTATCATTGATTTAAAACAAATCAATTAAAACATAATTTGTTTTTGTACACCAGAATATGTTACGCGAGTGGTCTTATCTACATACTTGCTAATTATCAAACAAAACTTAACACACAAATACCTATTGCCATTGTTGTTTTGATATTATTTTCAAACTGACATTTGTAACTTTAGTTGGTGTTGCAAATGCACATATGTACATACATACACATGTATGTACGTGCATTTTCATTGTTTAGTACCTACATACATATGTATTAACAACAATGCAAGTGCATATATTGGTTAATGCACGCACACATTGTTGCATCTGTATCAAGCTAATATTCATATATACGAGTTGATAAAATCAAAACAAATGAGTTTTTTTCTTTTCTTCTTTGTGCCCATGACAATTGATTTACGACCCCAGCAGCGTTTGTTGTTGTTGTAAGTGTTGTTGTTGCTTCTTTTTGTTGGTATCATTGATTTAAAACAAATCAATTAAAACATAATTTGTTTTTGTACACCAGAATATGTTACGCGATTGGTTTTACCTACATACTTGCTAATTATCAAACAAAACTTAACACACAAATTCCTATTGCCATTGTTGTTTTGATATTATTTTCAAACTGACATTTGTAACTTTAGTTGGTGTTGCAAATGCACATATGTACATACATACACATGTATGTACGTGCATTTTCATTGTTTAGTACCTACATACATATGTATTAACAACAATGCAAGTGCATATATTGGTTAATGCACGCACACATTGTTGCATCTGTATCAAGCTAATATTCATATATACGAGTTGATAAAATCAAAACAAATGAGTTTTTTCTTTTCTTCTTTGTGCCCATGACAATTGATTTACGACCCCAGCAGCGTTTGTTGTTGTTGTAAGTGTTGTTGTTGCTTCTTTTTGTTGGTATCATTGATTTAAAACAAATCAATTAAAACATAATTTGTTTTTGTACACCAGAATATGTTACGCGAGTGGTCTTATCTACATACTTGCTAATTATCAAACAAAACTTAACACACAAATACCTATTGCCATTGTTGTTTTGATATTATTTTCAAACTGACATTTGTAACTTTAGTTGGTGTTGCAAATGCACATATGTACATACATACACATGTATGTACGTGCATTTTCATTGTTTAGTACCTACATACATATGTATTAACAACAATGCAAGTGCATATATTGGTTAATGCACGCACACATTGTTGCATCTGTATCAAGCTAATCTATATATATAAAATAGTTTGTCCTAACTGACTGACTGATTGTTGAGAGGCCCACAGCCTAAACGATAAGAGCTAGAAGGCTGAAATTTTCACATAATATTCCATTCAGGTTGAAAGTGAGCACTAAGAAAGGATTTTTAATTTGGATTAAATTTTGAACAACTCAATTAATTGCATTAATCACTTTACCTCATTCTACTACTCTGGCGCCTCATTGTCGCACAAGCTGTGAGTTTCAACGCCGCCGAGGTTTCAAACAAAAAAAATAAAAAAAATGACCCCTTCCACTTTTTGCCGTCTGTAGATGTGTCTCTCTCCGTTATTCTCTTTTCTTCTTTGTGCCTTTGACAATTGTTTTTCGAATTAAGTAGCATTTGTTGTTGTTGTTGTTAGTAAGTGTTGTTGTTGCTTCTTTTTGTTGGTATCATTGATTTAAAACAAATCAATTAAAACATAATTTGTTTTTGTACACCAGAATATGTTACGCGAGTGGTCTTATCTACATACTTGCTAATTATCAAACAAAACTTAACACACAAATACCTATTGCCATTGTTGTTTTGATATTATTTTCAAACTGACATTTGTAACTTTAGTTGGTGTTGCAAATGCACATATGTACATACATACACATGTATGTACGTGCATTTTCATTGTTTAGTACCTACATACATATGTATTAACAACAATGCAAGTGCATATATTGGTTAATGCACGCACACATTGTTGCATCTGTATCAAGCTAATATTCATATATACGAGTTGATAAAATCAAAACAAATGAGTTTTTTTCTTTTCTTCTTTGTGCCCATGACAATTGATTTACGACCCCAGCAGCGTTTGTTGTTGTTGTAAGTGTTGTTGTTGCTTCTTTTTGTTGGTATCATTGATTTAAAACAAATCAATTAAAACATAATTTGTTTTTGTACACCAGAATATGTTACGCGATTGGTTTTACCTACATACTTGCTAATTATCAAACAAAACTTAACACACAAATTCCTATTGCCATTGTTGTTTTGATATTATTTTCAAACTGACATTTGTAACTTTAGTTGGTGTTGCAAATGCACATATGTACATACATACACATGTATGTACGTGCATTTTCATTGTTTAGTACCTACATACATATGTATTAACAACAATGCAAGTGCATATATTGGTTAATGCACGCACACATTGTTGCATCTGTATCAAGCTAATATTCATATATACGAGTTGATAAAATCAAAACAAATGAGTTTTTTTCTTTTCTTCTTTGTGCCCATGACAATTGATTTACGACCCCAGCAGCGTTTGTTGTTGTTGTAAGTGTTGTTGTTGCTTCTTTTTGTTGGTATCATTGATTTAAAACAAATCAATTAAAACATAATTTGTTTTTGTACACCAGAATATGTTACGCGAGTGGTCTTATCTACATACTTGCTAATTATCAAACAAAACTTAACACACAAATACCTATTGCCATTGTTGTTTTGATATTATTTTCAAACTGACATTTGTAACTTTAGTTGGTGTTGCAAATGCACATATGTACATACATACACATGTATGTACGTGCATTTTCATTGTTTAGTACCTACATACATATGTATTAACAACAATGCAAGTGCATATATTGGTTAATGCACGCACACATTGTTGCATCTGTATCAAGCTAATATTCATATATACGAGTTGATAAAATCAAAACAAATGAGTTTTTTCTTTTCTTCTTTGTGCCCATGACAATTGATTTACGACCCCAGCAGCGTTTGTTGTTGTTGTAAGTGTTGTTGTTGCTTCTTTTTGTTGGTATCATTGATTTAAAACAAATCAATTAAAACATAATTTGTTTTTGTACACCAGAATATGTTACGCGATTGGTTTTACCTACATACTTGCTAATTATCAAACAAAACTTAACACACAAATTCCTATTGCCATTGTTGTTTTGATATTATTTTCAAACTGACATTTGTAACTTTAGTTGGTGTTGCAAATGCACATATGTACATACATACACATGTATGTACGTGCATTTTCATTGTTTAGTACCTACATACATATGTATTAACAACAATGCAAGTGCATATATTGGTTAATGCACGCACACATTGTTGCATCTGTATCAAGCTAATCTATATATATAAAATAGTTTGTCCTGACTGACTGACTGACTGATTGTTGAGAGGCCCACAGCCTAAACGATAAGAGCTAGAAGGCTGAAATTTTCACATAATATTCCATTCAGGTTGAAAGTGAGCACTAAGAAAGGATTTTTAATTTGGACCACTCCTTCGAGTACCTCCTGAACACTTAAGTCCTTTTTTTCTCAACTTTTGTACTAGAGCTATGCTTTAAAATTATTCAATTATTACAAAACTTGGTCAGGACATGGAGGCGTGTAAAAAAATTATGGATGCGAAATTTGGACCCGATCCGACAACTCCTTGGGGCACCTCCCATACACTTATGTTATGGAGCGTGCTTATCTATATCTATATATATAAAATAGTTTGTCCTGACTGACTGACTGACTGATTGTTGAGAGGCCCACAGCCTAAACGATAAGAGCTAGAAGGCTGAAATTTTCACATAATATTCCATTCAGGTTGAAAGTGAGCACTAAGAAAGGATTTTTAATTTGGATTAAATTTTGAACAACTCAATTAATTGCATTAATCACTTTACCTCATTCTACTACTCTGGCGCCTCATTGTCGCACAAGCTGTGAGTTTCAACGCCGCCGAGGTTTCAAACAAAAAAAATAAAAAAAATGACCCCTTCCACTTTTTGCCGTCTGTAGATGTGTCTCTCTCCGTTATTCTCTTTTCTTCTTTGTGCCTTTGACAATTGTTTTTCGAATTAAGTAGCATTTGTTGTTGTTGTTGTTAGTAAGTGTTGTTGTTGCTTCTTTTTGTTGGTATCATTGATTTAAAACAAATCAATTAAAACATAATTTGTTTTTTTACATTAGAATATGTTACGCGATTGGTTTTACCTACATACTTGCTAATTATCAAACAAAACTTAACACACAAATACCTATTGCCATTGTTGTTTTGATATTATTTTCAAACTGACATTTGTAACTTTAGTTGGTGTTGCAAATGCACATATGTACATACATACACATGTATGTACGTGCATTTTCATTGTTTAGTACCTACATACATATGTATTAACAACAATGCAAGTGCATATATTGGTTAATGCACGCACACATTGTTGTATCTGTAGCAAGCTAATCTATATATATAAAATAGTTTGTCCTGACTGACTGACTGACTGATTGTTGAGAGGCCCACAGCCTAAACGATAAGAGCTAGAAGGCTGAAATTTTCACATAATATTCCATTCAGGTTGAAAGTGAGCACTAAGAAAGGATTTTTAATTTGGATTAAATTTTGAACAACTCAATTAATTGCATTAATCACTTTACCTCATTCTACTACTCTGGCGCCTCATTGTCGCACAAGCTGTGAGTTTCAACGCCGCCGAGGTTTCAAACAAAAAAATAAAAAAAAATGACCCCTTCCACTTTTTGCCGTCTGTAGATGTGTCTCTCTCCGTTATTCTCTTTTCTTCTTTGTGCCTTTGACAATTGTTTTTCGAATTAAGTAGCATTTGTTGTTGTTGTTGTTAGTAAGTGTTGTTGTTGCTTCTTTTTGTTGGTATCATTGATTTAAAACAAATCAATTAAAACATAATTTGTTTTTGTACACCAGAATATGTTACGCGAGTGGTCTTATCTACATACTTGCTAATTATCAAACAAAACTTAACACACAAATACCTATTGCCATTGTTGTTTTGATATTATTTTCAAACTGACATTTGTAACTTTAGTTGGTGTTGCAAATGCACATATGTACATACATACACATGTATGTACGTGCATTTTCATTGTTTAGTACCTACATACATATGTATTAACAACAATGCAAGTGCATATATTGGTTAATGCACGCACACATTGTTGTATCTGTAGCAAGCTAATATACATATATACGAGTTGATATAATCAAAACAAATGAGTTTTTTTCTTTTCTTCTTTGTGCCTTTGACAATTGTTTTTCGAATTAAGTAGCATTTGTTGTTGTTGTTGTTAGTAAGTGTTGTTGTTGCTTCTTTTTGTTGGTATCATTGATTTAAAACAAATCAATTAAAACATAATTTGTTTTTTTACATTAGAATATGTTACGCGATTGGTTTTACCTACATACTTGCTAATTATCAAACAAAACTTAACACACAAATACCTATTGCCATTGTTGTGTTGATATTATTTTCAAACTGACATTTGTAACTTTAGTTGGTGTTGCTAACGCACGCATGTACATACTTACACATGTATGTACGTGCATTTTTATTGTTTAGTACCTACATACATATGTATTAACAAAAATGCAAGTGCATATATTGGTTAATGCACGCACACATTGTTGTATCTGTAGCAAGCTAATCTATATATATAAAATAGTTTGTCCTGATTGTTGAGAGGCCCACAGCCTAAACGATAAGAGCTAGAAGGCTGAAATTTTCACATAATATTCAATTCAGCTTGAAAGTGAGCACTAAGAAAGGATTTTTAATTTGGATTAAATTTTGAACAACTCAATTAATTGCATTAATCACTTTACCTCATTCTACCACTCTGGCGCCTCATTGTCGCACAAGCTGTGAGTTTCAACGCCGCCGAGGTTTCAAACAAAAAAATAAAAAAATGACCCCTTCCACTTTTTGCCGTCTGTAGATGTGTCTCTCTCCGTTATTCTCTTTTCTTCTTTGTGCCTTTGACAATTGTTTTTCGAATTAAGTAGCATTTGTTGTTGTTGTTGTTAGTAAGTGTTGTTGTTGCTTCTTTTTGTTGGTATCATTGATTTAAAACAAATCAATTAAAACATAATTTGTTTTTGTACACCAGAATATGTTACGCGAGTGGTCTTATCTACATACTTGCTAATTATCAAACAAAACTTAACACACAAATACCTATTGCCATTGTTGTTTTGATATTATTTTCAAACTGACATTTGTAACTTTAGTTGGTGTTGCAAATGCACATATGTACATACATACACATGTATGTACGTGCATTTTCATTGTTTAGTACCTACATACATATGTATTAACAAAATGCAAGTGCATATATTGGTTAATGCACGCACACATTGTTGTATCTGTAGCAAGCTAATCTATATATATAAAATAGTTTGTCCTGATTGTTGAGAGGCCCACAGCCTAAACGATAAGAGCTAGAAGGCTGAAATTTTCACATAATATTCAATTCAGCTTGAAAGTGAGCACTAAGAAAGGATTTTTAATTTGGATTAAATTTTGAACAACTCAATTAATTGCATTAATCACTTTACCTCATTCTACCACTCTGGCGCCTCATTGTCGCACAAGCTGTGAGTTTCAACGCCGCCGAGGTTTCAAACAAAAAAAATAAAAAAAATGACCCCTTCCACTTTTTGCCGTCTGTAGATGTGTCTCTCTCCGTTATTCTCTTTTCTTCTTTGTGCCTTTGACAATTGTTTTTCGAATTAAGTAGCATTTGTTGTTGTTGTTGTTAGTAAGTGTTGTTGTTGCTTCTTTTTGTTGGTATCATTGATTTAAAACAAATCAATTAAAACATAATTTGTTTTTGTACACCAGAATATGTTACGCGAGTGGTCTTATCTACATACTTGCTAATTATCAAACAAAACTTAACACACAAATACCTATTGCCATTGTTGTTTTGATATTATTTTCAAACTGACATTTGTAACTTTAGTTGGTGTTGCAAATGCACATATGTACATACATACACATGTATGTACGTGCATTTATCATTATTTAGTACCTGCATACATATGTATTAACAAAAATGCAAGTGCATATATTGGTTAATGCACGCATACATTGTTGTATCTGTAGCAAGCTAATCTATATATATAAAATAGTTTGTCCTAACTGATTGTTGGGAGACCCACAGCCTAAACGAAAAGAGCTAGAAGGCTGAAATTTTCACCAAATATTCCAATCAGAATGAAAGTGAGCACTAAGAAAGGATTTTGAATTTGGACCACTCCTTCGAGTACCTCCTAAGCACTTAAGTCCTTTTTTTCCCAACTTTTGTACTAGAGCTATGCTTTAGAATTAATCAATTCTTACAAAACTTGGTCACGACATGGAGGCGTGTAAAAAAATTATGGATGCAAAATTTGGACCCGATCCGACAACTCCTTGGGGCACCTCCCATACATTTATGTTATGGAGCGTGCTTATCTATATATATAAAAGAGTTTGTCCTGACTGACTGATTGTTAAGAGACCCACAGCCTAAACGAAAAGAGGTAGAAGGCAGAAATTTTCACCAAATATTCCAATCAGGTTGAAAGTGAGCACTAAGAAAGGATTTTGAATTTGGACCACTCCTTCAAGTACCTCCTTAACACTTAAGTCCTTTTTTTCTCAACTTTTGTACTAGAGCTATGCTTTAAGATGATCAATTATTACGAAACTTTGTCAGGACATGGAGGCGAGTAAAAAAATTATGGATGCAAAATTTAAACCCGATCCGACAACTCCTTGGGGCAACTCCCATACACTTATATTATGGATATATATAAAAGAGTTTGTCCTGACTGATTGTTGAGAGACCCACAGCCTAAACGAAAAGAGGTAGAAGGCAGAAATTTTCACCAAATATTCCATTCAGGTTGTAAGTGAGCACTAAGAAAGGATTTTGAATTTGGACCACTCCTTCAAGTACCTCCTTAACACTTAAGTCCTTTTTTTCTCAACTTTTGTACTAGAGCTATGCTTTAAAATTAATTAATTGTTACGAAACTTGGTCAGGACATGGAGGCGTGTAAAAAAATTATGGATGCAAAATTTGGACCCGATCCGACAACTCCTTGGGGCACCTCCCATACACTTACGTTATGGAGCGTGCTTATCTATATATATAGAACAAGTTTGGTGAAAGGTATAGAAATTTCGGATTTTAGAAGGTGGACGGTATCAGTGGGGGCGTGGCGTTTTGATGCATAGTTTTGTTAGACTTCAGCATCTACCTTCCCATCAAATTTTGTGAGTATAGCTTTAAAACTGTGGGAAATACAGTCATTTTCGATTATAACTGAAGGGGGGGCTGGGGGCGGAAGAGGTGGGCGTGGCATCCAAACTTTTTATGTAGTTTTTTGAGGAATGCCATCGGCTATCTTGCCCCTTAATTTGGTGACTATAGCTTCTAAAATGTGGGACATATATATGTTTGATCGATTTGCACATCGAGGGGTATCGATTTGTTATCGATTTCTCAGGCCCCTGAGGTCGCAGAGCCAAATTTAACACTTTTTCTGACGAAGGTATTGACCAAGATGTTCGCAAAGTTGCAAAGCTCTAGCTTTAAGGGTGTTGAAAAAGTTGCGCTCTAGCGGACGGGCGGACGGACGGACGGACAGACACCTTGACGGACATTGCATAAGCCCAATATAATATGATACCTTTGGTATCAAAGTAAAATGACGAGTCTGATTCTTAACCTCAATAGTAGCGTGAAAAAGAGAATATTAAATATTTTGCTAATATGTTGTTAAACATTAACTAATTTATTTTATATATATTAAAATTTTGAAAAACTATTGGCGCAGCGAAGCAAGCGGGTCACTTACTAGTACATATATAAAATAGTTTGTCCTGACTGACTGACTGACTGACTGATTGTTGAGAGGCCCACAGCCTAAACGATAAGAGCTAGAAGGCTGAAATTTTCACAAAATATTCCATTCTCGGTGAAAGTGAGCACTAAGAAAGGATTTTTAATTTGGACCACTCCTTCGGGTACCTCCTGAACACTTAAGTCCTTTTTTTCTCAACTTTTGTACTAGAGCTATGCTTTTAAATTAATTAATTATTACGAAGCTTGGTCAGGACAAGCTGTGAGTTTCAACGTTTTGTTTTTTTGTTATTTCTTATTTGTTTTTTATAACGAGCCATTTGCGCGAAAATAATTAATCTTGAACATCTTTGTATAGTGGTTGATTTGCTTACTTGCTGCTTATGTAACTCAGACGTAACGTCGTACCACACAAACATTGTTGATATACATTTTCGACCAATTAAGCAAAGCACATATGTAAGTTTGTATGTATTTGTAACGTATGGGGGTTTTGGGTATAAAAAGGCGGTCAGAAGGGGTAGGCGTGACATTCAAATTTGTGATGCATATCTGTGGCGGATGGTACCTTCTATCTCCTAATCAAGTTTGGAGAGTCTAGCGCAAAAACTGAGAAAGATATTTTGGTGGGCGGTATAAGTGGGCGTGGCATCCAATATTGCACATTTGTTACGGATGTCACTAACAATGTTTCCAAGTTTGGTGACTCTAGCGCAAAATCTGGGAAAGATATAGAAATTTCAGATTTTACGAGTTGGGTGGAAAAGGTGGGCGTGGCGTATAAAACTTTGATGTAGATCGGTTACGGATGTCGCTAACAATGTTCATACCAAATTTGAAGAGCCTAGGTCGAAAACTGAGAGAGATATAGCGGTGGGCGGTATAAGTTGGCGTGGCATCCAAAATTTGTATGCACACCAGTTACGGATGTCACTACCAATATTCATACCGAATTTGGTGAATCTAGCTTAAAAACTGGCGAAGATACATGCCTTCCGGTTTTAGGGCGGTGGGGCATGTCCCGTTGTTTGGGAGCGTGGAATCCAAAGTTTTCATGCATATCTGTGTCAAATGTCAGCATCCACCTTTATGTCAATTTTGGTGCCTATAGCTTGAAAACTGTAGAAGATACAGGCATTTTTGTTTATAATTGGAGCGGGACTGGGGGCGGAATAGGTGGCCGTGGCATCCGTGGCTGGGGGCGGAAGAGGTGGGCGTGGCATCCAAACTTTCGATGCAGTTTTTGAGGAATGTCATCGGCTATCTTGCCCACAAATTTGGTGACTCTAGCTGCTAAAATGTGAGATATATATATGTGTTTCATCGATTTGCACTTTGAGGTTTCGATTTGTTATCGATTTCCCAGGCCCCTGAGGTCGTAGAGCCAAATTTAACACTTTTTCTGACGAAGGTATGTACCAAAATATTTGCAAAGTTGCAAAGCTCTAGCTTCAAGCGTGTTGAAAAAAGTTGCGTTCAAACGGACGGACGGGCGGACGGACGGACAGACACCTTGACGGGCATTGCATAAACCCAATATAATATGATACCTTTGGTATCAAAGTATAAAGACGCGTCTGATTCTCAACCTCAATGGTGGCGTGAAAAAGAGAATATTTAATACTTTGCTAATATGTTGTTAAACATTAACTAATTTATTTTATATGTATTGCTAAAATTTTGTAAAAACTATCGGCGTAGCGAAGCAAGCGGGTCACTTACTAGTCTATATATATAAAATAGTTTGTCCTGACTGATTGTTGAGAGACCCACAGCCTAAACGAAAAGAGCTAGAAGGCTGAAATTTTCACCAAATATTCCAATCAGGTTGAAAGTGAGCACTAAGAAAGGATTTTGAATTTGGATTAAATTTTGAACAACTCAATTAATTGCATTAATCACTTTACCTCATTCTAACACTCTGGCGCCTCATTTTCGCACAAGCTGTGAGTTTCAACGCCGCCGAGGTTTCAAACAAAAAAAAATAAAAAAAATTACCCATTCCACTTTTTGTCTCTCTCCGTTATTCTCTTTTCTTCTTTGTGCCTTTGACAATTGTTTTTCAAATTAAGTAGCATTTGTTGTTGTTGTTGTTAGTAAGTGTTGTTGTTGCTTCTTTTTGTTGGTATCATTGATTTAAAAGAAATCAATTAAAACATAATTTGTTTTTGTACACCAGAATATGTTACGCGATTGGTTTTACCTACATACTTGCTAATTATCAAACAAAACTTAACACACAAATACCTATTGCCATTGTTGTTTTGATATTATTTTCAAACTGACATTTGTAACTTTAGTTGGTGTTGCAAATGC
Source organism: Scaptomyza pallida (assembly GCA_018152965.1). Lineage (NCBI taxonomy): Eukaryota > Metazoa > Arthropoda > Insecta > Diptera > Drosophilidae > Scaptomyza > Scaptomyza pallida. The sequence goes on along the minus strand of JAECXP010000228.1, from coordinate 671,005 downwards.
ACATATGTACATACATACACATGTATGTACGTGCATTTTCATTGTTTAGTACCTACATACATATGTATTAACAAAAATGCAAGTGCATATATTGGTTAACGCACGCACACATTGTTGCATCTGTATCAAGCTAATCTATATATATAAAATAGTTTGTCCTGACTGATTGTTGAGAGACCCACAGCCTAAATGAAAAGAGCTAGAAGGCTGAAATTTTCACATAATATTCCATTCAGGTTGAAAGTGAGCACTAAGAAAGGATTTTTAATTTGGAATAAATTTTGAACAACTCAATTAATTGCATTAATCACTTTACCTCATTCCAACACTCTGGCGCCTCATTGTCGCACAAGCTGTGAGTTTCAACGCCGCCGAGGTTTCAAACAAACAAAAATAAAAAAAATGACCCATTCCACTTTTTGTCTCTCTCCGTTATTCTCTTTTCTTCTTTGTGCCTTTGACAATTGTTTTTCGAATTAAGTAGCATTTGTTGTTGTTGTTGTTAGTAAGTGTTGTTGTTGCTTCTTTTTGTTGGTATCATTGATTTAAAACAAATCAATTAAAACATAATTTGTTTTTGTACACCAGAATATGTTACGCGATTGGTTTTACCTACATACTTGCTAATTATCAAACAAAACTTAACACACAAATACCTATTGCCATTGTTGTTTTGATATTATTTTCAAACTGACATTTGTAACTTTAGTTGGTGTTGCAAATGCACATATGTACATACATACACATGTATGTACGTGCATTTTCATTGTTTAGTTCCTACATACATATGTATTAACAAAAATGCAAGTGCATATATTGGTTAATGCACGCACACATTGTTGCATCTGTATCAAGCTAATCTATATATATAAAATAGTTTGTCCTGACTGATTGTTGAGAGACCCACAGCCTAAACGAAAAGAGCTAGAAGGCTGAAATTTTCACCAAATATTCCAATCAGGTTGAAAGTGAGCACTAAGAAAGGATTTTGAATTTGGACCACTCCTTCGAGTACCTCCTAAGCACTTAAGTCCTTTTTTTCCCAACTTTTGTACTAGAGCTATGCTTTAAAATTAATCAATTCTTACAAAACTTGGTCACGACATGAAGGCGAGTAAAAAAATTATGGACCCGATCCGACAACTCCTTGGGGCACCTCCCATACACTTATGTTATGGAGCGTGCTTATCTATATATATAGAACAAGTTTGGTGAAAGGTATAGAAATTTCGGATTTTAGAAGGTGGACGGTATCAGTGGGGGCGTGGCGTTTTGATGCATAGTTTTGTTAGACTTCAGCATCTACCTTCCCATCAAATTTTGTGAGTATAGCTTTCAAACTGTGGGAAATACAGTCATTTTCGATTATAACTGAAGGGGGGGCTGGGGGCGGGAGAGGTGGGCGTGGCATCCAAACTTTTTATGTAGTTTTGTGAGGAATTCCATCGGCTATCTTGCCCCTTAATTTGGTGACTATAGCTTCTAAAATGTGGGACATATATATGTTTGATCGATTTGCACATCGAGGGGTATCGATTTGTTATCGATTTCTCAGGCCCCTCAGGTCGCAGAGCCAAATTTAACACTTTTTCTGACGAAGGTATTGACCAAGATGTTCGCAAAGTTGCAAAGCTCTAGCTTTAAGGGTGTTGAAAAAGTTGCGCTCAAGCGGACGGGCGGACGGACGGACGGACAGACACCTTGACGGACATTGCATAAGCCCAATATAATATGATACCTTTGGTATCAAAGTAAAATGACGAGTCTGATTCTTAACCTCAATAGTAGCGTGAAAAAGAGAATATTAAATATTTTGCTAATATGTTGTTAAACATTAACTAATTTATTTTATATATATTAAAATTTTGAAAAACTATTGGCGCAGCGAAGCAAGCGGGTCACTTACTAGTATACATATATACGAGTTGATAAAATCAAAACAAATGAGATTTTTTCTTTTCTTCTTTGTGCCCATGACAATTGATTTACGACCCCAGCAGCGTTTGTTGTTGTTGTAAGTGTTGTTGTTGCTTCTTTTGTTGGTATCATTGATTTAAAACAAATCAATTAAAACATAATTTGTTTTTGTACACCAGAATATGTTACGCGATTGGTTTTACCTACATACTTGCTAATTATCAAACAAAACTTAACACACAAATACCTATTGCCATTGTTGTTTTGATATTATTTTCAAACTGACATTTGTAACTTTAGTTGGTGTTGCAAATGCACATATGTACATACATACACATGTATGTACGTGCATTTTCATTGTTTAGTACCTACATACATATGTATTAACAAAAATGCAAGTGCATATATTGGTTAATGCACGCACACATTGTTGCATCTGTAGCAAGCTAATCTATATATATAAAAGAGTTTGTCCTGACTGATTGTTGAGAGACCCACAGCCTAAACGAAAAGAGCTAGAAGGCTGAAATTTTCACCAAATATTCCATTCAGGTTGTAAGTGAGCACTAAGAAAGGATTTTGAATTTGGACCACTCCTTCAAGTACCTCCTTAACACTTAAGTCCTTTTTTTCTCAACTTTTGTACTAGAGCTATGCTTTAAAATTAATTAATTGTTACGAAACTTGGTCAGGACATGGAGGCGTGTAAAAAAATTATGGATGCAAAATTTGGACCCGATCCGACAACTCCTTGGGGCACCTCCCATACACTTATGTTATGGAGCGTGCTTATCTATATATATAGAACAAGTTTGGTGAAAGGTATAGAAATTTCGGATTTTAGAAGGTGGACGGTATCAGTGGGGGCGTGGCGTTTTGATGCATAGTTTTGTTAGACTTCAGCATCTACCTTCCCATCAAATTTTGTGAGTATAGCTTTAAAACTGTGGGAAATACAGTCATTTTCGATTATAACTGAAGGGGGCTGGGGGCGGAAGAGGTGGGCGTGGCATCCAAACTTTTTATGTAGTTTTTTGAGGAATGCCATCGGCTATCTTGCCCCTTAATTTGGTGACTATAGCTTCTAAAATGTGGGACATATATATGTTTGATCGATTTGCACATCGAGGGGTATCGATTTGTTATCGATTTCTCAGGCCCCTGAGGTCGCAGAGCCAAATTTAACACTTTTTCTGACGAAGGTATTGACCAAGATGTTCGCAAAGTTGCAAAGCTCTAGCTTTAAGGGTGTTGAAAAAGTTGCGCTCAAGCGGACGGGCGGACGGACGGACGGACAGACACCTTGACGGACATTGCATAAGCCCAATATAATATGATACCTTTGGTATCAAAGTAAAATGACGAGTCTGATTCTTAACCTCAATAGTAGCGTGAAAAAGAGAATATTAAATATTTTGCTAATATGTTGTTAAACATTAACTAATTTATTTTATATATATTAAAATTTTGAAAAACTATTGGCGCAGCGAAGCAAGCGGGTCACTTACTAGTCTATATATATAAAAGAGTTTGTCCTGACTGACTGATTGTTGAGAGACCCACAGCCTAAACGATAAGAGCTAGAAGGCTAAAATTTTCACCAAATTTTCCATTCAGATTGAAAGTGAGCACTAAGAAAGGATTTTTAATTTGGATCACTCCTTCAAGTACCTCCTGAACACTTAAGCCCTTTTTTTCCCAACTTTTGTACTAGAGCTATGCTTTAAAATTAATCAATTATTACAAAACTTGGTCAGGACATGGAGGCGTGTAAAAAATTTATGGATGCAAAATTTGGACCCGATCCGGCAAATCCTTGGGGCACCTCCCATACACTAATGTTATGGAGCGTGCTTATCTTCTTCTATATATATAAAATAGTTTGTCCTGACTGACTGACTGATTGTTGAGAGACCCACAGCCTTAACGATAAGAGCTAGAAGGCTGAAATTTTCACCAAATATTCCATTCAGATTGAAAGTGAGCACTAAGAAAGGATTTTTAATTTGAATTACTCCTTCAAGTACCTCCTGAACACTTAAGCCCTTTTTTTCCCAACTTTTGTACTAGAGCTATGCTTTAAAATTAATCAATTATTACAAAACTTGGTCAGGACATGGAGGCGTGTAAAAAATTTATGGATGCAAAATTTGGACCCGATCCGACAACTCCTTGGGGCACCTCCCATACACTAATGTTATGGAGCGTGCTTATCTATATATATAAAAGAGTTTGTCCTGACTGACTGATTGTTGAGAGACCCACAGCCTAAACGATAAGAGCTAGAAGGCTGAAATTTTCACCAAATTTTCCATTCAGATTGAAAGTGAGCACTAAGAAAGGATTTTTAATTTGGATCACTCCTTCAAGTACCTCCTGAACACTTAAGCCCTTTTTTTCCCAACTTTTGTACTAGAGCTATGCTTTAAAATTAATCAATTATTACAAAACTTGGTCAGGACATGGAGGCGTGTAAAAAATTTATGGATGCAAAATTTGGACCCGATCCGACAACTCCTTGGGGCACCTCCCATACACTAATGTTATGGAGCGTGCTTATCTATATATATAAAAGAGTTTGTCCTGACTGACTGATTGTTGAGAGACCCACAGCCTAAACGATAAGAGCTAGAAGGCTGAAATTTTCACCAAATTTTCCATTCAGATTGAAAGTGAGCACTAAGAAAGGATTTTTAATTTGGATCACTCCTTCAAGTACCTCCTGAACACTTAAGCCCATTTTTTTCCCAACTTTTGTACTACAGCTATGCTTTAAAATTAATCAATTATTACAAAACTTGGTCAGGACATGGAGGCGTGTAAAAAATTTATGGATGCAAAATTTGGACCCGATCCGACAACTCCTTGGGGCACCTCCCATACACTAATGTTATGGAGCGTGCTTATCTATATATATAAAAAGAGTTTGTCCTGACTGACTGATTGTTGAGAGACCCACAGCCTAAACGATAAGAGCTAGAAGGCTGAAATTTTCACCAAATATTCCATTCAGATTGAAAGTGAGCACAAAGAAAGGATTTTTAATTTGAATTACTCCTTCAAGTACCTCCTGAACACTTAAGCCCTTTTTTCCCAACTTTTGTACTAGAGCTATGCTTTAAAATTAATCAATTATTACAAAACTTGGTCAGGACATGGAGGCGTGTAAAAAATTTATGGATGCAAAATTTGGACCCGATCCGACAACTCCTTGGGGCACCTCCCATACACTAATGTTATGGAGCGTGCTTATCTTCTTCTATATATATAAAATAGTTTGTCCTGACTGACTGACTGATTGTTGAGAGACCCACAGCCTTAACGATAAGAGCTAGAAGACTGAAATTTTCACCAAATTTTCCATTCAGATTGAAAGTGAGCACTAAGAAAGGATTTTTAATTTGGATCACTCCTTCAAGTACCTCCTGAACACTTAAGCCCATTTTTTTCCCAACTTTTGTACTACAGCTATGCTTTAAAATTAATCAATTATTACAAAACTTGGTCAGGACATGGAGGCGTGTAAAAAATTTATGGATGCAAAATTTGGACCCGATCCGACAACTCCTTGGGGCACCTCCCATACACTAATGTTATGGAGCGTGCTTATCTATATATATAAAAGAGTTTGTCCTGACTGACTGATTGTTGAGAGACCCACAGCCTAAACGATAAGAGCTAGAAGGCTGAAATTTTCACCAAATATTCCATTCAGATTGAAAGTGAGCACAAAGAAAGGATTTTTAATTTGAATTACTCCTTCAAGTACCTCCTGAACACTTAAGCCCTTTTTTCCCAACTTTTGTACTAGAGCTATGCTTTAAAATTAATCAATTATTACAAAACTTGGTCAGGACATGGAGGCGTGTAAAAAATTTATGGATGCAAAATTTGGACCCGATCCGACAACTCCTTGGGGCACCTCCCATACACTAATGTTATGGAGCGTGCTTATCTTCTTCTATATATATAAAATAGTTTGTCCTGACTGACTGACTGATTGTTGAGAGACCCACAGCCTTAACGATAAGAGCTAGAAGACAGAAATTTTCACCAAATTTTCCATTCAGATTGAAAGTGAGCACTAAGAAAGGATTTTTAATTTGGATCACTCCTTCAAGTACCTCCTGAACACTTAAGCCCTTTTTTTCCCAACTTTTGTACTAGAGCTATGCTTTAAAATTAATCAATTATTACAAAACTTGGTCAGGACATGGAGGCGTGTAAAAAATTTATGGATGCAAAATTTGGACCCGATCCGACAACTCCTTGGGGCACCTCCCATACACTAATGTTATGGAGCGTGCTTATCTATATATATAAAAGAGTTTGTCCTGACTGACTGATTGTTGAGAGACCCACAGCCTAAACGATAAGAGCTAGAAGGCTGAAATTTTCACCAAATATTCCATTCAGATTGAAAGTGAGCACAAAGAAAGGATTTTTAATTTGAATTACTCCTTCAAGTACCTCCTGAACACTTAAGCCCTTTTTTTCCCAACTTTTGTACTAGAGCTATGCTTTAAAATTAATCAATTATTACAAAACTTGGTCAGGACATGGAGGCGTGTAAAAAATTTATGGATGCAAAATTTGGACCCGATCCGACAACTCCTTGGGGCACCTCCCATACACTAATGTTATGGAGCGTGCTTATCTTCTTCTATATATATAAAATAGTTTGTCCTGACTGACTGACTGATTGTTGAGAGACCCACAGCCTTAACGATAAGAGCTAGAAGACTGAAATTTTCACCAAATTTTCCATTCAAATTGAAAGTGAGCACTAAGAAAGGATTTTTAATTTGGATCACTCCTTCAAGTACCTCCTGAACACTTAAGCCGTTTTTTTTCCCAACTTTTGTACTAGAGCTATGCTTTAAAATTAATCAATTATTACAAAACTTGGTCAGGACATGGAGGCGTGTAAAAAATTTATGGATGCAAAATTTGGACCCGATCCGACAACTCCTTGGGGCACCTCCCATACACTAATGTTATGGAGCGTGCTTATCTATATATATAAAAGAGTTTGTCCTGACTGACTGATTGTTGAGAGACCCACAGCCTAAACGATAAGAGCTAGAAGGCTGAAATTTTCACCAAATTTTCCATTCAGATTGAAAGTGAGCACTAAGAAAGGATTTTTAATTTGGATCACTCCTTCAAGTACCTCCTGAACACTTAAGCCCTTTTTTTCCCAACTTTTGTACTAGAGCTATGCTTTAAAATTAATCAATTATTACAAAACTTGGTCAGGACATGGAGGCGTGTAAAAAATTTATGGACGCAAAATTTGGACCCGATCCGACAACTCCTTGGGGCACCTCCCATACACTAATGTTATGGAGCGTGCTTATCTATATATATAAAAGAGTTTGTCCTGACTGACTGATTGTTGAGAGACCCACAGCCTAAACGATAAGAGCTAGAAGGCTGAAATTTTCACCAAATATTCCATTCAGATTGAAAGTGAGCACAAAGAAAGGATTTTTAATTTGAATTACTCCTTCAAGTACCTCCTGAACACTTAAGCCCTTTTTTTCCCAACTTTTGTACTAGAGCTATGCTTTAAAATTAATCAATTATTACAAAACTTGGTCAGGACATGGAGGCGTGTAAAAAATTTATGGATGCAAAATTTGGACCCGATCCGACAACTCCTTGGGGCACCTCCCATACACTAATGTTATGGAGCGTGCTTATCTTCTTCTATATATATAAAATAGTTTGTCCTGACTGACTGACTGATTGTTGAGAGACCCACAGCCTTAACGATAAGAGCTAGAAGACTGAAATTTTCACCAAATTTTCCATTCAAATTGAAAGTGAGCACTAAGAAAGGATTTTTAATTTGGATCACTCCTTCAAGTACCTCCTGAACACTTAAGCCCTTTTTTTCCCAACTTTTGTACTAGAGCTATGCTTTAAAATTAATCAATTATTACAAAACTTGGTCAGGACATGGAGGCGTGTAAAAAATTTATGGATGCAAAATTTGGACCCGATCCGACAACTCCTTGGGGCACCTCCCATACACTAATGTTATGGAGCGTGCTTATCTATATATATAAAAGAGTTTGTCCTGACTGACTGATTGTTGAGAGACCCACAGCCTAAACGATAAGAGCTAGAAGGCTGAAATTTTCACCAAATTTTCCATTCAGATTGAAAGTGAGCACTAAGAAAGGATTTTTAATTTGGATCACTCCTTCAAGTACCTCCTGAACACTTAAGCCCTTTTTTCCCAACTTTTGTACTAGAGCTATGCTTTAAAATTAATCAATTATTACAAAACTTGGTCAGGACATGGAGGCGTGTAAAAAATTTATGGACGCAAAATTTGGACCCGATCCGACAACTCCTTGGGGCACCTCCCATACACTAATGTTATGGAGCGTGCTTATCTATATATATAAAAGAGTTGGTCCTGACTGACTGATTGTTGTGAGACCCACAGCCTAAACGATAAGAGCTAGAAGGCTGAAATTTTCACCAAATTTTCCATTCAGATTGAAAGTGAGCACTAAGAAAGGATTTTTAATTTGGATCACTCCTTCAAGTACCTCCTGAACACTTAAGCCCTTTTTTTCCCCAACTTTTGTACTAGAGCTATGCTTTAAAATTAATCAATTATTACAAAACTTGGTCAGGACATGGAGGCGTGTAAAAAATTTATGGATGCAAAATTTGGACCCGATCCGACAACTCCTTGGGGCACCTCCCATACACTAATGTTATGGAGCGTGCTTATCTATATATATAAAAGAGTTTGTCCTGACTGACTGATTGTTGAGAGACCCACAGCCTAAACGATAAGAGCTAGAAGGCTGAAATTTTCACCAAATTTTCCATTCAGATTGAAAGTGAGCAATAAGAAAGGATTTTTAATTTGGATCACTCCTTCAAGTACCTCCTGAACACTTAAGCCCTTTTTTTTCCCAACTTTTGTACTAGAGCTATGCTTTAAAATTAATCAATTATTACAAAACTTGGTCAGGACATGGAGGCGTGTAAAAAATTTATGGATGCAAAATTTGGACCCGATCCGACAACTCCTTGGGGCACCTCCCATACACTAATGTTATGGAGCGTGCTTATCTTCTTCTATATATATAAAATAGTTTGTCCTGACTGACTGACTGATTGTTGAGAGACCCACAGCCTTAACGATAAGAGCTAGAAGACTGAAATTTTCACCAAATTTTCCATTCAAATTGAAAGTGAGCACTAAGAAAGGATTTTTAATTTGGATCACTCCTTCAAGTACCTCCTGAACACTTAAGTCCTTTTTTTCCCAACTTTTGTACTAGAGCTATGCTTTAAAATTAATCAATTATTACAAAACTTGGTCAGGACATGGAGGCGTGTAAAAAATTTATGGATGCAAAATTTGGACCCGATCCGACAACTCCTTGGGGCACCTCCCATACACTAATGTTATGGAGCGTGCTTATCTATATATATAAAAGAGTTTGTCCTGACTGACTGATTGTTGAGAGACCCACAGCCTAAACGATAAGAGCTAGAAGGCTGAAATTTTCACCAAATTTTCCATTCAGATTGAAAGTGAGCACTAAGAAAGGATTTTTAATTTGGATCACTCCTTCAAGTACCTCCTGAACACTTAAGCCCTTTTTTCCCAACTTTTGTACTAGAGCTATGCTTTAAAATTAATCAATTATTACAAAACTTGGTCAGGACATGGAGGCGTGTAAAAAATTTATGGATGCAAAATTTGGACCCGATCCGACAACTCCTTGGGGCACCTCCCATACACTAATGTTATGGAGCGTGCTTATCTATATATATAAAAGAGTTTGTCCTGACTGACTGATTGTTGAGAGACCCACAGCCTAAACGATAAGAGCTAGAAGGCTGAAATTTTCACCAAATTTTCCATTCAGATTGAAAGTGAGCACTAAGAAAGGATTTTTAATTTGGATCACTCCTTCAAGTACCTCCTGAACACTTAAGCCCTTTTTTTTCCCAACTTTTGTACTAGAGCTATGCTTTAAAATTAATCAATTATTACAAAACTTGGTCAGGACATGGAGGCGTGTAAAAAATTTATGGATGCAAAATTTGGACCCGATCCGACAACTCCTTGGGGCACCTCCCATACACTAATGTTATGGAGCGTGCTTATCTATATATATAAAATAGTTTGTCCTGACTGATTGTTGAGAGACCCACAGCCTAAATGAAAAGAGCTAGAAAGCTGAAATTTTCACATAATATTCCATTCAGGTTGAAAGTGAGCACTAAGAAAGGATTTTTAATTTGAATTAAATTTTGAACAACTCAATTAATTGCATTAATCACTTTACCTCATTCCAACACTCTGGCGCCTCATTGTCGCACAAGCTGTGAGTTTCAACGCCGCCGAGGTTTCAAACAAAAAAAAATAAAAAAAATGACCCATTCCACTTTTTGTCTCTCTCCGTTATTCTCTTTTCTTCTTTGTGCCTTTGACAATTGTTTTTCGAATTAAGTAGCATTTGTTGTTGTTGTTGTTAGTAAGTGTTGTTGTTGCTTCTTTTTGTTGGTATCATTGATTTAAAACAAATCAATTAAAACATAATTTGTTTTTGTACACCAGAATATGTTACGCGATTGGTTTTACCTACATACTTGCTAATTATCAAACAAAACTTAACACACAAATACCTATTGCCATTGTTGTTTTGATATTATTTTCAAACTGACATTTGTAACTTTAGTTGGTGTTGCAAATGCACATATGTACATACATACACATGTATGTACGTGCATTTTCATTGTTTAGTACCTACATACATATGTATTAACAAAAATGCAAGTGCATATATTGGTTAATGCACGCACACATTGTTGCATCTGTAGCAAGCTAATCTATATATATAAAAGAGTTTGTCCTGACTGATTGTTGAGAGACCCACAGCCTAAACGAAAAGAGCTAGAAGTCTGAAATTTTCACCAAATATTCCAATCAGGTTGAAAGTGGGCACTAAGAAAGGATTTTGAATTTGGACCACTCCTTCGAGTACCTCCTAAGCACTTAAGTCCTTTTTTTCCCAACTTTTGTACTAGAGCTATGCTTTAAAATTAATCAATTCTTACAAAACTTGGTCACGACATGAAGGCGAGTAAAAAAATTATGGATGCAAAATTTGGACCCGATCCGACAACTCCTTGGGGCACCTCCCATACACTTATGTTATGGAGCGTGCTTATCTATATATATAGAACAAGTTTGGTGAAAGGTATAGAAATTTCGGATTTTAGAAGGTGGACGGTATCAGTGGGGGCGTGGCGTTTTGATGCATAGTTTTGTTAGACTTCAGCATCTACCTTCCCATCAAATTTTGTGAGTATAGCTTTAAAACTGTGGGAAATACAGTCATTTTCGATTATAACTGAAGGGGGGGCTGGGGGTGGAAGAGGGGGGCGTGGCATCCAAACTTTTTATGTAGTTTTTTGAGGAATGCCATCGGCTATCTTGCCCCATAATTTGGTGACTATAGCTTCTAAAATGTGGGACATATATATGTTTGATCGATTTGCACATCGAGGGGTATCGATTTGTTATCGATTTCTCAGGCCCCTCAGGTCGCAGAGCCAAATTTAACACTTTTTCTGACGAAGGTATTGACCAAGATGTTCGCAAAGTTGCAAAGCTCTAGCTTTAAGGGTGTTGAAAAAAGTTGCGCTCAAGCGGACGGGCGGACGGACGGACGGACAGACACCTTGACGGACATTGCATAAGCCCAATATAATATGATACCTTTGGTATCAAAGTAAAATGACGAGTCTGATTCTTAACCTCAATAGTAGCGTGAAAAAGAGAATATTAAATATTTTGCTAATATGTTGTTAAACATTAACTAATTTATTTTATATATATTAAAATTTTGAAAAACTATTGGCGCAGCGAAGCAAGCGGGTCACTTACTAGTATACATATATACGAGTTGACAAAACAAAACACATGAGTTTTTTTCTTTTCTTCTTTGTGCCTATGACAATTGATTCACGACCCCAGCAGCGATTGTTGTTGTTGTAAGTGTTGTTGTTGCTTCTTTTTGTTGGTATCATTGATTTAAAACAAATCAATTAAAACATAACTTGGTTTTGTACACCAGAATATGTTACGCGACTGGTTTTACCTACATACTTGCTAATTATCAAACAAAACTTAAAACACAAATACCTATTGCCATTGTTGTTTTGATATAATTTTCAAACTGACATTTGTAACTTTAGTTGGTGTTGCAAATGCACATATGTACATACATACACATGTATTTGCGTGCATTTTTCATTATTTGTACATACATATATATTAATACATACATATATATTAACAAAAATGCAAATGCAAATATTGGTTAATGCACGCATACATTGTTGTATCTGTAGCAAGCTAAATGAAAGCAATAAACATGTTCAGCAACAGTGCAAAAACGAACACACTAACAAATAGGATCTTAAGAAATGTAATATACATATATACGAGTTGACAAAACAAAACACATGAGTTTTTTTCTTTTCTTCTTTGTGCCTATGACAATTGATTAACGACCCCAGCAGCGATTGTTGTTGTTGTAAGTGTTGTTGTTGCTTCTTTTTGTTGGTATCATTGATTTAAAACAAATCAATTAAAACATAACTTGGTTTTGTACACCAGAATATGTTACGCGATTGGTTTTACCTACATACTTGCTATTTATCAAACAAAACTTAACACACAAATACCTATTGCCATTGTTGTTTTGATATAATTTTCAAACTGACATTTGTAACTTTAGATGGTGTTGCAAATGCACATATGTACATACATACACATGTATTTACATGCATTTTTCATTATTAGTACATTCATATATATTAATCTATATATATAAAATAGTTTGTCCTGATTGTTGAGAGGCCCACAGCCTAAACGATAAGAGCTAGAAGGCTGAAATTTTCACCAAATATTCCATTCAGTTTGAAAGTGAGCACTAAGAAAGGATTTTTAATTTGGACCACCCCTTCGAGTACCTCCCAAAATCTAATTGCAATAATCACTTTACATCATTCCACCATTCTGGCGCCTCACTGTCGCTCAAGCTGTGAGTTTCAACGCCGCAGTGTGTACAAAAAAAAAATACATGACCCATTCCACTACTGCCGTCTGCGCACAAGCTTTTACGGCCGAATTTACAAAAACAAAACAAATCACCCATTCCACTTCTGCCGTCTGTAGATGTGTCTCCGTTATTCTCTTTTCTTCTTTATGCCTTTGACAATTGTTTTTCGAATCAAGTAGCATTTGTTGTTGTTGTTGTTAGTAAGTGTTGTTGTTGGGCTCGCAATGCTTCTTTTTGTTGGTATCATTGATTTAAAACAAATCAATTAAAATATAATTTGGTTTTGTACACCAGAATATGTTACGCGATTGGTTTTACCTACATACTTGCTAATTATCAAACAAAACTTAACTCACAAATACCTATTGCCATTGTTGTTTTGATATAATTTTCAAACTGACATTTGTAACTTTAGTTGGTGTTGCACATGCACATATGTACATACATACACATGTATTTAGGTGCATTTTTCATTATTAGTACATACATATATATTAATACATCTATATATATAAAATAGTTTGTCCTGATTGTTGAGAGGCCCACAGCCTAAACGATAAGAGCTAGAAGGCTGAAATTTTCACCAAATATTCCATTCAGTTTGAAAGTGAGCACTAAGAAAGGATTTTTAATTTGGACCACCCCTTCGAGCACCACCCAAAATCTAATTGCAATAATCACTTTACATCATTCCACCATTCTGGCGCCTCACTGTCGCACAAGCTGTGAGTTTCAACGCCGCCGTGTGTACAAAAAAAAAATACATGACCCATTCCACTACTGCCGTCTGCGCACAAGCTATTGCGGCCGATTATACACAACAACAAAACAAATCACCCATTCCACTTCTGCCGTCTGTAGATGTGTCTCCGTTATTCTCTTTTCTTCTTTGTGCCTTTGACAATTGTTTTTCGAATCAAGTAGCATTTGTTGTTGTTGTTGTTAGTAAGTGTTGTTGTTGGGCTCGCAATGCTTCCTTTTGTTGGTATCATTGATTTAAAACAAATCAATTAATACATAATTTGGTTTTGTACACCAGAATATGTTACGCGAGTGGTTTTACCTACATACTTGCTAATTATCAAACAAAACTTAACACACAAATACCTATTGCCATTGTTGTTTTGATATAATTTTCAAACTGACATTTGTAACTTTAGTTGGTGTTGCAAATGCACAAATGTACATACATACACATGTATGAACGTATATTTTTCATTAATTAGTACCTACATACATATATATTAACAAAAATGCAAGTGCATATATTGGTTAATGCACGCAAACATTGTTGCATCTGTGGCAAGCTAAATGAAAGCAATAAACATGTTCACCAACAGTGCAAAAACGAGCACACTAACAAATAGGATCTTAAGAAATGTAATATACATATATTCGAGTTGACAAAATCAAAACACATGAGTTTTTTTCTGTTCTTCTTTGTGCCTATGACAATTGATTTACGACCCCAGCAGCGTTTGTTGTTGTTGTAAGTGTTGTTGTTGCTTCTTTTTGTTGGTATCATTGATTTTAAACAAATTAATTAATACATAACTTGGTTTTGTACACCAGAATATGTTACGCGAGTGGTTTTACCTACATACTTGCTAATTATCAAACAAAACTTAACACACAAATACCTATTGCCATTGTTGTTTTGATATAATTTTCAAACTGACATTTGTAACTTTAGTTGGTGTTGCAAATGCACATATGTACATACATACACATGTATTTACGTGCATCTTTCATTATTAGTACATACATATATATTAATCTATATATATAAAATAGTTTGTCCTAACTGACTGACTGACTGATTGTTGAGAGACCCACAGCCTAAACGATAAGAGCTAGAAGGCTGAAATTTTGACATAATACTCATTCAGGTTGAAAGTGAGCACTAAGAAAGGATTTTTAATTTGGACCACTCCTTCGAGTACCTCCTGAACACCTAAGTCCTTTTTTTTCTCAACTTTTGTACTAGAGCTATGCTTTTAAATTAATTAATTATTACGAAACTTGGTCAGGACAAGCTGTGAGTTTCAACGTTTTGTTTTTTTGTTATTTCTTATTTGTTTTTTATAACGAGCCATTTGCGCGAAAATAATTAATCTTGAACATCTTTGTATAGTGGTTGATTTGCTTACTTGCTGCTTATGTAACTCAGACGTAACGTCGTACCACACAAACATTGTTGATATACATTTTCGACCAATTAAGCAAAGCACATATGTAAGTTTGTATGTATTTGTAACGTATGGGGGTTTTGGGTATAAAAAGGCGGTCAGAAGGGGTAGGCGCGACATTCAAATTTGTGATGCATATCTGTGGCGGATGGTCCCTTCTATCTCTTAATCAAGTTTGGAGAGTCTAGCGCAAAAACTGAGAAAGATATTTTGGTGGGCGGTATAAGTGGGCGTGGCATCCAATATTGCACATTTGTTACGGATGTCACTAACAATGTTTCCAAGTTTGGTGACTCTAGCGCAAAATCTGGGAAAGATATAGAAATTTCAGATTTTACGAGTTGGGTGGAAAAGGTGGGCGTGGCGTATAAAACTTTGATGTAGATCGGTTACGGATGTCGCTAACAATGTTCATACCAAATTTGAAGAGCCTAGGTCGAAAACTGAGAGAGATATAGCGGTGGGCGGTATAAGTTGGCGTGGCATCCAAAATTTGTATGCACACCAGTTACGGATGTCACTACCAATATTCATACCGAATTTGGTGAATCTAGCTTAAAAACTGGCGAAGATACATGCCTTCCGGTTTTAGGGCGGTGGGGCATGTCCCGTTGTTTGGGAGCGTGGAATTCAAAGTTTTCATGCATATCTGTGTCAAATGTCAGCATCCACCTTCATGTCAATTTTGGTGCCTATAGCTTGAAAACTGTAGAAGATACAGGCATTTTTGTTTATAATTGGAGCGGGACTGGGGGCGGAATAGGTGGCCGTGGCATCCGTGGCTGGGGGCGGAAGAGGTGGGCGTGGCATCCAAACTTTCGATGCAGTTTTTGAGGAATGTCATCGGCTATCTTGCCCACAAATTTGGTGACTCTAGCTGCTAAAATGTGAGATATATATATATGTGTTTCATCGATTTGCACTTTGAGGTTTCGATTTGTTATCGATTTCCCAGGCCCCTGAGGTCGTAGAGCCAAATTTAACACTTTTTCTGACGAAGGTATGTACCAAAATATTTGCAAAGTTGCAAAGCTCTAGCTTCAAGCGTGTTGAAAAAAGTTGCGTTCAAACGGACGGACGGGCGGACGGACGGACAGACACCTTGACGGGCATTGCATAAACCCAATATAATATGATACCTTTGGTATCAAAGTATAAAGACGCGTCTGATTCTCAACCTCAATGGTGGCGTGAAAAAGAGAATATTTAATACTTTGCTAATATGTTGTTAAACATTAACTAATTTATTTATTTTATATGTATTGCTAAAATTTTGTAAAAACTATCGGCGTAGCGAAGTAAGCGGGGCATTTACTAGTCTATATATATAAAATAGTTTGTCCTGATTGTTGAGAGGCCCACAGCCTAAACGAACAGAGCTAGAAGGCTGAAATTTTCACCAAATATTCCATTCAGGTTGAAAGTGAGCACTAAGAAAGGATTTTTAATTTGGACCACCCCTTCGAGTACCTCCCAAAATCTAATTGCATTAATCACTTTACCTCATTCCACCATTCTGGCGCCTCACTGTCGCACAAGCTGTGAGTTTCAACGCCGCCGTGTGTACAAAAAAAAAATACATGACCCAGCTATTGCGGCCGAATTTACAAATACAAAACAAATCACCCATTCCACTTCTGCCGTCTGTAGATGTGTCTCCGTTATTCTCTTTTCTTCTTTGTGCCTTTGACAATTGTTTTTCGAATCAAGTAGCATTTGTTGTTGTTGTTGTTAGTAAGTGTTGTTGTTGGGCTCGCAATGCTTCTTTTTTTTTTTACAAATCAATTAAAACATAATTTGGTTTTGTACACCAGAATATGTAACGCGATTGGTTTTACCTACATACTTGCTAATTATCAAACAAAACTTAACACACAAATACCTATTGCCATTGTTGTTTTGATATTATTTTCAAACTGACATTTGTAACTTTAGTTGGTGTTGCAAATGCACATATGTACATACATACACATGTATGTACGTGCATTTTCATTGTTTAGTTCCTACATACATATGTATTAACAAAAATGCAAGTGCATATATTGGTTAATGCACGCACACATTGTTGTATCTGTAGCAAGCTAAGTGAAAGCAATAAACATGTTCACCAAATATAAACAGTGCAAAAACAAATACACTAACTAATAGGATCTTAAGTAATGTAATCTACATGTACATAAATACACAATCTGGGAGTTTGACCGCGAATGAGTTTACAAATACAAAACACATGAGTCTTTTTCTTTTCTTCTTTGTGCCTTTGACAATTGATTTTCGAATCAAGTAGCGTTTGTTGTCGTTTTAAGTGTTGTTGTTGGGATGGCAATGCTTCTTTTTGATTGTTTCATTAATTTAAAACAAAACAATTAAAACATAACTTGGTGCGCGTAGAAGAGTTTTGCACACCAGAATATGTTACGGGGGTGGTTTAACCTACATACTTGCTAATTATCAAACAAAACTCAACACACAAATACCTATTGCCATTGTTATTCTGATATAATTTTTGAGCTGACATTTGTAACTTTGCTTGGTGTTGCAAATGCACATTTGTACATACATACACATGTATGTACGTACATTTAACATTCTTTTGTACATACATATATACAACAAAAAATGCAAGTGCAAATGTATGTATATATAGTGCAAAAACAAACGCACCAACAAATAGAAACTTAAGAAAATGTAATCTGCATACATATGTATGTATATTAAATGCAAAAAAGATGTATAGATATGTACATATGTACATACATTCAATTTGTATTTGTTTTTTATATCGAGCCCTTTGCGCGATAACAATTAATCTTGAACATCTTTGTATAGTGGTAGATTTGCTTACTTGCTGCTTATCTAACTCAGACGTTACGTCGTACCACACAAACATTGTTGATATACTTTGTAAAGTATGGGGTTTTTGGGCATAAAAAGGCAGGCAGAAGGGGTAGGCGTGACATTCGGATTTGTGATGCATATCTGTGGCGGATGGCACCTTCTATCTTCCTATCAAGTTTGGAGACTAGCGCAAAAACTGAGAAAGATATTTAGGTGGGCGGTATAAGTGGGTGTGGCATCAAATATTGCACATTTGTTACAGATGTCACTAACAATGTTTCCAAATTTGGTGACTTTAGCGTAAAAACTGGGAAAAATATAGAAAAATCAGATTTTACGAGGTGGGTGGAAAAGGTGGGCGTGGCATATAAAACTTTGTTGTAGATCGGTTACGGATGTCACTAACAATGTTTCTACCGAATTTGGTGACTCTAGCCCAAAAACTGAAAAAGATATAGAGTTTTCAGATTTTAGAAGGTGGGCGGTATCAGTGGGGCGTGGCATCCAAAGTTTTAATGCATATCTTTGTAAGACTTCAGCATCTACCTTTCCATCAAATTTCGTGAGTATAGCTTTAAAACTGTGGGAAATACAGTCATTTTCGATTATAACTGAAGGGGGGCTGGGGCAGAAGAGGTGGGCGTGGCATCCAAACTTTCGATGCAGTTTTTGAGGAATGTCTTCGGCTATCTTGCCCACAAATTTGGTGACTCTAGCTGTTAAAATGTGATATATATATGTGTTTCATCGATTTGCACATCGAAGTATCAATTTGTTATCGATTTCCCAGGCCCCTGAGGTCGTAGAGCCAAATTTAACACTTTGTCTGACGAAGGTATGTACCAAGATATTTGCAAAGTTGCAAGGCTCTAAACGATAAGAGCTAGAAGTGAAATTTTCACAAAATATTCCATTCAGTTTGAAAGTGAGCACTAAGAAAGGATTTTTAATTTGGACCACTCCTTCGTACCTCCCAAAATCTAATAGCATTAATCACTTTACCTTACTCCACCATTCTGGCGCCTCATTGTCGCACAAGCTGTGAGTTTCAACGCCGCAGTGTGTACAAAAAAAATTACATGACCCATTCCACTACTGCCGTCTGCGAACAAGCTATTGCGGCCGCATATACAAAAACAAAACAAATCACCCATTCCACTTCTGCCGTCTGTACATGTGTCTCCGTTATTCTCTTTTCTTCTTTGTGCCTTTGACAATTGTTTTTCGAATCAAGTAGCATTTGTTGTTGTTGTTGTTAGTAAGTGTTGTTGTTGGGCTCGCAATGCTTCTTTTTGTTGGTATCATTGATTTAAAACAAATCAATTAAAACATAATTTGGTTTTGTACACCAGAATATGTTACGCGATTGGTTTTACCTACATACTTGCTAATTATCAAACAAAACTTAACACACAAATACCTATTGCCATTGTTGTTTTGATATAATTTTCAAACTGACATTTGTAACTTTAGTTGGTGTTGCAAATGCACATTTGTACATATGTACATACATACACATGTATGTACGTACATTTAACATTCTTTTGTACATACATATATACAACAAAAAATGCAAGTGCAAATATATGTATATACAGTGCAAAAACAAACGAACCAACAAATAGAAACTTAAGAAAATGTAATCTGCATACATATGTATGTATATTTAATGCAAAAAAGTTGTATAGATATGTACATACATTCAATTTGTATTTGTTTTTTATAGCGAGCCCTTTGCGCGATAACAATTAATCTTGAACATCTTTGTATAGTGGTAGATTTGCTTACTTGCTGCTTATCTAACTCAGACAAAACGTCGTACCACACAAACATTGTTGATATACAATTTTGAACAAGCAAGCAAAGCACATATGTTAGTTTGTATGTATTTGTAAAGTATGGGGTTTTTGGGTATAAAAAGGCAGGCAGAAGGGGTAGGCTTGACATTCAGATTTGTGATGCATATCTGTGGCGGATGGCACCTTCTATCTTCCTATCAAGTTTGGAGACTCTAGCGCAAAAACTGGAAAAGATATTTAGGTGGGCGGTATAAGTGGGCGTGGCATCAAATATTGCACATTTGTTACGGATGTCACTAACAATGTTTCCAAATTTGGTGACTCTAGCGCAAAAACTGGGAAAAATATAGAAATTTCAGATTTAACGAGGTGGGTGGAAAAGGTGGGCGTGGCATATAAAACTTTGTTGTAGATCGGTTACGGATGTCACTAACAATGTTTCTACCGAATTTGGTGACTCTAGCCCAAAAACTGAAAAAGATATAGAGTTTTCAGATTTGAAAAGGTGGGCGGTATCAGTGGGGGCGTGCCATCCAAAGTTTTAATGCATATCTTTGTAAGACTTCAGCATCTACCTTTCCATCAAATTTCGTGAGTATAGCTTTAAAACTGTGGGAAATACAGTCAATTTCGATTATAACTGAAGGGGGGGCTGGGGCGGAAGAGGTGGGCGTGGCATCCAAACTTTCGATGCAGTTTTTGAGGAATGTCATCGGCTATCTTGCCCACAAATTTGGTGACTCTAGCTGTTAAAATGTGATATGTATGTGTTTCATCGATTTGCACATCGAAGTATCGATTTGTTATCGATTTCCCAGGCCCCTGAGGTCGTAGAGCAGAATTTAACACTTTTTCTGACGAAGGTATGTACCAAGATATTTGCAAAGTTGCAAAGCTCTAGCTTTAAGCGTGTTGAAAAAAGTTGCGTTCAAACGGACGGACGGGTGGACGGACGGACAGACACTTTGACGGACATTGCATAAACCCAATATAATATGATACCTTTGGTATTAAAAAATAATGACGCGTCTGATTCTGATTCTGACTCAATGGTGGCGTGAAAAAGAGAATATTTAATACTTTGCTAATATGTTGTTAAACATTAACTAACTTATTCATTTTATATGTATTGCTAAAATTTTGCAAAAACTATCTGCGTAGCGAAGCAAGCGGGGCACTTACTAGTCTATATATATAAAATAGTTTGTCCTGACTGACTGACTGACTGACTGATTGTTGAGAGGCCCACAGCCTAAACGATAAGAGCTCGAAGGCTGAAATTTTCACATAATATTTCATGCAGCTTGAAAGTGAGCACTAAGAAAGGATTTTTAATTTGGATTAAATTTTGAACAAATCAATTTATTGCATTAATCACTTTACCTCATTCCACCACTCTGGCGCCTCATTGTCGCACAAGCTGTGAGTTTCAACGCCGCCGAGGTTTCAAAAAAAAAAAAAAAAATTACCCACTCCACTACTGCCGTCTGCGCACAAGCTATTGCGGCCGATTATACACAAAAACAAAACAAATCACCCATTCCACTTCTGCCGTCTGTAGATGTGTCTCCGCTATTCTCTTTTCTTCTTTGTGCCTTTGACAATTGTTTTTCGAATCAAGTAGCATTTGTTGTTGTTGTTGTTAGTAAGTGTTTTTGTTGGGCTCGCAATGCTTCTTTTTGTTGGTATCATTGATTTAAAACAAATCAATTAAAACATAATTTGGTTTTGTACACCAGAATATGTAACGCGATTGGTTTTACCTACATACTTGCTAATTATCAAACAAAACTTAACACACAAAAACCTATTGCCATTGTTGTTTTGATATAATTTTCAAACTGGCATTTGTAACTTTAGTTGGTGTTGCAAATGCACATATGTACATACATACACATGTATTTACGTGCATTTTTCATTATAAGTACATACATATATATTAATCTATATATATAAAATAGTTTGTCCTGATTGTTGAGAGGCCCACAGCCTAAACGAAAAGAGCTAGAAGGCTGAAGTTTTCACCAAATATTCCATTCAGGTTGAAAGTGAGCACTAAAAAAGGATTTTTAATTTGGACCACCCCTTCGAGTACCTCCCAAAATCTAATTGCATTAATCACTTTACCTCATTCCACCATTCTGGCGCCTCACTGTCGCACAAGCTGTGAGCTTCAACGCCGCCGTGTGTACAAAAAAAAAAATAAAAAATAGCCCATTCCACTACTGCCGTCTGCGCACAAGCTATTGCGGCCGATTATACACAAAAACAAAACAAATCACCCATTCCACTTCTGCCGTCTGTAGATGTGTCTCCGTTATTCTCTTTTCTTCTTTGTGCCTTTGACAATTGTTTTTCGAATCAAGTAGCATTTGTTGTTGTTGTTGTTAGTAAGTGTTGTTGTTGGGCTCGCAATGCTTCTTTTTGTTGGTATCATTGATTGAAAACAAATCAATTAAAACATAATTTGGTTTTGTACACCAGAATATGTTACGCGATTGGTTTTACCTACATACTTGCTAATTATCAAACAAAACTTAACACACAAATACCTATTGCCATTGTTGTTTTGATATAATTTTCAAACTGACATTTGTAACTTTAGTTGGTGTTGCAAATGCACATATGTACATACATACACATGTATGTACGTATATTTTTCATTATTTAGTACCTACATACATATATATTAACAAAAATGCAAGTGCATATATTGGTTAATGCACGCATACATTGTTGTATCTGTAGCAAGCTAATATACATATGTATATACGAGTTGACAAAATCAAAACACATAAGTTTTTTTCTTTTCTTCTTTGTGCCTATGACAATTGATTTACGACCCCAGCAGCGTTTGTTGTTGTTGTTGTTGTTGTAACCGTCCTCTTTCTTACCGCAGGTAGTCGCATCCATGTTGTTGGTTTGGGAGGGGAAAGAAAGGAAAAAAGAGACATTAATCACTACTCAGGTCCATGTCAAGGAAGCGAGCCACCTCGACTTGATTGCTCCATAGTGCATGTGGAGTGAGAGCCGTGGGTCGCGCCTCGCACTCGAAGAGGTGTTGGGTCGTGTGCGGTGCCGAGCGACAAGCCTCGCAACAGGGGTATACGTCCGGGTTAATCCTCGCAAGGTACGAGGTTGGGTAGGCTGAGTAACCCGAACGTAGTTGTGCCAATGTGCACCTAGTTGCTCTCGGCAGTTGCCGCTCGGCAGGGCTGATGGGCGGGGGTCTGCCTCCTAGAACTACGCTAGGAGCTAGCGCTTCGAGTGAAGCTGCTACGGTGGCAGTGTGGACCTGTTTCAATGCCTCACTTGTGCTGGTCTCGAAGGGTAAGAGGTTTCTGAGGTACGGCAGTTCGGCTCTGTAGTCGAAGCGGATAGGTCTGGTCCTAGCCGACATGGCCAGCCCTGAGCTGAGATGGTTGGGGTGCTCGGGCGAAAGGGATTTGACCAAGTGTTGTCGGCTAAGCAGCAAGCAGTGATCCCGAACGGGCAGAATTTCCACCTCACTGTGGAGGTGGCTCTCCGATGACATGGAGTGGCAGCCCGTGATGGTTCGGAGGGTTGCATTCTGCACCGTCTGGAGATTTCTCCATTGGGTGTCACTGATGCTGGGGGACCAGACTGGAGCAGCGTAATCAAGGAGAGACCGTCCCATCGCTTTGTAAGTGATGAGGAGTGTCTCCTTGTCTTTGCCCCAGGTGCTACCCGCCAGAGCTCTGAGGATCCGTAGTCTCTTGCTCACGTTCCTGGCCAGTTGTTCGGCATGCTTCGAAAACACAAATAGACTGTCGAAAGTGACCCCCAAGATTTTGGGATTTTTTACGGTTGGTACTCTCTGGCCACCTAAGTGGATATCGATTTCCCTAGTCACTTCCTTGGTCCATGTGGTGAAGAGGCATGCCATGGATTTCGGCGTCGAGAGTTCGAGATTACGGTCCCCCAGGAACTGTCGTATAGTGGGGAGGTAGGAGTTCAGTCTATGCTCTAAAACGCTAATGTCCCTGCCGGTGGTAGCGATTGTGCAGTCATCTGCGTAAGAGATAAGACTGATTTCTGGTGGCGGTTGGGGGATGCCTGCGACGTACAAGTTGAAGAGGAGTGGGGATAGCACCCCCCCTTGGGGCACCCCTTGCTTGCAACGTCGCATACCAGATCGGGCACCTCTGAATTCCACGTACGCCCGCCTGTCCGCCAGGTAGTTGGCGAGCCAACGCACTAGTGTAGGGGGCGTACTGGTGTTGCTGACATCTTGCAGCAGCCTGGAATGTTGGACCGTGTCGAAGGCTTTCGACAGATCCAAGGCCACGGCAATGTTCCTGTGATGCGGTCTTGTGCTGTTCAGGCCCATTGCTACTTGGGATGTCAGCTCACAGAGGGCAGAAGTTGTACTCCTACCTGCTCGGAAGCCATGTTGGTGTTCAGCCAGAGGGAAGTGTTCCTGAAAGAGGGGAAGGAGGAGTGTCTCTAATACCTTCACCACTGGTGACAGTAGGGTGATTGGGCGGTAAGAGCTTCCTTGATAGAGCGGCTTACCAGGTTTCGGTATCGGGATGATTTTCCCTAACCTCCACATGCTGGGTATTTGGAGACTACCTACGCATAGGGTGAAAACTTGCGCAAGGTAATCGGCTCCCTTCCTCCCGATGTGCTTAATCATCACTGTAGCTAACCCATCAGGGCCAACTGCAGTGGAATTTTTGGCTTTCTTAAGCGCATCGAGGACATTGTCTGGACTGAACGTGGGTGGGTGGGGGTCGGGGGTGAGTGCCTTGATCCTTCTCAGCAGTCCCCTGCGGAGCTTATCTTGCTCGGTGGGATGCTCGACAAACTGTCGGTTGAAGGCAGCTGCGCATCTGGTTGGGTCAAGCGGCGTACTGTCACCAAAGGTGACAGTTGTTAATTCGCTTCTGCGGGGATTGGATAGGTTCTTAATTGTTTTCCACAGTTTATTGGAACCTAAATCCGACCCTTCCAGATGTTGCAACCACTTCTCCTTTCGGTAACTGTTTACCAGTTTCCCGATTTGAGTGTCGAGTTCCCTAACGCGGGGGTCTGCTGGGTTGGATCGCCGTAAATCATCTCTCTGCTGAGCCAGGCGAGAGGCTTCGGTAGGGAAGTTGGGGCGAAGTTTGGAGATGCGTCCTGAAGGGATGCATCTCTTTCCAACTGCGACCAGGGTGTCCCGGAAGAAACGTTCGCCTTTGCACGCATTTGTTGGCGGGGTTGCGGCGGCGAATATTTCTTCCGTTTCATTAAGAAATCGAACCCAGTCGGCCTTAGCGAAGTTTGTGAAGGTGCGAGCTTCAGATGTCACGAAGTCTGCACCGGTATCAAGCCTGATGGTCAGAGGGAGGTGGTCCGAGCACAGGGCCACATCAGCGTGCCAGGTGGTGTTGGCAATTAGTTCTGGGCTGACGATGGCGACATCAGGAGAGCTGCGGCAGGTGGGGGTTACCCGTGTAGGGTGGTCCTCATTAATGGGACAGAAACCTGCCTCTTCGATCTGGTCTGAGATAAGGACACCTCTGGTGTCATTTCCCAGGCCAGAGAACCAGCTCTCGTGATGTGCGTTCAGGTCACCCAGAACTATTGTCTTATTACCCCGTAAGAGGTCGGAAATGTCTGGCTTGAAACCGGCGCGGCAGGCCGCTGTAGGGGGGAATGTATACATTTATTATATGTATTTCATCACCCCCAGAGTTCACAGCTATGCCTTGCACCTCCACATGCGGGTCGCAGCTGGTCAGCAACAGGGGTCTGAAGTTCACCGACTCATGAACCACAAACGCAATCCCTCCTCCCTTGTTCTGCTCGCGGTCTTGGGCAGGATGCTGTAGCAAGATGACTGCACAAGTGCATTCCTGCTTGTCACCTTGGTCTCTTAGAGGGCCGCGATTGGGATTTGTTTGCGGGTCATATAGTCGGTGACTTCAGATATTTTCCGGGTCAATCCGTTGCAGTTCCACTGTAGGATCCTTAGTTCCCAGTTGTTGGCGGTGGGAAGGCTAGACTGGCCTGTTAAGGGTCCTGGGGTACAGTGGGCTGCAGCGGAGGCTCCCCTCGGGGACTTGGGGCTGGGGGTTCAGTTGTGCTTGGGGGGGGGGGCACTGGACTTCTCCGACAGCACGGGCCAACAAAATCAGGCCGGTATTGACCCGAGTTTCGAAGGCCCGAGCATCGGAGATGTGTGCTGGCACCACACACGCTGCAGGTGATAGGGCGCGCTGCCCTGGTGAAAGTTCTGCCACACATGCGGCAGGAGGCAGGTGGTGCCAGTACACGGGTTGGGCGGGTGAGTGTGGCTAGGGGGCTTGTGTTGGGGGGGTGTAGGGGGGGTTTGAGATGGCACAAGATTGGCATTGGAATGGTATATGGCACACAGGAGGTGTTGTAAGGCACCGCACACAGGAGGTGTTGTAAGGCACCGCCTGTGTGTCCATCTCCCACACCCATTGCACACGACTTTACAACCCCTTCCAGTTACAGGGCGCGAGCACACAGTGCACTTATGCTCTACTGGAACTGGGTTTTGTTCAATGTCACCGGCGCATAGAAGAAGAAGTCTGGACAAGCAGGCCGGCGTTGCTTGTCCAGGTAGTGAAAAAAAAGATAATGGGAAATAGTATTGGATGCGGACATACCTGTGGCAAGTCCGATTCTGGGGGTAGACAACTCTTGGGGGGAAACTCCCCGTCGGTCCCGGTGCGGAGAACCGGTTGTCTGTGGACAGTGGCGCACGCAGGGGGGGTTTTGGGGTTCAAACCCCCCGAAATGAGCAAAGAGAAAAAGAAAAAAAGCAATCATCAAATGTTTAAAATTATCACAGCTCAAAATAGAAATAGTTAATTCGATAAAAAAAAAATTTGCGCTGACCTAAAAATTTCTAAACAAAAGAGGTTGCAATTGCAAAGAGCTTTCAAAAGAGCTTTTTCGTCTCAGGCACCCCATCTCAGAAAGTGTATATACATACATACATATGTATGTGAGGCAGCTCAAACAGTCTGCGTGAGCTAAGTTTTTATGAATCGGTTGCACTTCCAAAAAAAAAAAAAAAAGTACAGATACATATGTACATATGTATACCGCGCTTGGTTCTTGCTGGCCTAGCTTTGTCCAAATTTCAGTTTTGCATTTTCTTGTGCATTCTTTCTTATTTTTTTCAATGACACTAGCAAACAATGTTGTCAACGTTATCACCATACAAATGTTCACGCATACAGATAAATTCTGATTTAGAAAATGAATGACAAGATCTTTAAATGCTTTGCTATTTTTGTTAAAATTTTGTATATTCTTTTTTTCTGTGGCCTGCATTTACATGTGTGTGTGCGTGTATGCGTACACATCATATTTAGTTGTATTAGTGGCAATTGTTTTTTCCATTTATTGGACTGCCTCAACTTTGGCAATTAAGAGGAAGTTAAGAAAATTAAAAATACTTAGACAAAAATCAAAATATAATACATAATAAATAAAATTTAATTTATAATGCAGTCAAACTTCCATAACTCGAACTTCCCTAACTCGAATTTTTTTAACTCGAATCTAATCGAGTGGCAGTAGCGTTTAGAACGAAAAATGTATGCAATGCTTCTTCCATAACTCGAACTTCCATAACGCGAATATCTCCATAACTCGAATTCTATGTTTGGCACGTGTCCCCTTAACTCGAATTTTTCGGGGAAGTCCCAGGTTATGAAAAATTATTCACATGTTCTTCGACTCGCTGTTGTCGTAAAGGCGCGTTTACAATGTCAGCGTGAGATTGAAAAATGTTTTGTTCCTGTCTGACACACAAATTTTTTTATATAAGGTTGTCTCACTCATTTCCAATTTCAAACCGGTCTCACTTGCATCTTAGCTTGGAGTGCAAAAAAGCTTTTGACATTATCGAACATTACTGTTCAAAGCCAGTTGATCAGAATTCAAATGCCACGGAGATGATGACGATAGTTCGGAGGAAGAATTGATCCTACAACCATCCACGAATGATGTAGCGGATTCCTTGACGATTATGAACTCATATTTACAAACAAATAGTAATACAACTGACGGTCATTATGAAGCATTAAACATATTAGAATCCCTTTTCACGGAAACAAACAAGAAAAAATAAGTGTTCAACCACAAATTACTCTGTATTTTACCCCACAGTAACTCTGTAACAAGAGGACTTGATATGTAACTGTAACTACATATACAAATAAAAATATTTATATGCATACAAACATGCATTTCAGTAATTGTATTGTTTTTCGCCAAAATCAAGAGTTTTCATGAGCAATTCCTTAACTCGAAGTCTCCATAAGTCGAATTTTTTCATGGATAATGGTTTCAAAAAAAAAATTCAAAAATATGAAATACAAAAAGTTGTCCAAATACACGCACAAAAAATGTTTGGGACCATTTTCTTTCAAACCCCCCCGAAAATATTTTCTGCGTGCGCCCCTGCTTACCTTCATACCTACTTTTTCACTTACCTTCATACTAGCTGCAATTAACGAAAAGAAAGCGTATTTTGGGGGGCCTATTAGTTTAGACTCATACTTACCTTTATACCCACTCTCTAACAGCTGATTCATATAAAAATACATATAAATATAAAATCAAAAATCAAAAATAAATAAATAAAATATAAATAATAATCTAAAATATAAACTAAAAATCTTATAAATAAGTTAAAAGGCTAACAAAGCCAGAATAAATATTAACAAATTATAAATATTATAAAAATCCAAAAATGTTCATACTTTTGAATTTTGTATGGGGAAGCTGCAGTGCATAGAGCACTCAAGCAGGCCAGGGCTCATTCTATATGTTAGATCCACTTACCTTCTTATTTACCTTCATACTAGCTGAAATTACCGAATAGAAAGGGTATCTGGGGGGCCTATCAGTTTTAGACTCATACTTACCTTCATACCTACTCTCTAACAGCTGATTCATATAAAAATACATAAAAACATAAAATCAAAAATCAAAAATAAATAAATAAATTATAAATAATAAAATTGATCATAAACTTAAAATCTTATAAATAAGTTAAAAGGCTTACAAAGCCAGAATAAATATTAAAAATTATAAATATTATAAAAATCCAAAAATTTTCATACTTTTGAATTCTGTATAGGGAGATGCAGTGCATAGTAAGCTTAGGTGGGCCAGGGCTCATCCTATATGTCAGATCTACCTACCTTCTTACTTACCTTCATACTAGCTAAAATTAACAAATAGAAAGGGTATTTGGGGGGGCCTATTAGTTTATACTCATACCTACCTTCATACCTACTCTCTAACAGCTGATTCATATAAAAATACATAAAAACATAAAATCAAAAATAAATAAATAAATGATAAATAATAATCTAAAATATAAACTAAAAATCTTATAAATAAGTTAAAAGGCTCACAAAGCCAGAATAAATATTAAAAAATTATAAATATTATAAAAATCCAAAAATTTTCATACTTTTGAATTCTGTATAGGGAGATGCAGTGCATAGTAAGCTTTAGTGGGCCAGGGTTCACTCCATATGTCAGATCTACCTACCTTCTTACTTACCTTCATACTAGCTAAAATTAACAAATAGAAAGGGTATTTGGGGGGGCCTATTAGTTTATACTCATACCTACCTTTATACCCACTCTCTAACAGCTGATTCATATAAAATACATATAAATATAAAATCAAAAATCAAAAATAAATAAATAAAATATAAATAATAATCTAAAATATAAACTAAAAATCTTATAAATAAGTTAAAAGGCTAACAAAGCCAGAATAAATATTAACAAATTATAAATATTATAAAAATCCAAAAATGTTCATACTTTTGAATTTTGTATGGGGAAGCTGCAGTGCATAGAGCACTCAAGCAGGCCAGGGCTCATTCTATATGTTAGATCCACTTACCTTCTTATTTACCTTCATACTAGCTGAAATTACCGAATAGAAAGGGTATCTGGGGGGCCTATCAGTTTTAGACTCATACTTACCTTCATACCTACTCACATACAGCTGATTCATATAAAAATACATAAAAATATAAAATTAAAAATCAAAAATAAATAAATAAAATATAAATAATAACCTAAAATATAAACTAAAAATCTTATAAATAAGTTAAAAAGGCTCACAAAGCCAGAATAAATATTAAAAAATTATAAATTGTAAATGACGATGCTCTTGTTGTTTTTCAGTTGTCGTATTATAAGATATCGTTTATTCTTTAATTTATTTCTTAAGTTTACAATTGCGTCTTTTTTATTTTTTAAGCGACGATGCGCTGCGTCTTCCTTTTGTGCCAACAATGAATGTTCGCTCACCGAACTTGTTCCGTTCCTCGTTCCGATCTACATCGGCGATGGGATATCGTATGAACTATCGATAGCTCAAACCCTCCGATCATATGATAGTTCATACTGTTACCGATATAATAAAATATAACTTAAAATAATATACAATTATATATATCTTAACAGCTCGGCCATTCTGACACTTTGATCGACCCGATCAAACTTAGTATTCAGAAATTGTGCATTAAAATTATAAGTATAATGATAGGAGTTTTAAATTATTCTGGTGGTTCTGAATCACCTTCGACATTGGTTCTTCAATCTGCCCATTTTTTTATTCTGCAAGCTTCTATGATACCTTCATACGGGATTTGCGTTACCTGGCAGTTATCTACATCTGTGATAACGTATCTATCGTTTGGCAAAATTTTCTTGATTACATAGGGACCTTTATATTTCGCTATGAATTTTTTATTGCTTCCAATAGATGTGTCGACATTCCGCACTACCACAAAGTCATTTAGCATGCGGCTTATGATTGCTTCTGTGTGCATCTGAGCTTTTAGCTTGAGCAAGCTGCATTTTTATACTTTGATACCAAAGGTATCATAGTATATTGGGTTTGTGCAATGTCCGTCTGTATGAACGCAACTTTTTTCGACACCCGTAAAGCTAGAGCCTTGCAACTTTGCAAATATCTTGGTACATGTCTTCGTCAGACAAAGTGTTAAATTTGGGGCTCTACGACCTCAGGGGGCCTGAGAAATTGATAACAAGTCGATACACCTCGATGTGCAAATCGATAAAACACAAATATATCCCACATTTTAGCAGCTAGAGTCACCAAATTTTATGGCAAGATAGCTGGTGACATTCCCCAAAAAACTGCATCAAAAGTTTGGATGCCACGCCCACCTATTCCGCCCCCAGCCCCTCTCAAATTATAAACAAAAATGCCTGTATCTTCTACAGTTTTGAAGCTATAGCCACCAAATTTGGTAGGAAGGTAGATGCTGACATCTGACAAAGTTATGCATCAAAACATTGGATGCCACGCCCCCAAACAACGGGACATGCCCCACCGCCCTAAAAAAAAACCTTAAGGCATGTATCTTTTCCAGTTTTTAAGCTAGAGTCACCAAATTTGGTATGAACATTGGTAGTGACATCCCTAACAGGTGTACATAAATGTTTTAGATGCCACGCCCACTTATACCGCCCACCGCTATATCTCTCTCAGTTTTCGAGCTATGCTCTTCAAATTTGGTAAGAACATTGTTAGTGGAATCCGTAACAGATCTGCATCAATGTTTTGGATGCCACGCCCACTTATACCGCCCACCTCTATATCTTTGTCAGTTTTTGCGCTAGAGTCTCCAATTTTATACCCAAAACCCTCATATATTACTATTTGCTCTCAGAATTCTTAACACAGCTATGTGAACTGGTATCAAAGTATATCGCAGTCGGTTGCGTCCGACTGCAACGTTCTTACTTGTTATAAATGAAGTATTCCTACATTCTTTTAAATCCCTGGTTGTTTCATTTTTCCTTTCTAAATATTCGCTAAGTGTGTCGATTTCTAATCCTCTTTGATTAACTCCAAACAATAAGACCGATGGTGTTTGGTTCGTTGTTGAGTGTACTGAGTTATTAACTGCAAATTCAACTTTTGTTAGTAGTTTATACCAATCTGAGTGTTGAACTGGTTCGGAAATTTTGGACAACATCATCTTTATAATTCGGTTAACCCGCTCCACCTGTCCATTAGCCTGGGGGGATGCGGTGGCTACTTTTACATGTTCAATGTTGTTTTTAAGTAAAAACTCTCCAAATTCCAATGAAGTGAAACAACTTCCCCTATCGCTTATTATTCTTTTTAGTCTACTATAACATTCGAAAAATTTAGTAAGACATGTCTTAAGGTCGTTTGTATTTGTAGTATTTACCGGAAAGAGCTTAATGTATTTCGTAAATGCGTCAACGACTACCAGTATATGTTTTTTCTTAAAGGCGATTGACGGCAGAGGACCAAAGTGGTCGACATGAAGGGTATCGAAAGGGATTGGTTTTTTCGGAATGTTGTGCAATGTGCGATTTAGTTGAATGGCGAGGGACGGAATACATAATACATTTTAGACAGTTGGCTATAAAATTTTTAGCTTTCTTGTCCATGTTAGGGAACCAATAATGACGTTTTATTTCTGAAACTACTTTTACCGACCCCAGGTGACACAATTTTTCGTGAATTGTGCGAATAATGTTATTTTCCATTTCTATTGGAACATATAAAAGGAGATTTTCATTACTTTCTTTTCGATACACTATTCCATCGTCAAGTTCGAAGTTTTTTACTGCACCAGATTCTAAATCGTCTCTTATTTTCAAAATAGTACTATCTCGATTTTGAGTTATTTGTAGCTGAATATCAATGCTATCCTCTTCTATTATTGAGATAAAATGGTTTGCTTCACTTAAGTTCTGAAGGCTTGCGGCAGAGTCAAAATGTCTACTTAATGCGTCTACATGAATCATATATTTACCACTTCTATGTTGAATATGGCAGTTATAGTTCGATAGCTCTAATGCCCACCTGGCTATCCTTGCATTGACGCTTTTTCTTTCTAATGTGAGGATTAGTGCATTACAATCCGTTATGATTTTAAATTCTATTCCGTCCAAGTAAATATTAAATTTTCTCAGTGCATAAATTATAGCTAAGGTTTCTAGTTCGAAGCTATGATACCTTCCCTCTTGCGGCGTAGTAGCTTGAGAAAAGTAGGCAATCGGATGAAATTTTCCGTCGTTCTGCTTCTGCAACAGAATAGCACCGAAGCCTATCTGGCTTGCATCGCAGTGAAGCTCTGTTTCTTTATCTGGACTATATAGTGATAACACTGGCTCCGATGTTAGTGAATCACACAAGAATTTAAACGCATTATTCGGCTTCGTTAGATCTCGAAGAGGTTTTGCAATGCACGAAAAGGAAGGTACAAATCGCCTGAAATAAGAAAAAAGTCCTAAACACTTTCTACACTTCTAGCGAGGTGCTTTATTGCCAAAATGTGGTTATTGTTTGGTTTTATCCCATCTTTGCATATGCTGAATCCTAAGAAATCGATTTGTGAAAAACAGAATTTACACTTTGACAATTTTAGCTGCAATCGGAATTCGGACAGTCTTCTTAAGACTCTTTTCAATAAAAAATGTGTTCGTCAAAAGTTTTTGTTCCTATAGCGATATCATCCAATATTCCCTTCTTTAATAATTGGTCCTAGTACAAAGCTAATAAACCGCTGAAAAACTGCAGGTGCGTTTTTTTGACCAAATGGCATCCGCAAGTATTCGTATTGTCCGTTTGGTGTTACGAAAGCAGTGTACTTAATTGAATCCTCCGCTACTTTCACTTGGTGGAATCCACTTTTTAAATCTAATATAGTAAAGTATTTTTTCCCCTCTAGTTTTTCTAAGCAATCATCTATTCGCGCGATTGGGTAACCTTCACTTAACTCTTTCAGTTATCTTATTTAACTGCCTATAGTCAACACACATCCTTTTCTCGCCACTTTTCTTTTTCACTAAAACGATTGCTGAAGAGTACGGTGATGTACTAGGTCTTATATGTCCTAGAGACAGGAGTTCGTCAATTATTGATTCGATCATGATACGATATTCTGCGAGGTGCGGAATAAACCGGTAAATCAAACTTTAACTTTATTCTCATTTCGTAGCTGTGATTTGCGATCGGAATATCTTTAATATTCAGATAGTTTTCCGTAATAATTTCACTGACCCTATTGTAATCTTCTTTGCTTAAGTCAGAACTAATATAAGATTCAATATCTTCGCATACATCAATATTCATTATGAAACTATCAAGTGTCTTAGTACTTATCGAGGGCATATCGGAAGATTCACTAATGAACGGAAGCATATCGGAAGTTTCACCAATTAACGGAAGTATTACGGAAGTTTTACTACTTACTGTCGACTCAACATAAAGTTCACTAAGTTTTTGAGACGGAACAGATATGTTATTATTCAATATTTTTTCGTCGGAGTTTTTAACATACGGCAGGAGCGCTACTTTTTTTTCCACACTTGAACTTTCCTGACATAATTCACAGTTTTCAACAATACTGTCTGTTTTCAATGGGCTATAAATACAATGTAAAGAATTCTCGTTAATTTTCAACATATCTTTATTTGCCGTAACTTTAATGCATGGCACTTTAACTCCTTTTTGGAAAAACAATTTCAATTTAAATAACTTCAAAAAGTCCCTTCCCAGCAGTAATGGGTAAGGAATACAATTATTAGGAACAACAAAAAGCAATACTTCATTTGTTAAGTTTTCAAACGTAATTTTAACGATTAATTTTCCAAAGGTGCAAAGTTTAAAGTTTCCAAGTCCTTTAAAACAGGTGTCGTGAAGCGAGTGCCCTATTAAACCCCGTGGCAGAGCGGAATGTCGTATCAAACTAATGGGCTACCCGTATCAAGCAGACATGAAAAACTATTATTTAATGGCAGGCTATCAATGTCGAACGTGATTCTTACCCTATTAATAAATGGTACTTCTGAAGGATCATCTTTGGTAACTTGGAGACCCTGGTGGCCGTCATCAGCTATGGCGATCGTCTGCTTCACTGAGGGCGAACTTGCAGTACAATTCTTGATCGTATGTTTAAGCGATCCACATCTGAAACACGATCCTTTTTCGCGTTTGGGTTCCGTACAATTCTTGGCTATATGGCCAAAATTTGAACAGTTGAAGCATCTTATAGTGTTCGCTGATGCTCGCGACGGATTGGAAGTTTTATTAAGTGTGCTTATGCGCTTGTTCCGCAGTTCTGAGTAGCGGCGTGACATCAATTTTAGGTCGTCCAAATTAGAAGCGGGGTACAGCACAGATATATCTGCAGTTTTGTCCTGCAGCCCTTCGATGATTAGTTGCATAATCTCTGGCTCCTCTATTGATCCTCTGGATGCGATCTCCTGCATTTGGAAAATATAACTTAAAACAGTCATTTTTCCCGGAATGAAAACTGTCGACTTAAGTAGATTAACTATTTCGACCACAGAGCAGTTACGGCTAAACGTCTGAAGAAAGCGTCTTTTGAACTCCATGTAAGTTGTTGACTGGTCCACGCGAAGAAACCAATCATAAGGCGACGTATGCATTTTAATTTAAATAAGTCGTCACCATCCAAAGTGTTGCATGTACGCTCAAAATCATTAATCCATTTGCTCGCATCGCTCGTTTGTTCGCCAGAAAATGGCAAAATGGCGCCGATTACGTCATTAACCTCGGCGCGGTTTTTATTACAAGTCCCTCGAAGATTTTCCAGTAGTTTCCGTTTTTCTAGCAGATTAATTTCGGCTTCAACAATTTCTTCTTCTGCCTTAAGAGCCTTTAAGTTGTCTTCCGCGATGAGGTCGCGTTGAGTTGGTGCAACATGCGCGTCTATTCGCTCATGTTGCCGGAAAATGTTTCTTCGATATTATCGACCTTTAAATTCGATCCTATACAAGCGAGTTCAGCTCTCTTTTCTTTTGCTAAAATTTCCAGTTGGCGCAAGGTTGACCTTTCATCAAACTGAATATCGTTGACTCGAAGCCACGCAATTATTTGTTCTTTTTCCATGTAGCTGTAGTTCAATGGAAAATTCCAGATTTGGCGGTGAAAAAACCGGCAGTGCACTATGGCTGTCTCTGTCTGGCCTGTGTTTTGTTACAAAGAGACGCGTTTGCATATACACAATTGCAAGACGCACTTGCATACATATAAGTTATCAAGTAACCCGCGCACTCAGAGTGCCCAGCCCTCACAGGGCGTAGCGCTGACGCTGCAACCAGCCGCACACAATCAATTGATTATAATTAAATTGATATTACTGCTGAGCCACAAGGCCAATAGTATCTGAAGGCGAAGTCAAGCCTTCCAACCTAATCCTCCTAAATAGTGCCACGCCTCGTTGGATACTGCCAAGAAGGAAGAACAACTTTACTGACGCCCAACGTTTTTTAAGAAGCCACACCCGTTAGAAGGCCACCTCACAAAATGTAAGTGGAATGTTTAATCTGAAACTTTAAGTCGTGTGTGTTAAGTGTTCAAACATATAAAATAATACAAAATCGTAAACGAAATCGTAAACAGTGAGACAACAAAAAACTCTGATTATAAAATATAAACTATCTGCGCGCAATTTATGTCCCCTGTTGTATAATATTTATTGTTTTCGCTGCTACACTGTGCGTGTCAATTTTGTCTGCTAAAGCTGATGAGTTGGGTACGTAGGGAAATTAAGCAAGAATACGATAGTGACGACAGCTTAAACGTACTAAATATAAGTGAAATTACCGTGCAAAACGAACTCGCTATGAATATCGACGCGAATCAGTTAAATGCTATTATAGACGGTGCCGTTAGAAGCGCGTTAGCCGAACAGGAAAACCGCTTAAAACTAGAATTTCGTGCAGAGGTTGAGGCTTTACAACAGCAAGTGAATAGCTTACAGATAGATACACCACAGGTAGAAGCCTATAGCCGCATAATTATAGATCGCACTGTTAGCTGCGATGTAAAACTTGACATTGTAAAATCTATCCCAGAGTTCGACGGCGAACAAAGTGATTACGTGGCTTGGCCATACCAGAACAGTGAGGCGCACTATCAAGCCGTCACGATTTTAAGAAATAAAATTCGTGGCCCGGCAAGAGCGCTATTAGTGTCACATAGTACGGTATTGAATTTTGACGCCATTATTGCTAGGTTAGATGTAACTTACGCAGATAAGACTTCACTTCGAGTTCTGCGCCAAAGATTGGAAATGGTTAGGCAAGGAGAGCTAAGCTTGATGCAGTATTATGATGAAGTGCAGAGAAATTTGACACTTGTGACTAATAAAGTCGTTATGTCACACGATGCGAACGCTGCTGTGTTACTTAATGCTGAAGTGAGAAATGATGCACTTCACGCCTTCATCTCAGGTCTGAAGAGATCTTTGAAAGCAATAGTGCACCCCGCGCAACCCAAAGATTTGCCGGCCGCACTAGCCTTAGCCATTGAAGCCGAGGCAAGCATCGAGCGAAGTATGTTCGCTAATTCCTATGCCAAAGCAATGGAAGACAGAAATCATGCTTCTGAAAGCAATAGGCAGCCAAACCGCCAGTATGATAGGCAGGGTAGGAGTGGTGGTAATGAGCGGGCTCCCGAAAGGAATCCCCACTATACAAAGAAACAGGGTCAGAGTAGGCCTCAGCAGGCAGAAAATACCCCAAAGAGTAACGACAGGCCACCACAAGAGCCCATGGAAGTGGACTCATCTTCTAAGTTCAGGCAGCAGACTAACTTTAACCCCCAAAAAAACGACCCCAATTCTGATAACAATAGAAATCAGAAAAGAAGCAGTAATTCCGAGCGCATGACAGGGCAGAGACGGCAGAGGGTGAACAATATAACTCAACAGACTCAACCTGAAGACCCACAAAAGTATCAGGAGGCAGCTACGGCAGCCGTAGCCAGCATAGATGATGATAGTGACTCTGGCAATGAAGCCGGATTGCTCAATTTTTTAGAGGACGCTCCCGGTTGCCATTTGTCGAAAAGCAGCTGGCTGGGAGAAAACTAAAGATACTTATCGACACTGGAGCGGCCAAAAACTACATTAAGCCCGTAAAGGAGCTCAAAGGAGTAGTATTGGTCGACTCCCCATTCGTTGTTAGTTCCATACACGGCTCTAACAAAATAAATAAAAAATGTTACATGTACATTTTTGGGCAAAAAGCCCTATTCTTTCTGCTTGACTCTCTAAATACGTTCGATGCCATCATAGGTCTAGACTAGTTAACACAAGTAGGGGCTACATTGGACTTAAAGTCTAGTACGATCAATTACGGTGACACAACAGAAATGTTGCAGTACCATAAGTGCGATAATGTAAATTTCACCCGTGTTGACGATATAGTAGTTCCGTCAACAATCAAAAGCGAATTTAAGAAGATGATGTTGAACAGAATTAAGGCATTTTCGACCCCTAACGAGGCGCTGCCTTTCAACACATCAGTCGTTGCGACAATTCGCACAACCGACAATAACCCCATTTACTCCAAGCTGTACCCACATCCAATGGGAGTAGCCGAGTTTGTAAACAAGGAAGTAAAGAACTTGTTGCATAATGGGATCATTCGCCCCTCTAAGTCGCCATACAACAATCCTACTTGGGTTGTTGACAAAAAGGGTTTTGATGAACACGGCAATAGAAATAAGAGATTGGTAATCGATTTTAGGAAACTAAACGAACAGACTATACCAGATAGGTACCCCATGCCCAATATTGCCATGATCTTAGCCAATTTAGGTAAAGCTAAATACTTTACCACGTTAGACCTTAAGTCTGGCTACCATCAGATATATCTTGCAGAGCAGGACCGCGAGAAAACGTCATTTTCTGTCAACGGGGGCAAGTACGAGTTCTGTCGACTGCCTTTCGGGTTAAAAAATGCTGGAAGCATTTTTCAAAGAACAATAGATGACGTTTTGCGGGAGCAGATAGGTAAGACGTGCTATGTGTACATAGATGACGTCATAATCTTCTCTGAAAATGAGTCCGATCATGCTAAGCATCGACTGGGTCCTAAAATGCCTCTGTGACGCCAACATGAAAGTCTCAAGGGAAAAAACCCATTTCTTCAAAGAAAGCGTAGAATACTTAGGCTTTATTGTAACAAAGGGCGGAGCTAAAACGGACCCTGAAAAAGTGCGCGCTATTCGAGAGTTCGAAGAACCCAAAAGTTTGTACGCACTCAGGTCTTTTTGGGTCTTGCTAGTTACTATAGAAGATTTATTAAGGACTTTGCAGCGATTGCAAGACCTCTGACAAACTTACTTAGGGGCGAGAATGGCTCCGTTAGTAAGCATATGTCGAGAAAAATTCCGATCACCTTCAATGACACAGAAAGAGAGGCATTCGATAGGGTAAGAAATATTCTGGCATCAGAAGACGTCATGTTAAGATATCCGGACTTTAAGAAGCCCTTTGACTTAACGACAGATGCTTCCGCGCATGGAATCGGGGCTGTGTTTTCGCAGGAAGGCAAGCCAATTACCATGATTTCTAGAACCCTAAAGGAATGCGAGACAAATTATGCTACCAACGAGAGGGAGCTACTCGCAATAGTATGGGCACTGGGAAAGTTACAGCAGTATTTGTATGGAACGCGCGACATCAATATCTATACAGATCATCAGCCTCTTACTTTTGCGGTCTCAGATAAGAATCCAAATGCCAAAATCAAAAGATGGAAGGGGTTTATTGACGAACATAATGCCAAAATTTTTTACAAACCCGGTAAAGAGAACTTTGTGGCAGACGCGCTTTCGCGTCAAAATATTAACGCTTTACAAAACGAGATAGAGTCCGATGTTGCCACTATACACAGTGAGCTATCGTTGACCTACACTATTGATGCCACAGATAAGCCGCTTAATTGCTTCAAAAACCAGATAATCCTGGAAGAGGCACAGTTTCCGTTGAAACGCACATTTGTGCTTTTCCGAGAGAAAATTAGGCACACCATATATTTCACGCGGGATGACGAAGCTCTCCGCGAGCTAAACCAAGTGGTGCAACCAGGCGTGGTAAATGCAATTCATTGCAATCTCCACACCTTGGCCTATATACAAGACGAGTTGGTAAGGGTTTTTCCGGCAACTAAATTTTGGCATTGCAAAAATCTTGTAACTGACATTACTGACCAGAACGAACAAAGAGAGATCGTTATAGCTGAGCATAGTCGCGCCCATAGGGCCGCACAAGAAAATGTTAAACAAATTCTGTGCGACTATTATTTCCCAAAAATGTCTAAGCTAGTATCGGAGGTAATAGCCAACTGTAAGATATGCACTAAAGCTAAGTATAATAGGCATCCGAAAAAACAACAGCTTGGTGTGACACCGGTACCAACATATGCCGGCGAGATGCTGCATATCGATATATTTTCTACTGATAAAAAACAGTTCTTAACATGTATCGATAAATTTTCTAAGTTTGCCATCACGCAGCCTATAGTATCTCGGACAATAACAGATCTAAAGATCCCAATTATCCAGCTGGTAAATTCTTTTCCCAAAACCAAGACAATATACTGTGACAATGAAGCAGCATTCAATTCAGAGACTATCACGTCTCTATTAAAAAACCAATTCGGGATTGATGTGGTCAATGCGCCCCCAATGCATAGCTCATCGAACGGGCAGGTGGAACGCTTCCACAGCACATTATCAGAAATAGCGAGGTGTCTTAAGTTAGAAAA
Source organism: Scaptomyza pallida (assembly GCA_018152965.1). Taxonomy (NCBI): domain Eukaryota; kingdom Metazoa; phylum Arthropoda; class Insecta; order Diptera; family Drosophilidae; genus Scaptomyza; species Scaptomyza pallida. Next base: position 630,532 of record JAECXP010000228.1, on the reverse strand, counting down.
GAAATTCGAAGACACTATTGAGCTCATAATGCAGGCGACCGTTAGGTACAACCGTACGATTCATTCGGTTACCGGGAAGAAGCCGATAGAGGTAATTCACGCGTCAACCGAAGAATTCAAGGAAAACATTATAAGCAAAATAACTAACGCTCAGCAGACTCAGCTAGATCGGAATAATGCATCAAGGCAAAATAGGGTTTTTGAAGTAGGGGAAAAGGTATTTGTAAACAATAACAAAAGATTGGGCAACAAGCTGACCCCCTTGTGTTCTGAGGAGACCATTCAAGCAGACGTAGGAACGTCTGTTCTTATTAAGGGGAGGGTGGTCCACTAGGACAACCTAAGGTAGCTGCTCATATTTTCTTTTCCTTTTATAAACCATAATAACCAAGTTAAGAATAGTATTTAAGAAAATGAGCAAAAAAACTCATAGGAATAAATTGTCTCTTGCAGGTTCGTGGGCATCGTTCTTACTCTTTTCGCAGTTGTAAATGCGCGAATCACAGACTACTCGCATTCCAATTACATTCCCGTTATGGACGGAGAGGTAATGGTATGGGAGCAACGCAACTATTTAAGACACTCGAGCAACCTTTCAGAGTTCGTTGCGATGTTAGACGAGACTGACAGATTGACGAATTTATTCCCCCAATCGCATATGCGAAAACTTTTAGATATAGATATTGACCATGCCAGAAACTTGTTGTCCGCTTTAAAAATTCACCACCGTATAGCCAGAGGTATAGACTTTTTGGGTACGTATTGAAGGTAGTAGCTGGAACACCAGATGCCGCGGATTTCGAAAGAATTAGAATGACTGAGTCCCAACTCATCGAGTCCAACAATAGACAAGTGGTAATTAACACCATAGCACAAAAACGAATTAATAAGCTTACGGAAACAGTAAATAAATTATTTAAAGAAAGAAAGGGAGACCTTACAGACACACCCCACCTTTACGAGTCATTATTGGCAAGAAATAGAATGCTAATTTCGGAAATTCAGAATTTAATGTTGTCAATCACTTTAGCTAAATCCAATATTATAAATCCTAGTATTTTTGACCACGACGACTTAAAGTCCATTCTAATTGAACATCCCACAGAGGTGCCCATAGTCAACCTAATGGAAGTATCTAATATAAAGATCTTCCAGTCCGATAACATAGTCCGTATATTAATTGACTACCCCCAAATTAAGTTTATTTGCAAGAAGATAACAATGTTTCCCGTGGCACACAAAAACATCATGCTCCAGCTGACAGACGACACAGTGGCGGAATGCACCAGCGGAATCATGGCCGTCACAGACTGCGCGACCACCAGCTACACCTCCTTCTGCAAATTGGCGGATCATGAAACTTGCGCCAGCGGCTTGCACTCGGGAGGCTCGGCTCTCTGCCATACTCAGGCCAGCCACCTTAAGCCGATTACATCGGTGGATGAGGGAACAATAATCATCAACGACCATCCGGCACAAGTCAGTACAGATGACGGACCAGAGAGATTGGTACGAGGCACGAATTTAATAACGTTCCAGCGCCTGGCTATCATAAACGGGACTAAATACGTAAACCGCAAGATGGTATTAAGTAAGTCACCAGGAGTAGCTACGTCCCCATTGCTGAACGTCATCGGCCACGACCCAGTACTAAGTCTACCACTACTGAACCGGATGAACGAGCATAACCTCCGAGTGATACAAGAAGTTAAGGATCATGCAGAAGCCCAGTGGTCGCCCAAGGTCTGGTTTTCGGCCGGGGTAGGAGTCAGTCTGGTCTCCAGCGGTTCTATCCTTCTCTGCCTGGTTCTGAGAAGAAGACGAGCGTCGAGGGAGATAAAAAAACTGATGGACTTGTATGGAGTGCCCCGGGACGGCGCAACTTTAAGGGGGGAGGAGTTATCAAGTAACCCGCGCACTCAGAGTGCCCAGCCCTCACAGGGCGTAGCGCTGACGCTGCAAGGCAGCAAGTCAGTGGCCGAGTAGCGGGCGTTGCGCTGATGCAATATGCTAAGCCAATGCCCGAGCAACAAAGTCAGCTATGGTAACATGACTCTGGCGAATGTCGCAAGAGCATAGTTATGATTATGCTGAGTCGGCTTGCCGGCTATGACTTGGCTGCTCGAGCTCGAGTTCTGTAGGTTAGTGGTTAAGCATTTTTGTATTCTTGAATCAGTTCTGTGTATGACTTTATAAAATAAACTCACTTTACTCCGGCAACCAGCCGCACACAATCAATTGATTATAATTAAATTGATATTACTGCTGAGCCACAAGGCCAATAGTATCTGAAGGCGAAGTCAAGCCTTCCAACCTAATCCTCCTAAATAGTGCCACGCCTCGTTGGATACTGCCAAGAAGGAAGAACAACTTTACTTATACACACTTATGAGCTGGCGTCAGGTTTTGTATGAGAAAATTTGGTTTTAGGCGTTTAAAGAATCCCACTTCTGAAGTTGTAAATGACGATGCTCTTGTTGTTTTTCTTTTGTCGTATTATAAGATATCGTTTATTCTTTAATTTATTTCTTAAGTTTACAATTGCGTCTTTTTTATTTTTTAAGCGACGATGCGCTGCGTCTTCCTTTTGTGCCAACAATGAATGTTCGCTCACCGAACTTGTTCCGTTCCTTGTTACGATCTACATCGGCGATGGGATATCGTATGAACTATCGATAGCTCAAACCCTCCGATCATATGATAGTTCATACTGTTACCGATATAATAAAATATAACTTAAAATAATATACAATTATATATATCTTAACAAATTATTATAAAAATCCAAAAATTTTCATACTTTTGAATTTTGTATGGGGGGATGCAGTGCACAGTAAACTTTAGTGGGCCAGGGCTCATTCTATATGTTAGATCTACTTACCTTCTTACTTACCTTCATACTAGCTGAAATTAACGAATAGAAAGAGTATTTGGGGGGGCCTATTAGTTTATACTCATACTTACCTTTATACCCACTCTCTAACAGCTGATTCATATAAAATACATATAAATATAAAATCAAAAATAAATAAATAAATGATAAATAATAACCTAAAATATAAACTAAAAATCTTATAAATAAGTTAAAAGGCTCACAAAGCCAGAATAAATATTAAAAAATTATAAATATTATAAAAATCCAAAAATTTTCATACTTTTGAATTCTGTACGGGGAGATGCAGTGCATAGTAAACTTAAGTGGACCAGGGTTCACTCCATATGTCAGATCTACCTACCTTCTTACTTACCTTCATACTTACCTTCATACTAGCTGAAATTAACAAATAGAAAGGGTATTTGGGGGGACCTATTAGTTTATACTCATACTTACCTTCATACCCACTCTCTAACAGCTGATTCATATAAAATACATATAAATATAAAATCAAAAATCAAAAATAAATAAATAAAATATAAATAATAATCTAAAATATAAACTAAAAATCTTATAAATAAGTTAAAAGGCTAACAAAGCCAGAATAAATATTAAAAAATTATAAATATTATAAAAATCCAAAAATTTTCATACTTTTGAATTTCGTATGGGGAAGCTGCAGTGCATAGAGCACTCAAGAAGGCCAGGGCTCATTCTATATGTTAGATCCACTTACCTTCTTATTTACCTTCATACTAGCTTAAATTAACGAATAGAAAGGGTATCTGGGGGGCCTATCAGTTTTAGGCTCATACTTACCTTCATACCTACTCACAAACAGCTGATTCATATAAAAATACATAAAAAAATAAAATTAAAAATCAAAAATAAATAAATAAAATATAAATAATAACCTAAAATATAAACTAAAAATCTTATAAATAAGTTAAAAGGCTCACAAAGCAAGAATAAATATTAAAAAATTATAAATATTATAAAAATCCAAAAATTTTCATACTTTTGAATTTTGTATGGGGGGATGCAGTGCATAGTAAACTTTAGTGGGCCAGGGCTCATTCTATATGTTAGATCTACTTACCTTCTTACTTACCTTCATACTAGCTGAAATTAACGAATAGAAAGAGTATTTGGGGGGGCCTATTAGTTTATACTCATACTTACCTTTATACCCACTCTCTAACAGCTGATTCATATAAAATATATATAAATATAAAATCAAAAATAAATATATAAATGATAAATAATAACCTAAAATATAAACTAAAAATCTTATAAATAAGTTAAAAGGCTCAGAAAGCCAGAATAAATATTAAAAAATTATAAATATTATAAAAATCCAAAAATTTTCATACTTTTGAATTTTGTATGGGGGGATGCAGTGCATAGTAAGCTTTAGTGGGCCAGGGTTCACTCCATATGTCAGATCTACCTACCTTCTAACTTACCTTCATACTTACCTTCATACTAGCTGAAATTAACGAATAGAAAGAGTATTTGGGGGGGCCTATTAGTTTATACTCATACTTACCTTTATACCCACTCTCTAACAGCTGATTCATATAAAATATGTCGGGTCAGAGTTCATTTTATCGACCATATTAATTGATTATTTACAAAGGCTTGAGCCATACACGAATTCACTTGAGTGTGCCGCTGCTGCATCAAGACTGACTCTTACTTTTCAATGCTGCGATGCTCGTCGCCAAATTCTAATGCGCAATTCACTTAGCACATCTTCCATACTCTTCACTCACAGACACTCAGCAACTCAAGTGACTACGTTCAGCAACAGATAGCCTTCTCTTTCTTACTCGTGACGCTTCACTCTACGAATAACGGAACTATGAAAACAGACAATTGATCTAGAGATGAGAGTCGCGCTCTCAACGACGGTTAAATTCAAAAAGGAATTATCGTAACACGACACGGCTATCCTGACAACCTACACGTCCTCGTGTAGTAGTTTTTATAATAGGACAAATCCACTTTCATCCATAAACAACAAATAAACATAGCCATCTTTATATTTCTCGATTTCATTTTTATCTCAAGTGTAGCTTTATAAACAGTTTTCTTATAAGAGTAAACCCTCTTTATACAACTTAGTCAACTTATATCGTAATTATTTCGATTACATATTCTCTTCATTTTACAATCTTAATTATAAATGATTCATAACAATTTCTTAATACGCCTCACATGGGCCTTCTGCCAGATCAACCATAACACATAGTCACATAAGACTGATAGCACATCGTCACACCAGACGGATAACACATCGTCACACCAGACGGATAACTCATCGTCACACCAGACGGATAACTCATCGTCACACCAGACGGATAACACATCATCTCACTCAGATGGATAGCTTTTCGTCCCAACTGGACTCATTGGCAGGCTTAACTCATCATTTTCAATATCTAGTTCACTCGGTATGCCACTACCTGGCATCTTTTGAACATCTTCATGACAGTATTTATACATTCTTTTACTTTTTAATGATTTCAACATATATCTGTCACCATCCAAGACCTCTACTACTAAAAACGGTCCTTTAAACTTCGTATCTAACTTGGTTTGATGTCGCTCCTCGTTTTTTAGCAACACGTAATCACCAACATTATGCCTTACAACTCTTGCCTTATTTTTGTCAAACCTGATTTTATCATATGAAGCTAAAGTTTTCATTTTATCGGAAGCGTTAGCCCTAACGTTAGCCAAATCAATCTCTACTTCAGTTTCAAGTGGTGGAACCAATCCCAGTGGTCGCGCCTCTTTTCCGATTAACATTTCTAGCGGGCTTGCCTCAGTTGCTCGGCTTATGGTACAATTTAGTGCAAGCTGCACTTCTCCAAGCGCATCTTGCCAAGATCTCTGACTTGCCTCTACAGCAGTTAACAAGTTTTTGAGGGTGCTCATCACTCGCTCAACTTGGCCATTTGCGCGGCTCGCTCCCGTGGCTATCAAATGCAGTTTTATTTGTTGGGAATCACAAAATTCAGAAAATTTGGAACTAGAAAAGCATCTGCCCTGATCTGCTATAAGACGATTCGGGACGCCAAACAACGATATGGCTGATTTCAAAGACTTAACGCAACTTTCTGTATCCAATTTAAGTACGTGGTACAAATAAACAAATTTTGTATAAGCGTCGATCTGAACTATGACATACTCTTTTATATCACTTTTGCCACTTAATTTGCCAGTGATATCAATATGAACCGTATGCCAGGGTATATTGACCTTTGGTATGGGATGAAGTTCAGCTTGGATTTTTCCAGAATGAGACTTAGAAGTCCGGCAAGTAATACAATTGGAGACAAATTTACGGACATACTTATTCATTTTGTTAAACCAATAATATTGATAAACTTTGTCCAGTGTCTTTTGCCAACCCAGGTGCATAATCGATTCGTGCACCTGGTTAATTACTGACCATTTAAACGCTCGTGGCACTACCGGCAAGCAACGTGTTCTACCGTTTCGTTGTATCTTGCGATGCAAGATACCCTTACGTAGCTCATACGTTTTAGTCAAATCTTCAAAGAACTCATCAGACTCTAATTTGGTGACAATTTCAATAATTTCAGAATCTAAACGCTGCTCAGCAAGAAGCCAGTCGCAAGAAATCTCAGCTAAATTAACTCGCTTTTCTGGAATTTTAGGTAAAGCTAAATGTGATTTTGGTGGCAACGGATTTCGTGACAAAAAAGTCGACATGGGACATACGCTTTCCTTCCCTATATTGGATTTCGAAATCGAAGGACTGTAGGTAGGCCCACCAGCGGTGCACTCTTGGAGTTAAATCTATTTTCGTACGAGAAGCTTTTAATGAGTTACAATCGGTATACACCACGAAATTGAGACCAACTAAATAATGACGAAAATGTTTTACGCCCTCAACAACAGCTAGGGTCTCCAACTCGTACGAGTGATATCTAGACTCGGCAAGAGAGGTTGTTTTGCTAAAATATTCTATGACATGTAGGGTATTTTGTATTCGGTGCATAAGCATTGCGCCATAACCAATGGAGCTCGCATCCGTATGCAACTCAACTGGGTGCTGAGGGTCAAATATTACTAACACTGGTTCGTTTGTAAGTATTTTCACAATGTGTTCCCTAACTCTTTCCAATTCAGAATTCCAAGTAAAGCTTTCATTTCCAGAGGTTAGGGAATACAATGGTTTCATAATTTGGGAGAAATTAGGCACGAATTTTCGAAAATACGAGGCTAAACCAATAAATTGTCTAACACCAGTGATTGTTTGTGGTGGAGGTAACGAACTTAAAGCAGTTATTTTTCGAGAATTCGGACGGACCTCACCAGCTCGTATCTTATAGCCCAGATACAGCACTTCAGTTTTAAGAAAACTACATTTGTCAATGTTAAAAGTAAATCCAGCATTTACAAGAATGTCTAAAACAATTTGCAACCTTTCCATTCCAGACTCCTTTGTTGGTGACACTACCATGATGTCATCCATATAGACGATCACATAGGTATGAGCAAGGTTGCCTAGAGCATTCATTACTGCGCGCTGAAAGACTGCTGGCGCATTTTTAAGGCCGAAGGGCATTGCCAGAAATTCGTATTGGCCCTCTGGAGTCACAAATGCCGTATACTCTATTGAATCATGGTGAATTGGTATTTGGTGGAAACCACTAGCCATGTCCAAACACGAGAAAAAGTTAGCTCCACAAAGTCTGGCTATTTGATCATTAATAAGCGGCAAAGGGTATTTGTCCGAAACAGTATTCAAATTTAGTTCCCTATAATCGACACAAAGACGATCAGAGCCGTTCTTCTTCTTAACCAGCAGCATGGGGCTGGCATAAGGGGAACAACTTGGGCGTATAATATTGCAATTTATCAACTCACTTATTTGCACTCTAACTGTCTCTTTCTCTTGGGGACTAAGTCTGTAAGGCCGTCGCTGTACTGTTTTGTTAGGATCAATTAAACGAATTTTCATTTCACCAGTGCTAACCCTCTTACATGGAATTCCTTTTACAAAAGCAGTTGAATAGTTTTCAATTAATTTAATTAATTCATCTTTTTCAGAACCAACTAACTCAGTGTCAATACCAACTAGCTTAAATGTTGGCTTAGCTAAAGAACAATTATTGACAATTTTCGATTTTACTATTTCAAACTTATCCGGTGCGATAACGACGTTAAAACCTTGATGGAGTATCTCTCGCCCGATTATAGTATCGTTTTTCAGCTGAGTATCGCCCACCACGTGAAACAATACTTCAATAACATTTTCGTTAATAGTAACTTGACTTAAAATTTGTAGCGTACTATAAATACCGGCATCACCAATACCTTTTAACATTATAATATTATTAAAGCGTTTGCCATTTAACTTATTACTGATTGTCTCCTTTATCAATGAGCACTCGGAGCCTGAATCAAAACAAATCGGAAAGAGCTCACCATGTTGTTCCATAACGGCTTTCGGTTCGGCGACGAAACACTGATTGACGCTCTTCTGCTGTATAGTGGACGTTTTGGCTGCAGTCCCGTTACTTGAACATTTGTTTGCAAAATGCCCTTGTTGACCACATTTGTAACAGGTAACACTCGGCTTCTCACGCAGTGATTTGGTTTCACTGTCCCGATGCATTTTTGTTCGGCACTCATTCTGTTTGTGTCCTGGTTTGCCGCAGAAATAACACGCCACAGCAGATACTCTTCTCTTCTTTTTGTCCAGTCCAGCATTATCGTCACGACTCGCACGCCTTTTCTCATTAAAAGAGAACGCCTTCAATTCGCTCTGAAGTTTGCTCCTCGATTGTACGTTTGAAGTGTAGACAATTCGCCGCAAACGGCTGTCAATGTTTGCCATGTGTGCAAATACAGTAGATACGGCAATTTCTTCGCTGTTCATTTTTCGCCATTTCGTAGTAAGTGACGTCATGAGGCGACTTGCATAGACAGCAAGACATTCGCCGTCAGCGGGGCGACTGTTCAGCAAATTGAAAAACATGGCTGCCGGCGTCTCTTCGTTGTCGAAGCGCTGAAGAAACAATTCTCGAAACTCACTCCATTTCATGCCAGGGTATGAGATTTGTGTTAGCCATTGAGAAGCAGTTCCCTCCAAGGAATTACTTAATGCCATAACGAGTTTACTGCCTTCCAGAGGGTGCTCCGATAGTATAATGTCAGTAGTCGCGCACCATTTCAAGGCTTCCACTCCAGCAGCGTCAGCGTCGAATTTCGGTAACGTGATGTCGCGGCTTAGCTGCTGTACTTGTGTTGTAGCTTGCACTGTTTTAAGAAGTTCGATCATATTACGATTTTGCTGATCGAAAACTTCTCGCAACTGATCTACAGATATTGTAGGAGTTGACACAGATCCCACTTCTGATGTCGGGTCAGAGTTCATTTTATCGACCATATTAATTGATTATTTACAAAGGCTTGAGCCATACACGAATTCACTTGAGTGTGCCGCTGCTGCATCAAGACTGACTCTTACTTTTCAATGCTGCGATGCTCGTCGCCAAATTCTAATGCGCAATTCACTTAGCACATCTTCCATACTCTTCACTCACAGACACTCAGCAACTCAAGTGACTACGTTCAGCAACAGATAGCCTTCTCTTTCTTACTCGTGACGCTTCACTCTACGAATAACGGAACTATGAAAACAGACAATTGATCTAGAGATGAGAGTCGCGCTCTCAACGACGGTTAAATTCAAAAAGGAATTATCGTAACACGACAAATACATATAAATATAAAATCAAAAATCAAAAATAAATAAATAAAATATAAAAAATAATCTAAAATATAAACTAAAAATCTTATAAATAAGTTAAAAGGCTAACAAAGCCAGAATAAATATTAACAAATTATAAATATTATAAAAATCCAAAAATGATCATACTTTTGAATTTTGTATGGGGAAGCTGCAGTGCATAGAGCACTCAAGCAGGCCATGGCTCATTCTATATGTTAGATCCACTTACCTTCTTATTTACCTTCATACTAGCTGAAATTAACGAATAGAAAGGGTATCTGGGGGGCCTATCAGTTTTAGGCTCAAACTTACCTTCATTCCTACACACAAACAGCTGATTCATATAAAAATACATAAATATATAAAATTAAAAATCAAAAATAAATAAATAAAATATAAATAATAACCTAAAATATAAACTAAAAATCTTATAAATAAGTTAAAAGGCTCACAAAGCCAGAATAAATATTAAAAAATTATAAATATTATAAAAATCCAAAAATTTTCATACTTTTGAATTTTGTATAGGGGGATGCAGTGCATAGTAAACTTCAGTGGGCCAGGGCTCATTCTATATGTTAGATCTACTTACCTTCTTACTTACCATCATACTTACCTTCATACTAGCTGAAATTAACAAATAGAAAGGGTATTTGGGGGGGCCTATTAGTTTATACTCATACTTACCTTTATACCCACTCTCTAACAGCTGATTCTTATAAACTAAAAATCTTATAAATAAGTTAATAGGCTCACAAAGCCAGAATAAATATTAACAAATTATAAATATTATAAAAATCCAAAAATTTTCATACTTTTGAATTTTGTATGGGGAAGCTGCAGTGCATAGAACACTCAAGCAGGCCAGGCCTCACTCTACATGTTACCTTCTTATTTACCTTCATACTTACCTTCATACTAGCTGAAATTAACAAATAGAAAGGGTATTTGGGGGGCCTATTAGTTTTGACTCATACTTACCTTCATACCTACTCTCTAACAGCTGATTCATATAAATACATAAAAACATAAAATCAAAATCAAAAATAAATAAATAAATTATAAATAATAACCTAAAATATAAACGAAAATCTTATAAATAAGTTAAAAGGCTAACAAAGCCAGAATAAATATTAACAAATTATAAATATTATAAAAATCCAAAAATTTTCATACTTTTGAATTTTGTATGGGGGGATGCATTGCATAGTAAACTTTAGTGGGCCAGGGCTCATTCTATATGTTAGATCTACTTACCTTCTTACTTACCTTCTAGCTGAAATTAACGAATAGAAAGAGTATTTGGGGGGGCCTATTAGTTTATACTCATACTTACCTTTATACCCACTCTCTAACAGCTGATTCATATAAAATACATATAAATATAAAATCAAAAATAAATAAATAAATAATAAATAATAACCTAAAATATAAACTAAAAATCTTATAAATAAGTTAAAAGGCTCACAAATTTTCATACTTTTGAATTTTGTATAGGGGGATGCAGTGCATAGTAAACTTTAGTGGGCCAGGGCTCATTCTATATGTTAGATCTACTTACCTTATTACTTACCTTCATACTAGCTGAAATCAACGAATAGAAAGGGTATTTGGGGGGGCCTGTTAGTTTATACTCATACTTACCTTTATACCCACTCTCTAACAGCTAATTCATATAAAATACATATAAATATTAATTCAAAAATCAAAAATAAATAAATAAATTATAAATAATAACCTAAAATATAAACTTAAAATCTTATAAATAAGTTAAAAGGCTCACAAAGCCAGAATAAATATTAAAAAATTATAAATATTATAAAAATCCAAAAATTTTCATACTTTTGAATTTTGTATAGGGGGATGCAGTGCATAGTAAACTTTAGTGGGCCAGGGCTCATTCTATATGTTAGATCTACTTACCTTATTACTTACCTTCATACTAGCTGAAATCAACGAATAGAAAGGGTATTTGGGGGGGCCTGTTAGTTTATACTCATACTTACCTTTATACCCACTCTCTAACAGCTGATTCTTATAAAATACATATAAAGATAAAATCAAAAATAAATAAATAAATGATAAATAATAACCTAAAATATAAACTAAAAATCTTATAAATAAGTTAATAGGCTCACAAAGCCCGAATAAATATTAAAAAATTATAAATATTATAAAAATCCAAAAATTTTCATACTTTTGAATTTTGTATGGGGAAGCTGCAGTGCATAGAACACTCAAGCAGGCCAGGGCTCACTCTACATGTTAGATCCACTTACCTTCTTATTTACCTTCATACTTACCTTTATACTAGCTGAAATTAACAAATAGAAAGGGTATTTGGGGGGCCTATTAGTTTTGACTCATACTTACCTTCATACCTACTCTCTAACAGCTGATTCATATAAATACATAAAAACATAAAATCAAAATCAAAAATAAATAAATAAATTATAAATAATAACCTAAAATATAAACGAAAAATCTTATAAATAAGTTAAAAGGCTAACAAAGCCAAAATAAATATTAAAAATTATAAATAATATAAAAATCTAAAAATTTTCATACTTTTGAATTTTGTATTGGGAGATGCAGTGCATAGTAAACTTAAGTGGGCCAGGGCTCATTCTATTTGTTAGATCTGCTTACCTTCTTACTTACCTTCATACTAGCTGAAATTAACGAATAGAAAGGGTATTTGGGGGGGCCTATTAGTTTTGACTCATACTTACCTTCATACCTACTCTCTAACAGCTGATTCATATAAAAATACATAAAAACATAAAATCAAAAATCAAAAATAAATAAATAAATTATAAATAATAAAATTGATCATAAACTTAAAATCTTATAAATAAGTTAAAAGGCTTACAAAGCCAGAATAAATATTAAAAATTATAAATATTATAAAAATCCAAAAATTTTCATACTTTTGAATTCTGTATAGGGAGATGCAGTGCATAGTAAGCTTAGGTGGGCCAGGGCTCATCCTATATGTTAGATCTACTTACCTTCTTACTTACCTTCATATTTACCTTCATACTAGCTGAAATTAACAAATAGAAAGGGTATTTGGGGGGGCCTATTAGTTTTGACTCATACTTACCTTCATACCTACTCTCTAACAGCTGATTCATATAAAAATACATAAAAACATAAAATCAAAAATAAATAAATAAATGATAAATAATAATCTAAAATATAAACTAAAAATCTTATAAATAAGTTAAAAGGCTCACAAAGCCAGAATAAATATTAAAAAATTATAAATATTATAAAAATCCAAAAATTTTCATACTTTTGAATTTTGTATAGGGGGATGCAGTGCATAGTAAACTTCAGTGGGCCAGGGCTCATTCTATATGTTAGATCTACTTACCTTCTTACTTACCATCATACTTACCTTCATACTAGCTGAAATTAACAAATAGAAAGGGTATTTGGGGGGGCCTATTAGTTTATACTCATACTTACCTTTATACCCACTCTCTAACAGCTGATTCTTATAAACTAAAAATCTTATAAATAAGTTAATAGGCTCACAAAGCCAGAATAAATATTAACAAATTATAAATATTATAAAAATCCAAAAATTTTCATACTTTTGAATTTTGTATGGGGAAGCTGCAGTGCATAGAACACTCAAGCAGGCCAGGCCTCACTCTACATGTTACCTTCTTATTTACCTTCATACTTACCTTCATACTAGCTGAAATTAACAAATAGAAAGGGTATTTGGGGGGGCCTATTAGTTTTGACTCATACTTACCTTCATACCTACTCTCTAACAGCTGATTCATATAAATACATAAAAACATAAAATCAAAATCAAAAATAAATAAATAAATTATAAATAATAACCTAAAATATAAACGAAAAATCTTATAAATAAGTTAAAAGGCTAACAAAGCCAGAATAAATATTAACAAATTATAAATATTATAAAAATCCAAAAATTTTCATACTTTTGAATTTTGTATGGGGGGATGCATTGCATAGTAAACTTTAGTGGGCCAGGGCTCATTCTATATGTTAGATCTACTTACCTTCTTACTTACCTTCATACTAGCTGAAATTAACGAATAGAAAGAGTATTTGGGGGGGCCTATTAGTTTATACTCATACTTACCTTTATACCCACTCTCTAACAGCTGATTCATATAAAATACATATAAATATAAAATCAAAAATAAATAAATAAATGATAAATAATAACCTAAAATATAAACTAAAAATCTTATAAATAAGTTAAAAGGCTCACAAATTTTCATACTTTTGAATTTTGTATAGGGGGATGCAGTGCATAGTAAACTTCAGTGGGCCAGGCCTCATTCTATATGTTAGATCTACTTACCTTCTTACTTACCTTCATACTTACCTTCATACTAGCTGAAATTAACGAATAGAAAGGGTATTTGGGGGGGCCTATTAGTTTATTCTCATACTTACCTTTATACCCACTCTCTAACAGCTAATTCATATAAAATACATATAAATATTAATTCAAAAATCAAAAATAAATAAATAAATTATAAATAATAACCTAAAATATAAACTAAAAATCTTATAAATAAGTTAAAAGGCTCACAAAGCCAGAATAAATATTAAAAAATTATAAATATTATAAAAATCCAAAAATTTTCATACTTTTGAATTTTGTATAGGGGGATGCAGTGCATAGTAAACTTTAGTGGGCCAGGGCTCATTCTATATGTTAGATCTACTTACCTTATTACTTACCTTCATACTAGCTGAAATCAACGAATAGAAAGGGTATTTGGGGGGGCCTATTAGTTTATACTCATACTTACCTTTATACCCACTCTCTAACAGCTGATTCTTATAAAATACATATAAAGATAAAATCAAAAATAAATAAATAAATTATAAATAATAACCTAAAATATAAACTAAAAATCTTATAAATAAGTTAATAGGCTCACAAAGCCCGAATAAATATTAAAAAATTATAAATATTATAAAAATCCAAAAATTTTCATACTTTTGAATTTTGTATGGGGAAGCTGCAGTGCATAGAACACTCAAGCAGGCCAGGGCTCACTCTACATGTTAGATCCACTTACCTTCTTATTTACCTTCATACTTACCTTTATACTAGCTGAAATTAACAAATAGAAAGGGTATTTGGGGGGGCCTATTAGTTTTGACTCATACTTACCTTCATACCTACTCTCTAACAGCTGATTCATATAAATACATAAAATCATAAAATCAAAATCAAAAATAAATAAATAAATTATAAATAATAACCTAAAATATAAACGAAAAATCTTATAAATAAGTTAAAAGGCTAACAAAGCCAAAATAAATATTAAAAATTATAAATATTATAAAAATCTAAAAATTTTCATACTTTTGAATTTTGTATTGGGAGATGCAGTGCATAGTAAACTTTAGTGGGCCAGGGCTCATTCTATTTGTTAGATCTGCTTACCTTCTTACTTACCTTCATACTAGCTGAAATTAACGAATAGAAAGGGTATTTGGGGGGGCCTATTAGTTTTGACTCATACTTACCTTCATACCTACTCTCTAACAGCTGATTCATATAAAAATACATAAAAACATAAAATCAAAAATCAAAAATAAATAAATAAATTATAAATAATAAAATTGATCATAAACTTAAAATCTTATAAATAAGTTAAAAGGCTTACAAAGCCAGAATAAATATTAAAAATTATAAATATTATAAAAATCCAAAAATTTTCATACTTTTGAATTCTGTATAGGGAGATGCAGTGCATAGTAAGCTTAGGTGGGCCAGGGCTCATCCTATATGTTAGATCTACTTACCTTCTTACTTACCTTCATATTTACCTTCATACTAGCTGAAATTAACAAATAGAAAGGGTATTTGGGGGGGCCTAATAGTTTTGACTCATACTTACCTTCATACCTACTCTCTAACAGCTGATTCATATAAAAATACATAAAAACATAAAATCAAAAATCAAAAATAAATAAATAAATTATAAATAATAAAATTTATCATAAACTTAAAATCTTATAAATTAGTTAAAAGGCTTACAAAGCCGGAATAAATATTAAAAATTATAAATATTATAAAAATCCAAAAATTTTCATACTTTTGAATTCTGTACGGGGAGATGCAGTGCATAGTAAACTTAAGTGGACCAGGGCTCATTTTATATGTTAGATCCACTTACCTTCTTATTTACCTTCATACTTACCTTCATACTAGCTGAAATTAACGAATAGAAAGGGTATTTGGGGGGGCCTATTAGCTTTTTCTCATACTTACCTTTATATCTACTCACAAACAGCTGTTTCATACAAAAATACATAAAAATATAAAATCTGTTAAAAGTCTTGATGAATCGGAAAATAAAGAATACACGGCGAGTTAGGTTTATATATGTTACTGCTTTTATTTTTGTGCGCGTCCGCGTCTACTACGAATAACATTTTCAAGCGAGTGCGTATTACAAAGATGAAGCTTAAGTGTGACCAAGTATTCATTGTTGCCTAAGTGATCGATACTTACAACATAATCGATATTTACAACACTCCTTCTCAACGATTACATACTCTGAACTTAAGCACTAATAACAATTCATCTGCTGAATACATTTGACGTGTTTAATCTTTTGCAAATTCTTTGTTAACACATCAGATACCATATTATCAGTACTTATATATTGAACATCAATTTCCTTTTTATCATATAATTCACGAACATGATGATATTTGATGTCAATATGTTTACTACGATTATGCAAAATTGGATTTTTTGGCTAAACATTGAGCGCTTTGATTATCGCAGTATAACAAAACTGACTTAACTTTGCCAAAACCCATCTCTTGTAGTAGCTTCTTCAAATAGACAGCTTCTCGTGCTGCAATCGACAATGCAACATATTCAGCTTCAGTGCTGCTTAATGCTACCAGATTTTGCTTCTTTGATTCCCATGATATAGGGCCTCCTGCAGCTAAGAAAACATATCCGCTGTATGACTTCCGATCAGACGTATCGTTCGCCCAGTCTGCGTCCACATATCCATGAATTGATGTATCAGTTTGTTGATAATGGAGCTTCATATCGGCTGTACCTTTCAGATATCGCAGGATCCTTTTTGCTGCGACCTCATGCTCCTTGTGCGGATTAGCGTTCCTTTGCGCCAATTTCGCCACCGAGTGCAATATATCTGGCCGAGTAGTTATAGCCAAATACATTAAAGACCCAATTAATGACTGATAGCATTTCTCATTAATGGTCTCGCAGTTGATGTCGTCACACTTGACTTGATGCCCTGCCTCCAAGGGTGTTGCTACTGGTCTGCACGTCGACATGCCCCACGTATATAGCATCTGCTCTATATACTGCTTGTGCCCGAGGTTTATGCTGCCAGTCTCGCCCTCACGCTCAATTTCCATGCCAAGGAAGTATTTGAGCTGACCTCCATCAACCACGTTGAACTCATTTGCAATGGACGCCTTGATCTTAAGCATTTCTTGCTTCGATGAACTTGCAAATAAAAGATCGTCTACGTAAATAGCAATTATATTCATATTACCTTTCCTGTTGTGTACATAAACGCATGGCTCGCTGACACATGGAAGAAAGTCCAGTCTTCTTAAAACCATATCCAGCTTGGAGTTCCACTCTCTGCCGCTTTGCTTTAGCCCATACAAAGATTTCTTTAGCCTCATAACTTTTTCCGGATGCTCGTCGCTTATGAAACCTTCAGGCTGCTTCATATATACCTCCTCTGACAGCTCGCTGTTGAGGTATGCCGACGACACGTCCATCTGATGCAAAAACATTTTATGCTCCACTGCCAGGGCTATAATCATCCTGACTGATGAGTATCTCACAACTGGCGAAAATGTTTCGAAGTAATCAATGCCAAATTGTTGCGCGCATCCCTTAGCAACTAGCCTTGCCTTAAAACGCTCCACAAACCCATCCTGGTCTACTTTTGTACCAAACACCCACTTGGAACCAATAGCTTTTTGCCCTTCGGCAAGTTTACAAGCTCCCATGTTTCATTAGCATGCAGTGCATCCAACTCCTTCTGAATTGCGGCTGACCAATCGGAACTCCACTCCGATTTTATGGCTTCTTGAACGTTTGCAGGAATCGACACATCCTCCGCCTTTAACATATTCACTATGTTATACTGCTTGCTAGGTCGCCCTGGTTTTCCTGTCCTTATTTTCTTAGGCCGCCCAGGCCCACGCACACTAGCCACTGGTGCTGGGCTTGGTTCGTTGCTCTCAGCACTCTCATATTCTTCGACGCTATCCGAATTATCGGATTCGATTTCGGGCTCCACCTGTAAATGCTCAATATTCTCTTTAATATTATTTACCAGTTTTTGTTTCCCTACTGGTGAACTTTCGACAGTGAAGGAGATCAATTCTTTTTCGTTGCTTGCTGTGGTGCCAAAATTATCTTCCTTATTCTTCTTATATTATTTTAAAGATAACATCTCTGCATTCAATGACTTTACGTGTTTCTGGACATAACAGTCTATATGCCTTAGCGGTCAACGAATATCCGATCATTGTGTATTCGATTCCCTTCGCTTCGAATTTCCTTTTGTGCGTCTTATTCAGGGCTACTGCCTTTGACCCAAAGATTCTCAAATGTGAGATTACTGGTTTTGTTCCAGTCCACATTTCAAACGGCGTTTTATCTTTTAAAGCTCTCGTTACTGACCTGTTTCTTATGTAAGCTGCAGTTCGTACAGCTTCGCCCCATAGATTCTCATTTAGCCCCGAGTGTACCAGCATGCTTCTAGCCATTTCAACTAGCGTCCGATTGGCGCGCTCAGCAACTCCATTCTGCTGCGGGGTGTAAGGAACAGTTAGTTGCCGCTTAATACCTGTACCTGTAAAAGGTGTGTGTGTGTAATGTTAGCATCCAGTACAAACTGACTGCTTAAATGTTGTCGCAACTGGCACTTGTAACCAGGTGGACTACGGAGAAATAATGAATGCTTCTTTAAGTTGTAAGAATACACTGATTTTATTAAGGTAAAAGTCACAATATTTATAGGTAAAAATTGCTTAGCTTAGAGGTGTGTGTTGTCAATTAAAATTAGGTTAATGTGTATTCAGCAGTTGCATAAAATGCAGACTAGCATATTTCGCAACTACCGGGTTGGCTGACCGTTACTATTGCGACACATATTGTACAATGTGCAGTCAGCGAAATTCTGTGTGTTCAGCAATAATTTGGTATTGCTTACAGTTTATTGTGTAATTGTGTATGATTTGACCTATTTAAGTAAAATGCTAACTGTGTTACAATTTGTTCTTAAGTTATATATATGCGCACAAACATTCTCCCGGGCGTTGAAGCGGTGTTCAACCATCATCTAGATCCAGCGTAAATCGTCTTGGGGATGCTGAAGGTTCGGACGGGTTGACTGCTCCGTTCCTGGTGCCTGTGGGTGGACAAGTCCATCGTCGTTGCGTCCGCATTGCATATGCACATAGTAGTAAAACAGATACCGCTAAAGCAGCGTAAGCGGCTATGTGATGATGTTGGGTAGCTCTTCTTTATTGAGTGTTGCTAACTTTACCTGTAAGTCATCCAGATCCTTGTCATTTTGTGCGTTGTACTCCGATATGTCGAGAGTTGTCTCGGGTACCTTTGTGATGTTTGGCTTGATAATGTCACCAAAGCGGGCGTAGCCTTGTCTTATTTGACTCGTGACAGTGCCAAAGGTACTGATGCTAATGTCTGCGTTGCGTGCAGTACAGCCAGATGATAGCGTTAGTAGTCCGCTGTTTTGTAACTGGATAGTTGACGGTATTCCGCTGCATACGGCTTGTAGTTCCATCACAGAATGTGTTGCGAAGATCCAGTTGTTCGGCTGTTGTGTTTTTTCCCATACCATTTTGGTTGTTCTGTACGTTATTTGACACGTTGTTGGTGTCTTGTTGGTAAACAGTTGAAATTCACATCGGTTGTTAACATCAAATACAGCTTGATGATCAAAGCATATGTATTTTTCGCTGGGTAATGTACGGCAGCGTTGTAGATCATCTTGTGTAAGTCCCATGAATTGGTCCCTGTGGTTGTTTACACCTATAATAGGTGTTTTTAGCTCGAACAATCTCCAACTAGTTGTGTTCCATACTGGAATTGGCACCATATTAAACAGCTCGAGTATTGATGTTAACACTAGGGGTAATATTACTCTGAATATCACATGAGTGTCGGTGGCTGTGCCTTCTGCTCGCATAATTCTGTAAAGTTGAATTACATTGGATGATGTCACGGGTACCATTTGATCTGGTGGCAAATGATCCCGTATTTGATCCAACTGCTCCCTCAATTGTTTAGGGGATACCAACATTGGGCTTATTGTGTGGTGGCGAACTCCAGTTAGTACGTCCAATATTTCGGATTGCATACGCTGAAGAGATGTTGCTAGCAATGTCAATTGAGTTGTCAATGCCAAGTAGTTTTCTGTAAGACGTGCGCCCGTGTACTTTCCTCTGCTTTGGCTAATGGCAGCTACTTGTTGTTCAAGTAGCCTGAGACGCTTGTCCGAGGTTGTCCTTGTTTTCTTGACAACATTAATGGTTGAGTCGAGTACAGAGGTTTGATTTTTCAGCAGTGTTAGTAGAAATTCCTCGTTACTTTGCACCTTCTTTATGACCTTAGTCATTTTGTTAGCATAGTCTGAGTCTAAAACTCCAAACAGACTGTTCGCAATATTACCCACAGCGTCAAATGGGGAGCGGCGTTTCCGAGTATGTTGCATGAGACCGTTAGCCATTTGTAACTCATCATACAAGTGTCGATAGTGCTGTGATATTGCGTCACATGTATGGTTGTTGTTTAGCTCTGGGCATATGTACTGGAACTCCTTGATGCCTGAATTAAACGTGTTCATGTCTCTCCAGTATGGGTCCAATTCATAGTAAATAACTATTGTCCAGTCGGATATCGCTCTCATCGTTGTGCCGATTTTTTCATAATATACTCCTGGTTTCGTGTCGAACCTTGTCACCGATACTGACTGTGCTAGTACCAGAGGTAGCATTAGAAGCAGAACTAACAAGGAGGAGGTTATAGTAGGTGACGTTAACCGTCTTCGCTGAGCAGCTGGCGTATCCCTTTTATCCGTATCCTCTTCTTCCATACTGGGTCGTTTTTTGGCCGTTTCTTCTGGGAAGATCGGCGCCAGTCTGTTGATGGCGCGCTTGTAAATGCCGGAGGCGGTCTTTACGTCAATCACTCGTACATGGTTATCTAGTCCTGGATATGTTTTTATGATGCGTCCCATAGGCCAGCTCATCACCGGTATGTTGTCTTCTTTGATAAGGACCAACATGCCTTCCTTAATATTGGGATTAACGGTTTTCCACTTGTGTCTGGCTTGAAGCTCTTGCAAGTATTCCTCTGACCATTGCTTCCAGAATCCTTGCTTGATTCTGGATACTAATTCCCAACGTTTCAGTAGGGATTTCTCATCGCGGTCGGCGTTGACATCAGGTGGAGCCGTTAGCGTTTCACCAATCAGGAAATGTGCTGGGGTGAGAGCTGTAGTGTCCATAGGATCATTTGACATCGGGGTTATTGGGCGTGAATTTAAGATAGCTTCGATTTCGACGATCACCGTGTTAAGTTCTTCAAATGTGAGGGTGGCAGTGTTGGTTGTCGTTACCAACAATCGCTTTGCCGACTTGACTGCAGCTTCCCATAGGCCTCCAAAGGATGGCGCTCGTGGCGGGATGAATTTGAATGCAACTTGTTTCTTGTTGCAGTGATTAATGATCTCTGCTTGTGCCTTCTCTCCAAAAATAGTTGATTCCAGTTCCTTCAGCTGGTTGTTCGCTCCGACGAAGTTGGTTGCGTTGTCACAATGTATTGTTTGACATTTGCCACGGCGGCTTAAGAAGCGTCGCAAAGCTCCCAAAAAGGCGCTTGTGGTTAGATCGCTTACCAAGTCAAGGTGAACCGCCTTTGTAGAGAAACAGCAGAATACGGCTATGTATGCCTTGTCTGGTCTTTTTCCTCGAAGTTTGTGGTGAATCCATATTGGTCCGCAGTAATCTACGCCTGTTGTCAGAAACGGGCGTGTTGGTGTTACTCGGTCGGCTGGCAAGTTACCCATAATTTGGTTCATTAACTTAGGCCTTGCCTTGTTGCATGTCACGCAGTTGTGAATGATATTCCTTGACATTGTTTTGTCGTTGAGGATCCAATATTGTTGTCTAGCGGTTGCTCGTAAGGCTTGGGCACCGCAATGCATATTGTCTTCATGCAGATCTTTTAGTAGCATTTTTACTATTGGATCATTGTAGGGTAGCAAAATCTGGTGCTTTGCATTGTACGGGAGTGGCGCTTGATCCAATCTGCCACCAACTCGTATAAGTCCGTCGGGTCCTTGTATTGGGGACAGCGATGAAATGGAACTCCTTTTTTCCACCATGTTGTGACGCTGCAACGTTTTTAGCTCAGCAGCAAATTCCACTTGTTGGATTGTCCGTAAGATTACGTTGCGAGCGTGATTCAATTCCTCGATGCTTAGAGTGACAGTTTCTGATTTGGACCTTTTGTAACAGAAGCGTAACATGTAAGCCACAATGCGTTGTAACTTGTGAAACGAATGGCTGTGTCTACAATTATACAATTCTTCACCTAGTGTAGATGGAGATATTGCTAGACTTATGTGTATCGTTTTCCTTTCTAGATTGCTGGGGCTGATACTGGGTAAGGCTGACCATTTGTCTGGGGAGCCATGCAGAAATAGTGGTCCATACAACCATAAGTTGTGCTCGTGTAGTTTCCGCGCCGATATTCCTCTTGAGAGTACATCTGCCGCGTTGTTGGCCGATGATACATGCCGCCATTGAGTCTGGCTTGTCAAAGCCTGAATCTTTGCTATCCGGTTTGCCACAAATGTATGATATGTGGCGGCAGCTGCGTTGATCCATGAAAGAACCACCGTAGAATCTGACCAAAAGTATCCTGGTACCGTGTTGCTGTCGAGGCCTAGATCGCGTCGAACCCTTTCAGCAAGCTCTGCACCCAATAGTGCAGCACAAAGTTCTAGTCGAGGGAGTGACTGCTTTGCTGTTGGAGCCACTCGAGACTTTGAACATAGTAGTCGTACAGATATTTGTTTGTTTCTGTATGTTGCGCGTACGTATACTGCTGCGCCATATGCACGTTCAGACGCATCCACAAAGACGTGCAATTCTTTTCTAATTGGAGTCTTACCATCATAAACGTGCCGTGGGGTTTGCATTGAGTTCAGACTCTGCAAGTCGTCTCGATACTCCTTCCATTCATTTTGAAGACTTGTTGGTAACTCGTCGTTCCAATCAAGCTTTAATTCCCAGAGGCGTTGCATGAAGATTTTTGCTTTTACGACGACTGGAGCGAACAAGCCTAACGGATCGAAGATCTGTGCCAGCTCCGAGCAGACTGCACGTTTTGTAATGACAGTTGCTGCACTGCTGTGAGTTCGACCGCCAAGTTGATCCGTTTTGGGCATCCAAATAAGGCCCAATGTTTTTACACTGTATGGTTCCAGTGTTTCTCCGAGTTGTACATCGTTTAATGTGTCTTCCTTGGGGATTCCCTCCAATATTTGTGCATTGTTTGAGCACCATTTTCGCAGCTTGAATCCCGATGGCTGAAGAATTTTGTTTAGTTCTTGTTGAACTTGTTTCGCTTCTGCGATTGTGTCGGTGCCGGTCAGGCAATCGTCTACATAAAAGTCACGTTGTAGTGCCTTTGCACCCATCTGAAGACTTTCCATGTGCTTCTTGGCCAAATGATCCAAACATTTTATAGCTAAAAATGGTGCGGATTTTGTGCCATATGTGACTGTTTTCAGTCGGTAGTATTTTATTTCCTCCGACGAGCTGTTTCGCCATACAATCAGTTGATGAAACTGATTTTCCGGATTGATCCATACCTGACGATACATCTTTTCAATGTCAGCCGTAAACACATATCTATGTGTTCTGAATCGTAGTAGAATAGACATAAGATCGCTTTGCACTGTGGGGCCAGCATGCAGTATGTCATTCAACGATTTTCCAGTAGATGTTTTGCATGAGGCGTCAAATACCACTCGTAGTTTTGTAGTAGTGCTGTCCGGCTTCAATACGCAATGATGGGGGATTACGTAGTGATTTTTAGGGATCGTTTTCGGCGACACTTGTTTCATGTGTCCCAGTTTCTCGTACTCCGCCATGAACGCTGCGTATTGCTTCCACGTGTCTGCGGAGGTTCTGCGTTCTAACGCTGGTCGCAATCTCCATGGACTCTCCCAGGGCTGAACAATGTTCAGAAAATGGAAGTTTCACGATGAATCTGCCGTCTACCGCCACTTGTAGGTGTTCTAGGAAGTGCTTCTCACAATGTGCTTCAATTGGTGTTCGGTGTTTTTCTGATGTATCCAAGCTATCCAATGTCCAAAATCGTTCCATTAGTTCATTTGTTTCCTCGTTGGTTGCAGATGCGCAGATGGCTGACGACTTACTTGAAGCATTAACTTTTCCAGCAATGATCCAACCGAACTCAGTTTTTTGCATCATTGGACCAGATTGGAACATTTTGTGTTGCTGTTGGAGCAGTATTGAAAAACAGTGCTCTGCTCCAATTAACATGTCGATTTTGCCTGGTCTGTTAAAGTTTGGATCCGCAAGTGGTAAATCGCTCGGCATGTCCCAATCAGCAGTGTTGATTGACTGGGCAGGTTGATCCGAAATTATATGAGGTAATACGAATGCTTCCAATCGCATCGTAAAATCGCTGTGTAGTGATTTAACAAGGACATTCACTCGAGCCTTGCTGACTCTAGGCTGTCCTCCGATGCCCTCAATCCGAAGTGTTGTGTCGTGACGTTTAAGTCCCAACATTGTCACAAGTCTTTCGGAAACAACGTTGATTTGTGATCCAGAATCCAGTAATGCCTTGAACGATGCTTGTTGTCCGTTGGTTGCTTGTACAGCTACCTTTGCTGTTGCAAGTAAGTTATAGTTTTGATTGTTTGCGGATGCCACAACTTGTGAGAGTGGCTCTGCTGCTGCTGATGTGATAGCATTTTCCAAATGCACAAGAGTGTGGTGCTTTTTGTTGCACTTAAAACAGCTAAAGTTGCTTGTGCATGCCTTGGTTTTATGGTCATGTTTAAAGCAGTTGACGCATAACCTTTGCTTTTGCACCCAGTTTAAACTTTCGCTGACAGATTTTGCGCGAAATTCGTCACATTTAGATAAGTAATGACTTGTCTTTTTACAGAAAAGACACCCTTTTTGTGCACTAGAAGATGTTGCACATGTTGCGTTTTTTGGCTCCTTTTTAGAAACTACAGGTGCCTTTTTTCCAGTAGCCATAACCCGAACTCTCTGTTCTAGGAACTGGAGCATGGTGTCCAGTGGCTGGATTTCCTTCGTATTACCCAATGATTGTTCATAGAGTGTTTTGTTTGTGCCATCCAGCTTGTTTCTGATGATGGCAATGATGATTGGATCCCATGTTGAGATGTCAATCCCGAGTCCCTTCAGTGAGGCTAATGACTCTATGGTGGTGATGTGCAGCTCCTTTAAGGATCTCACATCGTCGCTGCAGGTTTGTTGCAGCAAGAGGCGATTTAAAACCCTAGATGCAATATCTCTAGGATTGTTGTACGCATCTACTAAAATTTCCCATGCGTAGAGATAGTTCTCTTCCCGTAGGTCGATGTGACGGATTAATCTTTCCGCCTCTCCGACTACGCTGGTTTTTAAATACCACATCTTTCGTATGGTCGGCATCTTTGTTTCATGTATCATACATGAAAACATATCGAAGAATTGTGTCCATTTCAGCGTATCACCATCAAATTTGGGAATGGAAATACGTGGCAAGTTGATGTTATCGGTGCACTCACTGTTTGAGTTGCTCGTAAGTGCATTCCGAACATCAGACTCTGCCTGGAGATACTCGGTGGCGTTGTAGCCACTTTCTTCTGGGTCCTCAAATTCCTCGTATATTTGGAAATAGACCTCTTGAGTTTTTGCCCATAGCGACTTAATAATGTCTGCATTAACGGGCTTGTGTTGCAGGGTGCGATTGATTGACGCAATCATCGCCTTTTGCCGTCGGCACAATGCATTAATCTTGTCATTGCTGGTTGGTCTGCCGCTCACTGAACCCGCAATTGTGACGGTCCTTGGCTCCATCGTTTTGCTTGTTGTTTGGTCCGCGATGTCGGCTTGTTCCAGTAGGTAGGTCCTGTGGTGCTCTACCATTGCCGCGACTTGCTCATAGAACTTAAAGTATTCATGTGACTCATCTAAGTTCTGAGAGTCCTTGATGAACTCGTGGTTAGTTTGGAACGCCGTCCACTTTTCCTCTAGTATTGAGGTCCTGGCTTGATAGTAGCCAGGTTTTGCTTTGCGTTCCGCTGAGTCCTTCTTGCAGTTCTTGACAAGCCTTGATATCTCTTGGCTAATGAATTCCTGCTCAGATAGGAGATCTTCCAATTGGTGTGATTTTTCTGTGCTCATTTTGTCGCCTTGTTGACAATGAATAAGCTACCAGAATCACGTTTGTTTGTTGTTGCTTATAACTCTTTGATTACTCCTGACCCGGTGGAAGTGTTTTATTCGCTCGGCCTGAGCTGGATTACGCTTCTATTCGCAACCGTGTGGTGTGGTCGAAGGAGTAGCGAGTTATGTATGTTGTAGACCGGATCCTTCCTAGGAGTCCTTTGTCGGGGTCACCAAAATGTACCTGTAAAAGGTGTGTGTGTGTAATGTTAGCATCCAGTACAAACTGACTGCTTAAATGTTGTCGCAACTGGCACTTGTAACCACTGGTTACTAACCAGGTGGACTACGGAGAAATAATGAATGCTTCTTTAAGTTGTAAGAATACACTGATTTTATTAAGGTAAAAGTCACAATATTTATTGGTAAAAATTGCTTAGCTTAGAGGTGTGTGTTGTCAATTAAAATTAGGTTAATGTGTATTCAGCAGTTGCATAAAATGCAGACTAGCATATTTCGCAACTACCGGGTTGGCTGACCGTTACTATTGCGACACATATTGTACAATGTGCAGTCAGCGAAATTCTGTGTGTTCAGCAATAATTTAGTATTGCTTACAGTTTATTGTGTAATTGTGTATGATTTGACCTATTTAAGTAAAATGCTAACTGTGTTACAATTTGTTCTTAAGATATATATATGCGCACAAACAATACCCTTCTCCTTTAGGTATTTCTCGAACTCTGCACTTATATATTCGCGTCCATTGTCGCTGCGCACAGCTTTCAATTTTTTACCGGATTGCCTCTCCGCAAATATTACAAAGTCTTTAAACGCTTGTAAAATTTGATCGCGACTCTTTAAAATATACACAAATGTATAACGCGAAAAATCGTCTATAAATGTCGCAAAATATTTTGCACCGCCGGCCGAGTCTATATTCATTGGTCCGCAAATATCTGTGTGCACTAAACCTAATGTTTCGCGAGCACGGCTCTCTGCCGCCTCAAACGGTTTTACACATATTTTGCACTTTGCGCACGTTGCGCAAACCTCGTCTTTAACATTATTGCCGAACGGTTTCAATCCACGCACAATATTGTCACTAGCCATTTTCTTAAGGCTTGTCATATTTAAGTGACTAAAACGACAATGCCACTTCCACAGCTCACTGCTGTTTGTCTTTGCATACATGCACTTTTCATTATTTACGTCAACAATAAACAAATTATTGCTCTTTGTAGCATGTAATATTTTTACATTGTTTTTGTTTTTTATAACTGCACTGTCCTTGTCAAAATACACTTTCATGCCTTTCTCTACGGCTTTTGACACAGATATAAAATTTGCTTGCAATTCACCGACATACAATACGTTTAATAGCTCAACGCTAGAATTTCCCGATTTTAAACGCACACTTCCAATGCCGCTTGTATACACATAATTTTCCCCCGCAAGGGATATTTTCTCTTTATACTCTTTTATAAAGTCAAACTTCGACTTGTCACAACAGATGTGAGCGGTCGCGCCACTATCCAAGCACCACATTGACTTTGATAGTTGGTCCGTTTTACGCACATTCGCGAGTATAGAAAAATGACTCTCATCGTTTTCGTTTTCTTTATTGTTCTTCATTTTGCACTGAGCTATTAAATGACTGTCACTGCCGCATCTATAACACTTTTTCTTGTTCGTAGATACCGTTCTTTCTTGCGCGCACTTTTTGACTTTATTTTTCGTACGTGATACATAAACTTGCTGTACATAACTATTAAAGTCTGCTTTGCTCAACATTTGCCTTTCTCCCTCTTCCATAATCTTGATCTTCAAATCAGATAGGGATGGCAAATTGCCATTGGCAATACCTCACGAGTTTCAGTCGCTACTACAAAATTCTCGAATGTTCCACTAAGTCCCGACAATAGCACAATAGATAAAATGTCTTCTTGTATTTCCATTTCTATCTCTTTCAACTTTTCTACTATGTCCGAAAACTCACTTAAAAAGTCTTGCACACGAGTGACGTCACCAAGACTCAAACGCAGCAACTTTTTGAACAATTGAAATTTTCGTGCAGGTCCACGCGGTTGATATACACTTGCGAGCTTCTCCCAAGCTTCTTTTGATGTTTTACAGTTTTTTATTATGTTAATTTGAGAAGCCTTTACACCCAGCAATATACTTGCTAATGCTTTCTCATCGTGCGAATCGAAATTGCTTTTTGTTCTGCATTGTCATTTTCACTTTTTACAAGTCTACCGCAGACTACCGGCCAATTATCACTGTGGATTAATATGCTTCTCATTTGCACCGACCACGCCGCATAATTCTCGCCGTCCAACTTGTCGATCGCAAACAAACTTTGAGCGCTCATGTTTTTTTTTTTTTATATTTCTTAATCAAACAAGAGTTCACTTATACAGATTGTGCCTGGGCCCATAACCTGTTAAAAGTCTTGATGAATCGGAAAATAAAGAACACACGGCGAGTTAGGTTTATATATGTTACTGCTTTTATTTTTGTGCGCGCCCGCGTCTACTACGAATAACATTTTCAAGCGAGTGCGTATTACAAAGATGAAGCTTAAGTGTGACCAAGTATTCATTGTTGCCTAAGTGATCGATACTTACAACATAATCGATATTTACAACAAAATCAAAAATCAAAAATAAATAAATAAATTATAAATAATAAAATTTATCATAAACTAAAAATCTTATAAATAAGTTAAAAGACTCACAAAACCAGAATAAATATAAAAAAATTATAAATATTATAAAAATCCAAAAATTTTCATACTTTTTAATTTTGTATGGGGAAGCTGCAGTGCATAGTAAACTTCAGTGGGCCAGGCCTCATTCTATATGTTAGATCTACTTACCTTCTTACTTACCTTCATACTTACCTTCATACTAGCTGAAATTAACGAATAGAAAGGGTATTTGGGGGGGCCTATTAGTTTATACTCATACTTACCTTTATACCTACTCACAAACAGCTGTTTCATATAAAATACATATAAATATGAATTCAAAATCAAAAATAAATAAATAAATTATAAATAATAACCTAAAATATAAACTAAAAATATTATAAATAAGTTAAAAGGCTTGCAAAGCCAGAATAAATATTAAAAAATTATAAATATTATAAAAATCCAAAAATTTTTATACTTTTGAATTCTGTACGGGGAGATGCAGTGCATAGTAAACTTAAGTGGACCAGGGCTCATTTTATATGTTAGATCTACTTACCTTCTTACTTACCTTCAAACTTACCTTCATACTAGCTGAAATTAACGAATAGAAAGGGTATTTGGGGGGGCCTAATAGTGTATACTCATACTTACCTTTATACCTACTCACAAACAGCTGTTTCATATAAAATACATATAAATATTAATTCAAAAATCAAAAATAAATAAATAAATTATAAATAATAATATAAAATATAAACTAAAAATCTTATAAATAAGTTAAAAGGCTCACAAAGCCAGAATAAATATTAAAAAATTATAAACATTAGAAAAATCCAAAAATTTTCATACTTTTGAATTTTGTATGGGGAAGCTGCAGCGCATAGAACACTCAAGCAGGCCAGGGCTCACTCTACATGTTAGATCCACTTACCTTCTTACTTACCTTCATACTTACCTTCATACTAGCTGAAATTAAAAAATAGAAAGGGCATTTGGGGGGGCCTATTAGTTTATACTCATACTTACCTTTATACCCACTCCCTAACAGCTGATTCATATAAAATACATATAAATATTAATTCAAAAATCAAAAATAAATAAATAAATTATAAATAATAATATAAAATATAAACTAAAAATCTTATAAATAAGTTAAAAGGCTAACAAAGCCAGAATAAATATTAACAAATTATAAATATTATAAAAATCCAAAAATTTTCATACTTTTGAATTTTGTATGGGGGGATGCAGTGCATAGTAAACTTTAGTGGGCCAGGGCTCACTCCATATGTCAGTTCTACTTATCTTCTTACTTACCTTCATACTAGCTGAAATTAACGAATAGAAAGGGTATTTGGGGGGCCTATTAGTTTATACTCATCCTTACATTTATACCATAGCTGATTCATATAAAAATACATAAAAATATAAAATTAAAAATCAAAAATAAATAAATAAATAAAATATAAATAATAAATTTTATCATAAACTAAAAATCTTATAAATAAGTTAAAAGGGTCACAAAGCCAAAATAAATATTAACAAATTATAAATATTATAAAAATCCAAAAATTTTCATACTTTTGAAGTCTGTATGGGGAAGCTGCAGTGCATAGAACACTCAAGCAGGCCAGGGCTCACTCTACATGTAGGATCCACTTACCTTCTTTTTTACCTTCATACTTACCTTCATACTAGCTGAAATTAACAAATAAAAAGGATAGCTTTTTTACCTTCATACTTACCTTCATACTAGCTGAAATTAACAAATAAAAAGGGTATTTGGGGGGGCCTATTAGTTTATTCTCATACTTACCTTTATATCTACTCACAAACAGCTGATTCATATAAAAATACATAAAAATATAAAATTAAAAATCAAAAATAAATAAATAAAATATAAATAATAATCTAAAATATAAACTAAAAATCTTATAAATAAGTTAAAAGGCTCACAAAGCCAGAATAAATATTAAAAAATTATAAATATTATAAAAATCCAAAAATTTTCATACTTTTGAAAACTGCAAAACTGCAACTGGCACCGTTAAAAGAGCTGTGGGCAAGATTGCTGTACTGCCCCTTGAGACCAAGTCACTTGAAACCTGCGCGCTTCCAACGGGGGGAGCATGTCGGCGGCAGCAGCAGCAATAAACAATTAAGACGCGAGCCAGCATAAAAACAGCATTGCCATAAGTCAATTGCTTGCGCATCTCTAATCTTTGTCTTTGCCTTGCACATGCAAATTTATCTAATTGCATAGATAAAAACTCTCGCAGCTGCTTAGCAAAGTCAAAGCTCACTATCACTCTCATTTATCGTCTCGCTCGTTACGGTTGTGCATCGGCACTCAACCAATCTTGTACGCAAATAATACATACATAACTATAGACACGCATGTCTATAATTATTACTACACACTTCTGTATAAACTTTAACTTATCGCAATAAACATTACATTGAAAGGTGATCGTGTTTTATATACATATATTACAAAAATAGCGCAAACCTTCTGCACCAGTTCGGACATAGGTGAACACAAAAAAGTGCCTCCTCTAAACAGGGGCATTTGGGAGGGCTTATTTGCATAAGGACATACTTACCAACATATTTAACTGAAAATAGCTGAAAAATAATTAAAAAATATAGAGACAGGGGCATTCTGTGGGGCTTGAACGTAGTGACATACTTACCAACATACTTGCCTGAAAATAGCTAAAAATAAATAAAAATCACAGAGACAGGGGCATTTTGTGGGGTTTAACATTTAGTGACATACCTACCTGAAAAATACTTACCAACATACTTACCTGAAAAATACCTGAAAATAGAAAGAATAGCTGAAAATAGGGAAAAAAAAAAATAGCTGAAAATAGAAAAAGTAGCTGAAAAGAATAGAAAATTAAACTCATTTTGTAGCTAGAAACAAAAAACGGCTAGGTAGAAATGACATCACTACCGATATGTGTTGATCGTGCTCATCGACAGAACAATAGTCAAACTTAAATATCTGAAAATAAACAAACAAATAATTAAATATTAAACAAAAAATTAATATAAAAAATTAAATTAAAATGAAGAAGCGGCCAACAATGGATCACAGTGTCTCAACTCCTTCATTAATCTTTTTGTTCATGTGTCAGTGCGTTATATGCTTATGTGTTTACCCCTGTATCTTCTCAATGTTAACACACTTATGTGTGTTAACATTTCCTCAGACGCAAGTAGCAAAACACAAATTATCCCTGAAAGATGCAGGGCAAGAGCATACACTATCCAAGTTCCAAACCAGCAAATTTGCCCCTTGTTTTATGCAGCATTCACAGCTGTGTGCCTTAGCCGGTTCATTCTCTCTCCGTTTTTGCTCTGCTTCAATTCAATTTGCTTTGCCCCTTCCAACCAATCAAACGGTCAAACGGTTATGCGACAAATGCGCAAAAGCGAAGGCAAAGAGCGAATTTGTAACGGTCATTTAATTTGCCTCTCTCTGCTTTTTTGTGCGCGCGCGCCTCTCACTGCTTTCTGCCGGCAGAGGCAACGTAGCAGCATAGTAGCAGTGGAAAATAAAAAATCGCCACTGATCAAATCTTGATTTGCATTCGAAGTGAACGGACGTGTGTGCTAGTGCTGCTGCTCGATCAACCCAACTCATTGCGACTTGAGATTTCTCTCCTGCGATCTTAATCCTGCGAATAATAAATAATAATTAATAAACAATAAGTCGGTTATAAATAATAAATAAAATAAAATTATTATAAAATAGTCATTTTGCCATCAACGTCGCCAACGGCGTCGTTGCAACCGCGCGCTGTTTTCTTTCTATATATATACTTTGTTAATCTCGCGAAATCGATAAAAATCCATATAAAAACAATAATTAATAATATATAATTCGTGTCCGTCGCCGCTTTCTTGCCCCCCACCATCGTGCGTTTTCATTTTTTACCGACGCCGCTGTCTAAACCGCCATTTTGTGTCTGCTTCAACGTCGCCATCAGCGTCGTTGCTTAGTTCTTTCGTGTACACGTACGTACATACATATGTGTGTATATTCTCCGCGTTTCTTATGTTTCACGCGCGTTTTTCGCGTTTACTGTGCGCTTCTCGTTTTTTCTCGTGCGTTTTTCGTATCTCTCGCGCCCATTTTTCGCACTTCCCGCATTTCTCGCGTGTTTCTCTGTCTTTCTCGCGCGTTTTTCGTGGTTATTCGCGCGTTTTTCATATTTTCTCGCGCGTTCTCTGTATTTCTCGCGCGCTTTTCGCGATTTCTTGCACAGTTTTCGTGATTATTCGTTCTTTCTCGCGCGCTTTTCGTGTTTTCTCGCGCGTTTTCGTATCTTCTCGCGCGTTTTTCGGGTCTCCTCGCGCCCATTTCTCGCGCGTTTTATCTTGTGTTGTGTGTGTTTTCCGCCGCTGCGGCCGCTGCCGCAAACCCATCGCCCAACAACAACAACAACAAGGAGTGAAGGAAGGAAGCCACAACACCACACACACACACGCCCCCATCCATACGCACACCGCACACACACAGAGAAGGTAGCCGGGTTCTTTTGTCCAATCCGAGAAGAAGAAATTTCGTTCGGTCGTTCGATCGATCTTCCTCTTCTTCTCAATCACAGAGAAGGCAACTATAAAGAGCAAAATACAGACGCCACAGACGCCTTCAACGACGCCAAGAAGCCACGACGCCATTTTGCATTCTGCTGTTGCACACTTGAGTATCGAAAAACACATATTCATATATACCATCATACACTCACACACACATATCTTTCATTTATTTCACCATTCAATTCTGGGCATTCAGTCTCTCATCTCTCTCATTCTCATCCATTCCGGTATACTCCTGCTTGCTTTCGACTGCTTCAGACTGCTTGAGTGATTCACTCTAACACTTTCAAGAGCCCATAGATAAATGATACATATAGATTTGAAAATAGCAGTGGGATTTTTTAACAGAAATGGTAATTCACATAAAACCAGCTCGGGACGAAAAAACTGCTTTCTTTTTACTTGGCGGTTTGTTTACCATCAGCTGGTGGTGGATAAATGGATAAGGCTGGAGACAAAACAAAAGTCCGCTATTATTTTGTTGGGCTTTTGTTTTGATTCCAAAGTGTGCGATGCGAGAGACATAATTAAACGTTGCCACTCTTCATTCTCATTCATTTCTCTTGTTGTTGTGACAAAACTCGAGATTGGCAATTGCTTTGACTTTTGCTTTG
The DNA here is from genome assembly GCA_018152965.1 of Scaptomyza pallida. Classification (NCBI taxonomy): domain Eukaryota; kingdom Metazoa; phylum Arthropoda; class Insecta; order Diptera; family Drosophilidae; genus Scaptomyza; species Scaptomyza pallida. The sequence continues at coordinate 596,462 of JAECXP010000228.1, read as the reverse complement.
CATGAACAATTGAGCAATTGAATGAATATGAACAGAATATTCTTAAATATGATATACATAGTATATGTTTAGTTGTCTAATTATTATAATATTTTTAAATAAATATTAAAAAAAAATTAAATTCAATATTTTGAATATTAAAATGAAAACAAGTAAAAACGTTGCAGTCGGACGCAACCGACTGCGATATACTTTGATACCAGTTTACATAGCTGTTTTAAGGATTCCTAGTGCAAATAGTAATATATATGGGCTTTGGGTATAAAAATCAGGCAGAAGGGGTAGGCATGACATATATCTGTGGCGGATGGCACTTTCTATACTCCTACCAAGTTTGGAGACTCTAGCGCAAAAACCGACAAAGATATAGAGGTGGGCGGTATAAGTGGGCGTGGCATAAACAATTTTATGCACACCTGTTTCGGATGTTACAACCAATGTTCATTCCAAATTTGGTGACTCTAGCCCAAAAACTAAGAAAGATATAGAGGTGGGCGGTATAAGTGGGAGTGGCATCCAAAACATTGATGCAGATCTGTTACGGATGTCACTAACAATGTTCATACCAAATTTGAAGAGCCTAGCTCGAAAACTGAGAGAGATATAGCGGTGGGCGGTATAAGTGTATGCACACCCGTTACGGATGTCACTACCAATGTTCATACCAAATTTGGTGACTCTAGCTTAAAAACTGACAAAGATACATGCCTTCCGGTTTTTTTTAGGGCGGTGGGGCATGTCCCGTTGTTTGGGGGCGTGGCATCCAATGTTTTGATGAATAACTTTGTCAGATGTCGACATCTACCTTCATGTTAATTTTGGTGGCAATAGCTTGAAAACTGTAAAAGATACAGGCATTTTTGTTTATAATTGGAGGGGGGCTGGAGGCGGAAAAGGTGGGCGTGGCATCCAAACTTTTGATGCAATTTTTTGGGGAATGTCACCAGCTATCTTGCCATCAAATTTGGTGACTCTAGCTTAAAAACTGGCGAAGATACGGGCATTCCGGTTTTTTTTTAGGGCGGTGGGGCATGGCCCCTCGTTTGGGGGCGTGACATCCAACGTTTTGATGCATATCTGTGTCAGATGTTAGCATCTACCTTCATGCCAATTTTGATGGCTATAGCTTCAAAACTGTAGAAGATACAGTCATTTTTGTTTATAATTTGATGGGGACTGGGGGCGGAACAGGTGGGCGTGATGATGCAATTTTTTGAGGAATGTCACCAGCTATCTTACCCCCAAATTTGGTGACTCTAGCTGCTAAAATGTGGGATATATAAGTGTTTTATCGATTTGCACTTCGAGGTGTATCGACTTGTTATCGATTTCCCAGGCCCCCTGAGGTCGTACAGCCCTACATTTAACACTTTGTCTGACGAAGACATGTACCAAGATATTTGCAAAGTTGCAAGGCTCTAGCTTTAAGGGTGTCGAAAAAAGTTGCGTTCATACGGACGGACGGACAGACGGACAGACACCATGACGGACATTGCACAAACCCAATATACTATGACACCTATGGTATCAAAGTATAAAAAAGGAAATAACAATATTGGGGTTTGAACTCGCTCTGGTTGGGCAAAATAAGGTTTGCCGTGGGAGTCATGCACTTAAACAACTGCGCCACGATCACCTCCGACTGATAATGTATGAAAAGAGTATTTAATGCAATTATATGCTATTCCTTTTGCTTTGCGAATGAAAACATTTATAATTTCATTTTATAATAGAAACTTAATTTACCGTACGTTTTTTGCGCTTGTATTGCATTTATGTATACATGTTGATTTAAGCGATTCGGTCGAATATCAAATTGTTTTAAAATTGTGCAAAAGCAAAACTTTATTTTACAGTTAAAAACAAATATAAATATTAAAGTGACTAATAAGCTTAATAACAATATGGAAAATCATAATAAAACAATCGAATTTAAGTGTTTAGTGGTCGGCTGCGTTGGTGGCAACAAACTTTTTCGTGTGCCGTATGGTGAGGAGAAAGAGTGGTGTGAGAATCTGAATATTCAGATATCTAAATTAAATACGCGAAGTCGGGTGTGTAACCTGCACTTCGAGAAGGAGTGCATTATGCAGCAAAAAATTAAAGTTGGTTCTATGCTGACCTTGCACCTGTGTAAGTGTGTCCATGTGTGCTTTGTATACCCTTAACCCATAAAATGGGTAAATAAGGGAATAATGGTTTTGTGCAAATGTATGTAACAGACAGAAGGAAGCATCTCCGACCCTATAAAGTGTACATATTCTTGATCAGCATCAACAGCCGAGTCGATCTAGCCATGTCCGTCTGTCCGTCCGTCCGTCTGTCTGTCCGTCTGTATGAACGCCTAGATCTCAGTGACTATAAGAGCTAGAGACTTCAAACTTGAAACTTAAACTCTCCTAAACCATGCGCAAATTTTCGATAATTATCAACATTTCGATAACACTTCTGGTTTCCGAGATACACGGTATCGAAAACCGATAACAAAAAAAATTTTGAATTTTGAATTGAGGCTTAAAGCTATAGATAATATAAGGAACATTTAAAAAATTTGATCAAAATCGGTTAAGAAACACCGGAGATATCGCAGTTTGATGTTTGGTCATTTTGGTACTGGGTAAATACACGCAAATGACTGTATGAGTTACATATGGGGTTAAGGGTATGTCCTAGTCGGGATTCTTCTTACTTGTTATACATTCATACCAAAAGTATTATAGTATATTGGGTTTGTGCAATGTCCGTCATGGTGTCCGTCCGTCTGTCCGTCCGTCTGTTTGTATGAACGCAACTATTTCCGACACCCTTTAAGCTAAAGCTTTGCAACTTTGCAAATATCTTGGTATGCCTTCGTCAGACAAAGTGCTAAATTTAGGGCTCTACGACCTTTTAGATATTTATTAAATTTATATAACTTATGTATTTAATATTTAAAATATTTTATTATTTTCCCGATTTATAGGTCATAATAATAAACCAAGGCACGAAAGCCATTTTAAAATTCACGTACCAATCAGGTACTGCTGCATTATTGACTGCAACAGCAGCAACCCCCCTTCAGTATTACACTGTTTTCCCAGCGACCCAAAAAAACGGTCTGAGTGGGTGTCAATGTGTGACATAAAGCCGGGATTTAAAGATCACAGCCGGCTTTATATATGTGGAAAGCATTTTCACCCCAATGATCTAAACAAACAGAGGCTGAAAAGAAATGTCCACCCAATTATGGATATGCAAGACAATGGCATTGATAATGAAAGCGATGAGGCTAATAATTTAGAGGAAAGCCCAGTTAAAAGTAATGATAAAGTAAACAACGATAAGGAAGACGCATTCTGCGCTCGTTATGAGATTTACTGTCGCAACGAGACCTGCAAGACGGCAGTTTTCCCTTCACGCCACTAGGGCTTGATAAAAGCGAGTGTCAAACATACATATTTATATTAGTCCGTGTGTATATCAATTTTTTTGTTTGACTTGATCTACATAAGCGCTGACATCCATACATACAAGAACTGCGCATATTATGTGTGTGTGTAGGTACAAGATGCATATATATTTCTTTGACTGGCCTTTCGTAAATTTACAGTTATAACTGTATCCTATTTATTCTCGGATATATGTACCTTAAAGTGAATTTACGCATTGCTTCATTTCATTTCATAAAGTGAACGCAAGCGAGGCAGTCGCAATGTCTTATAATTATTGGAATAATGGTTTGCCTGCAAATTGGCCACTGCCACAATATCCCCAATATCTGCAGCCACCGCCGCAATATTATCATCAACTGCCGCAACAGCAACACCAACTCCTTCTGCCACAGCAGCAGCAATATATTGTGCCGCCACAGCAGATGCCTATTCCACCGCAGCAGCAGGAGCAGACACACCAGCAGCAGCGGCAGCGTCCGGAGACAAATATGCCACAGCAACGCCGAGTGGAGCGGATGCGTCATTCGCAAAGAAACTTAAACAAGCGTCAGCAGCAAACGCTGCACAAAAAAATTACCATGATGAATAAAAAATTAAATATTGTCATAAAAAAACAGAATGAGATGGGAAAAAATTCGAAAAGTGCATGGAAAATGTAAAAACAGAAGTTAAAAACGAAATGAAGGAAGAAATACAAAACCTGCAACATGAGTTGCAAACTTTAAAAATAGCTGAAAATTAAATTTTTATAGTTTGCAACTCAAGTTGCAGGTTTTGCAACAATTTATTATTATTATTTTTATATGTTTTAATTATAATTTCATTATAACTAGTTTTAAGATTTTTGAATAAATTGAAATTTTTTAGTTGACTTGTCTGTTTGTTTGAATGTTTTATATGTTTTAAATTTTTTATGTTTCAGATAATATATGCTTTTTTAAGTTTTCAGCACAATAAAATATTTCAAAAGAATCATTTAAAAACCATGTAAAAACCATTTTTCTTTTGGTTAAGTTACTATTTTGACAACCGCTACTAACAAGCCCTGGTGGTATGGAGGGAAGAATTCTTATGCTCTTTTTACAGGTCGAAAGGTCCTGGGTTCAAATCCCGATCGAGACAACTTCTTTTTTCTTTTTTAATTTAACTTGTTTATATGTTTTATATTTTATTATTGCATGGACGATGGAAAATAATCTATGATAAATTAATTTTTGTTATATTTTGTTAAATGGTTAATGTACCTACATTTCTATAAATTTTAAATTGCAATCATTAAATTATAATATTTTTCAATGATTTTTATTTATAAAATATTTAATTATTCAATAGCATAAAACTTTATCAATTTTTTTACTAGAATAAAAAAAAATGAAAATAAATATTATTAGTAAAAATAATAAGCCGCTAACAGACGCAAAATATTTCATAATCAAAACAAACGCTGTTTACACAAATACATACATACATACTATGAGAAGTGTGTCTATGTACATATGTATCATGTCAGCGCTCTAGCGCTTTAAAGCGAAATTCACATACAGCTATGCATAATCAAAACAAAAGAGGGATAAAAACACTTGTGAAATGGCGGGACGACGCCAGAATGAAAACAAACGCAGCTGACAATTGTCGATGCGTAAAGCAGTTTTTGGTTAAAATATCCCGAGCTGGTTTGTATGTGAATTAGTCATAGATTAATGATACATATAGATTTGAAAATAGCAGTGGGATTTTTTAACAGAAATGGTAATTCGCATAAAACCAGCTCGGGACGAAAAAACTGCTTTCTTTTTACTTGGCGGTTTGTTTACCATCAGCTGGTGGTGGATAAATGGATAAGGCTGGAGACAAAACAAAAGTCCGCTATTATTTTGTTGGGCTTTTGTTTTGATTCCAAAGTGTGCGATGCGAGAGACATAATTAAACGTTGCCACTCTTCATTCTCATTCATTTCTCTTGTTGTTGTGACAAAACTCGAGATTGGCAATTGCTTTGACTTTTGCTTTGCATGAACTTTGCGCAATTGAATGAATATGAACAGAATATTCTTAAATATGATATACATAGTATATGTTTAGTTGTCTAATTATTTTAATATTTTTAAATAAATAATAAATAAATATTAAAAAAAAATTAAATTCAATATTTTGAATATTAAAATGAAAAAAAAGGAAATAACAATATTGGGGTTTGAACTCGCTCTGGTTGGGCAAAATAAGGTTTGCCGTGGGAGTCATGCACTTAAACAACTGCGCCACGATCACCTCCGACTGATAATGTATGAAAAGAGTATTTAATGCAATTATATGCTATTCCTTTTGCTTTGCGAATGAAAACATTATGTATAATAGAAACTTAATTTACCGTACGTTTTTTGCGCTTGTATTGCATTTATACATGTTGATTTAAGCGATTCGGTCGAATATCAAATTGTTTTTAAATTGTGCAAAAGCAAAACTTTATTTAACAATTAAAAACAAATATAAATATTAAAGTGACTAATAAGCTTAATAACAATATGGAAAATCATAATAAAACAATCGAATTTAAGTGTTTAGTGGTCGGCTGCGTTGGTGGCAACAAACTTTTTCGTGTGCCGTATGGTGAGGAGAAAGAGTGGTGTGAGAATCTGAATATTCAGATATCTAAATTAAATACGCGAAGTCGGGTGTGTAACCTGCACTTCGAGAAGGAGTGCATTATGCAGCAAAAAATTAAAGTTGGTTCTATGCCGACCTTGCACCTGGGTAAGTGTGTCCATGTGTGCTTTGTATACCCTTAACCCATAAAATGGGTAAATAAGGGAATAATGGTTTTGTGCAAATGTATGTAACAGACAGAAGGAAGCATCTCCGACCCTATAAAGTGTACATATTCTTGATCAGCATCAACAGCCGAGTCGATCTAGCCATGTCCGTCTGTCCGTCCGTCCGTCTGTCTGTCCGTCTGTATGAACGCCTAGATCTCAGTGACTATAAGAGCTAGAGACTTCAAACTTGAAACTTAAACTCTCCTAAACCATGCGCAAATTTTCGATAATTATCAACATTTCGATAACACTTCTGGTTTCCGAGATACACGGTATCGAAAACCGATAACAAAAAAAATGTTGAATTGTGAAAATGAGGCTTAAAGCTATAGATAATATAAGGAACATTTAAAAAATTTGATCAAAATCGGTTAAGAAACACCGGAGATATCGCAGTTTGATGTTTGGTCATTTTGGTACTGGGTAAATACACGCAAATGACTGTATGAGTTACATATGGGGTTAAGGGTATGTCCTAGTCGGGATTCTTCTTACTTGTTATACATTCATACCAAAAGTATTATAGTATATTGGGTTTGTGCAATGTCCGTCATGGTGTCCGTCCGTCTGTCCGTCCGTCTGTTTGTATGAACGCAACTATTTTCGACACCCTTTAAGCTAAAGCTTTGCAACTTTGCAAATATCTTGGTATGCCTTCGTCAGACAAAGTGCTAAATTTAGGGCTCTACGACCTTTTAGATATTTATTAAATTTATATAACTTATGTATTTAATATTTAAAATATTTTATTATTTTCCCGATTTATAGGTCATAATAATAAACCAAGGCACGAAAGCCATTTTAAAATTCACGTACCAATCAGGTACTGCTGCATTATTGACTGCAACAGCAGCAACCCCCTTCAGTATTACACTGTTTTCCCAGCGACCCAAAAAAACGGTCTGAGTGGGTGTCAATGTGTGACATAAAGCCGGGATTTAAAGATCACAGCCGGCTTTATATATGTGGAAAGCATTTTCACCCCAATGATCTAAACAAACAGAGGCTGAAAAGAAATGTCCACCCAATTATGGATATGCAAGAAAATGGCATTGATAATGAAAGCGATGAGGCTAATAATTTAGAGGAAAGCCCAGTTAAAAGTAATGATAAAGTAAACAACGATAAGGAAGACGCATTCTGCGCTCGTTGTGAGATTTACTGTCGCAACGAGACCTGCAAGACGGCAGTTTTCCCTTCACGCCACTAGGGCTTGATAAAAGCGAGTGTCAAACATACATATTTATATTAGTCCGTGTGTATATCAATTTTTTTGTTTGACTTGATCTACATAAGCGCTGACATCCATACATACAAGAACTGCGCATATTATGTGTGTGTGTAGGTACAAGATGCATATATATTTCTTTGACTGGCCTTTCGTAAATTTACAGTTATAACTGTATCCTATTTATTCTCGGATATATGTACCTTAAAGTGAATTTACGCATTGCTTCATTTCATTTCATAAAGTGAACGCAAGCGAGGCAGTCGCAATGTCTTATAATTATTGGAATAATGGTTTGCCTGCAAAATGGCCACTGCCACAATATCCCCAATATCTGCAGCCACCGCCGCAATATTATCATCAACTGCCGCAACAGCAACACCAACTCCTTCTGCCACAGCAGCAGCAATATATTGTGCCGCCACAGCAGATGCCTATTCCACCGCAGCAGCAGGAGCAGACACACCAGCAGCAGCGGCAGCGTCCGGAAACAAATACGCCACAGCAACGCCGAGTGGAGCGGATGCGTTATTCGCAAAGAAACTTAAACAAGCGTCAGCAGCAAACGCTGCACAAAAAAATTACCATGATGAATAAAAAATTAAATATTGTCATAAAAAAACAGAATGAGATGGAAAAAAAATTCGAAAAGTGCATGGAAAATGTAAAAACAGAAGTTAAAAACGAAATGAAGGAAGAAATACAAAACCTGCAACATGAGTTGCAAACTTTAAAAATAGCTGAAAATTAAATTTTTATAGTTTGCAACTCAAGTTGCAGGTTTTGCAACAATTTATTATTATTATTTTTATATGTTTTAATTATAATTTCATTATAACTAGTTTTAAGATTTTTGAATAAATTGAAATTTTTTAGTTGACTTGTCTGTTTGTTTGAATGTTTTATATGTTTTAAATTTTTTATGTTTCAGATAATATATGCTTTTTTAAGTTTTCAGCACAATAAAATATGTCAAAAGAATCATTTAAAAACCATGTAAAAACCATTTTTCTTTTGGTTAAGTTACTATTTTGACAACCGCTACTAACAAGCCCTGGTGGTATGGAGGGAAGAATTCTTATGCTCTTTTTACAGGTCGAAAGGTCCTGGGTTCAAATCCCGATCGAGACAACTTCTTTTTTCTTTTTTTAATTTAACTTGTTTATATGTTTTATATTTTATTATTGCATGGACGATGGAAAATAATCTATGATAAATTAATTTTTGTTATATTTTGTTAAATGGTTAATGTACCTACATTTCTATAAATTTTAAATTGCAATCATTAAATTATAATATTTTTCAATGATTTTTATTTATAAAATATTTAATTATTCAATAGCATAAAACTTTATCAATTTTTTTACTAGAATAAAAAAAAAATGAAAATAAATATTATTAGTAAAAATAATAAGCCGCTAACAGACGCAAAATATTTCATAATCAAAACAAACGCTGTTTACACAAATACATACATACATACTATGAGAAGTGTGTCTATGTACATATGTATACATGTCAGCGCTCTAGCGCTTTAAAGCGAAATTCACATACAGCTATGCATAATCAAAACAAAAGAGGGATAAAAACACTTGTGAAATGGCGGGACGACTCATACCAGCCAGAATGAAAACAAACGCAGCTGACAATTGTCGATGCGTAAAGCAGTTTTTGGTTAAAATATCCCGAGCTGGTTTGTATGTGAATTAGTTAACAGCGCTGTAAACTGCTTTCTGCTATTTTCAAATCTATATGTATCATTAATCTATGGAATTAGTTAACAGCGCTGTAAACTGCTTTCTGCTATTTTCAAATCTATATGTATCATTAATCTATGCAAGAGCCACACAGTTTGACAGGCACTCTAATTGTAGGCTCTCAATCAACTCACTTAATTCAAACAATATGCCCAGGAACGTACCATACCCTCAACGCTCTCCCTATCCTCTCCGCTCGCGTACAATTGGCTCAGCAGCCAATCATCGGCCCCCTTTGCAACCAAATCCAAATGTTATTACACCCAATAGCCGTCGCGCTATACATATATGTCTCTCCGCGACAAGTACCAGCCACAGCTAATCTGCCACTAGTTGTTGACTCTGTGGTTAATCCACTAATCCGTCCCCCCACACCACCAGCTGAACCAGAATGGCGTTCATTGAGATACTGGACCCGATCTCGCTTTACTATATTCATTCAGGGCTATCAGGTTCCAGAAATATCTAGACCAAGAGTAAACTATTACGAATCATCTATATCATCATCATCATCATCATCTTCTGAAATGGAAACAGATGCAGGAGGCTTGCCATCTCCACCACGCCCCCTAACGCCACCCCCTTTGCCGTCTATTACACCTCAAATTGCTGCCCCACGCTCAGCTAGCCCCCCTGAGCAAAAGCCCCAATTGTCAATTGTCAAAAAGGAGGAGGCTGCCTCTAGTTCTCCTAGTTCTCCTCCTTCTCACACTTCCATTAAACAAGAAAATTCCATTAAACAAGAAAACTTGCTCACTGGGGGACCTGAACTTAAACATCTCGTCACTATCCCTACTAACGCTGTGGTAAACAAAAAAGAACGGAACTCTTCTCCACTACAGAACGCAACAATTGATGACAACACGGCCTCCACCTCCACGGGCGCCTCAGCCCGTAATTTCACACCTCGCAACAAACGTTTACTCTGACTTTTACACTGACTCTCATCAATTACGTTTTCAAAATTACTTACCATACTTACCATATCGCCAACGCACCCATACTTACCTCTCCTCCTTTAAAAAATTTTTTAATTTTTTTACTTACCTTAATACTTTTTATTTTTTATTTATTTGAATACTTTCAATTTTTTACTTACCTGAATACTCTTTACTTTTTACTTACCTTAACACTTTTTATTTTCTACTTATTGAAATACTTTTTATTTTCTACTTACCTGAATACTCTTTACTTTTAACTTACCTGAATACTTTTTACTTTTTACTTACCTTGATACTTTTTATTTTTTACTTATTGGAATACTTTTTATTTTTTTTACTTACCTTAACATTTTTTATTTTTCTACTTACCTCACTTACACTAGGGCACTCTGCCACAATTCTCTCATAAAAATTGCCATTAAAAATTCTCAGAATATTTGCAGTAATTATCCCAAAACAATTGAAGCTTCACGCTATTTCTATTCTCTAAATAATTTAACTTTTTAGCCCTTTGAATTTCGATTCAACCATATATGGATTAAAGTAAAATAATCCTTTTAAATTGTCGTATACCTTGTATACATTCTTTGCTGCCTTCTGCAGAACCCAGTCACATAAATATAAATTTAAAAACCAGTTATACGAACTCATAACTAAATCTCTCATTTTGGATCTAATGGCAATTATTAACGTAACATTAAAATCACATAAACTTGCAAATATTCAATATTCTGCTACTCAAAATAGCAAAAAAACCAAAAACATTGAACGTCTGTTAGCACTAAATCCTCTAGTGTATCGGCGTTCATCCACATATGGCAAAAATAAACCTAACTATGCATATATTGTTTTCGGTGGGGCTGTGTATGCCATTGTCAGTATAGGTATAGATTGTCATTTCATACTAAGCATACTAGCTCTTTAGTATGTACGCATGCCTCCGATCTCTAATTATATGTGAACAAGCAATATGCTTGGTATCAGTGGGCCACTTGTTTGTACATTTATTGTACAACTACGTCCACTACCTAGCCTGTCTATGGACGCTGTTTTTCCCTGGAAAAAAAATGTATTAAATAAAATAAAATAACCTTCAAACAAAATGCACTTACCTTGTTTTTTACTTACCTTTATCTCCGAACTACTGCCCATATACTTACCACTCGTCACTTACCTTGCACACTAACCACAATTATACTTACCTTCTAATACTTACCTTTTTTATACTTACACACATGTTTTATACAATTTACTGACAAACTTGCCAAAATCTGAGTTCTTTTTCAGCAACTAAATCTGCGAAATATAGACATACAAAAAAAAAAGGAAGGATCGCCTGGAAACAAAACAAATAAAACGGAAAAATACAGCAAAAACTATCGACATTCAACAACTGGATACAAAAAAAAGGAAAAAAAAGAAAAAAGGATTTATCAAACGACTGTGGGATGCACACCGGAATGCGCTGCACCCACACACACAACACAACAACAATATATACATCGCATCATTCATTCAAAACAAAAAGATATGTATCTGCACAAATTTTTCTTTTTCTCTTACTCTTCATTAATTGTTTTTATAAATATTAATTTTATTATCAAAATTATTTGTACAATCATATTATTATCAATACTTTTTCTCTCTGCTCTTAGAGCATTCTCAATATGCCTAATATGCTCTTGTTTTACCTAAAATTCAAAAAAGAAAACTATCATTTACACTTACCTTGTCTGTTATTTATAAATACTTACCCTTCAGCCACGCATACCCTGAAAATAAAATACTCTATCAAATAGTTTAATATATACTTACGCATTGCCGTATTTGCCTTCAATACTTACCCTAGAATCTGTCCGATCTGCACCTTAACCACTTCTATTTCTGTAAAAGAGAAAAATTCCAAATAGTTCGTTAAAATTTCCATCATCAATGGCATTTGGTCAGTGTTTATCAAAAAAACACTTTATTTTGCCCTTGTTATGGATGCGATGTTTCATGAATGAAACCGATGGTTTTTGCCAAAAATATATCGCTATCTCCATCGATGGAAATCGAAATCAGCATCGAACAGCTGATACATATTTGTATTGTGCTAAAAATTGAAAAATGCTGCACGTTAAATTTAACGTTGCTTTTCCCTAAAATCTTGGAAAGTTCCAATAGTCCCGCATATTTGCGAAATAAATGTGTGGGAATTTCGCGCGCGTCTTCTGGATTGTGTCCTGCAGTCGTTGAGTCGTTGTTTTGTTGTTGATGTGCTCAAGGGCGTAGCCAGGGGGCAGCTGCCCCCCCTTAAAGATTTTTAATTGACTTGTAAAAATTCATGGTAACTTTATGCTGTTCAAATAGCTGCAATTATTCAAATAAGAGATGGCTTAACATATGATATCGATAGAATCGATGGATAATTGTGTATCGTAAAAAGTGCCATCCCTAGACTCAACTCACGTAAACAAACAACGGTTTAATTTCATTCTTTGTGTGTTTTAAAGAAAAATTAAATTAAATGGACATTCGGAAGTTTTTTTCTTCTAATTCTTGTAAGTACGAATTGTGCTGTAATCATGCAATTCAATTATAACTAGAATCTACAATTCTGATGTAGCTTCAAAGCGGAGACACAGCCCAAGCGACTCAGATGACAACGAAAAGAGTCCTGAACTTGCAGCCAATACGGACGAAGATCAGTGCCATCCAAATGATATAGGCGTGTGGATTAATTAAACTAGTGTCATGACTTACGCCCAAAAATATGAGCTGCTCTCTAACTGCTGGGCGCCTCCACCTGACTATGACTTTGCTGCCGACGCCACACTTCTAAAGCGCAAATTTAATCACAATTGGCTTGAACTGTATAAGCCCTGGATTGTTAATTCACGCAAATTGCAAGGAGCATTTTGTATATACTGTGTTTTGTTTAAGCCGGTAAAGATACGTGATGTAGTTTCTTCGTTTGTGGTAAAACCATTCGTAAACTACAAGAAAGTGCATGAACACTGTAAGTCCCACGCTGCATCTAACGTTCATAAGGAGGACACACAATCAGCCAATTCGTTTTTGACACAAAAGCCAGTTGATGTCCAAATGAAAAGTGGCCATGAATTAATTATTGCTGAAAATAGACAGTTTTTAAAATCTATTCTTTCGACAATTATTTTTTGTGGTACGCATGATCTTCCACTTCGGGGAAAATTAAATGATGAAGGTGATTATAGTCGAATTTGAAGCTGGAAATATTAATACTTATAAGCGTAAGCCTTATTTTCAGGTATGGAATTCGATTTTTTGATCAAAGTCAGATGATAATTCGGGAAGAGTTCGTCGGCTTTGCTGAGCTAAGGTCAATGAACGCACAAAATATTGCAACAACCATAAAGGAATTTGTTATTGAAATGAATCTTGATCCTTTAAAGTGTGTTGGACAAGGTTTTGATGGATGTGCTACAATGGCTGGAAAAACTGGTGGTGTGCAGAAAATTTTAAGGCAATCATTTCCCAAAAGCTTTTATTTTCATTGTGCCAGTCACAGGCTTAATTTGGTAGTGAATGATCTGAACGCTGTGCCAGAAATTCGAAATACCATTTCTACTGTAAAAGACATCATCAACTTTTTTAAAGAATCTGTAATAAGAAGACAATGTGTTCCAAATATTCATTCATTTTGTGAAACACGGTGGTCAAAAAAATGTGCCAGCATAAGCGATTTCAACAAATGTTTTATCGAAATAATTGTTGGCTTAGAAAAATTGAGTATTGAGGGAAATGCTTCCACCAGAAAACTTGCATATCAGCTACACAGTGCTGCTTGTAAAAGTGTATTTATTATATGTCTCTGCATAATTACAAAATACTACGCTTTACTTGAACCAGTCGTCAACATAATGCAATCAAAAAGTATTGACATCATTAAATGTGCCGAGCATATGAGAAACATTTTAGATGTAGTTGAGATGCATAGATCGACCGCTGATGTTGTGTTTAATAATATTTTCAAAGAAGACTCTGAATTGGCAAACAAATCTTCTATTGAAATTACTACACCAAGAACTGCTGGAAAGCAATTACATAGAACAAATCCTCCTTTTACAACTGTGTGCGATTACTATAAGCGATCCATTTTTTTGCCTTATATTGATTCATTGATAGGCTCAATATCTCATAGATTTTCCGAAGAAAATAATCCAGCATTTGCTTTGAGTGCGCTGCATCCATCTTTTATTTTCAAAACGAGTTTCAATGATATGAAAGCTAAATTGACTGATGCTATCATTTTTATGGCTTAGATGGTATAGAGCACGAGCTAGAATTGTGGCACAAAGCATGTCAAAAAGAAAATTTCGCCGATTTGATTAGCTCTTACGACAAAACGGAGTTTTTCCCAAAAATCAGGCAGGCCATAGACATTTTGCTTGCTCTACCATGCACAACGGCTACAGTTTGCCATCATAGGTTGGAAGTAATCCATTTCCTATTTTAAGAAGCATTTCTGCAAATTCACCAGCTATAGTATCACCATTTAAGTGCACTCGCATATTTTTCGATAATGCCATTTTATGTATTCTGGGCCACAAAATTGAAGACTTTAAGCACGCATTTATTTCCTCAGCTCTTGTTCCTCTGGGGATCATAGGAAGAGTTTGTCGAAAATCACCAGCTAAGAGAACAGTTATGCCACCCATTAGGTATTCACTATCTCGAATGTCTTTCAAAGATCGATCCACAGCTTCAAAAGCACCTTTATGGGCCATAGTACACTCATCCCAAACAATTAATTTGCATTCTTTAAGCACAGCAGCAATATTACTTTGTATGAAATAGAGCAATGTGGTGTTTCTAAATTAATCAAATTAAATGGAATCTTAAATGTAGAATGCGCTGTGCGACCACCATTTAGTAAAGTGGCAGCGATACCGGAAGAAGCAACGGCCAATGCAATTTTATTACCTTGCCGTACCTTTGCCAATAATTGTTACATTTGTGCTTACTGTTCGAGTGCTGGTTTCAGACTGTTTATTAAAGAGATCCACGCATTGTAGGAGTGGTCTCAGGGTTGCCATATCTTAAGGAACTAGTGTTAACAATGTCATGGTATAATAAGTAACAAGGTGGTTGTATTAATTTGCTTATACATGACACATCTCCCCCTTTAATTAGGAACGATGCGATTGTTTTTGTTTTCTAAAATCTATTGGCTTAAAACGATCGACATCTTGGCGAACCCGTGTGCTTTGGCGTACTGGTATGCCGGACGAACGACGTGCTGGCTGTATCTGCGTCGGTTGCTGTATAGGCGCTGTTGATCTCTCGAAGAGACAGTAACATCGACAGGATCGTGATGCTGGACAGTTGGTGTAGCTGGCGGCTGGTCTTGTCGTTGTGGTGCTTGACTGGAGTCTGGCTGTTCAGGTATCCACCAAAGTGCTTGAGGATTATCAGGTGCGTTGTTTGCTGAGAACTTTGGTTTGAGCTGGTTGAAATGGCGCTTGAAATAACCATTTGATGTACGGACGATGTAAAGCATGTTTCCGACTGGACGGTCGATTATGCCTTCAACCCACTTTTCTCCCCTTGAATAATTTCGAGCGTAGACCGTTTGATTTGCTACATATTTGGTGACTGGCTGCTTAGCTTTTGTAGGTTGCTCGAAAAGTTGACTTAATATGGTGCGGACTGGTCGACCATGGATAAGCTCGGCAGGAGTTTTCCCTTGGGCATTTGGAGTAAACCTGTAGGAAGCAAGATATTTAGTAACAGCTGTTTGAACTGGTATACCGTCTTCGATGTTCTTCTTGACTGCTACTTTAAACGTTTGTACAAAACGCTCTGCTAAGCCGTTGGATGCGGGGTGGAACGGTGCTGTGGTGATATGCTTTATACCGTGTATTTTGCAGAATTCTTCAAAGGCGTCGGCTGTAAGCTGTGGACCGTTGTCACTCACAAGAGTTTTTGGATATCCTTCAATTGCGAAAATTGAGGACAGTGCTGCGATTGTGTTGGCGGTGGTTGTCGACGACATTTGGACGACAAATGGAAATTGTGAGAAGGCGTCTACACAAATAAGCCACATTGCGTTGAAGATTGGGCCTGCGAAATCGATATGGATTCGCTCCCATGCTGTTGTAGCTGCTGGCCAACTTTGGTACTCTCTTGGTGGTGCAGAGTTGTTGCACTTGCAGATAGCGCATGATTGTGCAAGCTGTTTGATGTCTTCGTCTATGGTAGGCCACCAAACGTGTTGTCTAGCTAACTGCTTCATTCGAACTATGCCCCAATGTCCTTCATGTAAAAGTTTCAGGATATGGGCACGTAGACTGGCTGGTATTACTATACGAATTGTGTCCGTATGTAGGCAAAGCAACTGTTTGTTGATTGTAAGGGCTAACTTCCGGTTGAAGTACGGCAATAAGGCTTTATTGTCATGCTGAATCTTTTCTGGCCATCCTACAGAGACATACTGCAGGACTTGCTTAAGAATTTTATCTTTAGCTACGTGGTTGCTTATTACATCAGGATTAATCGGCGTTGACAATTCAGTTACAGTGTGGCAAGCTTCCTCTTCCCTGTCGAAGTCTGGATCTGTACCCACTGGCAGGCGTGAAAGTGCATCTGCGTTACCATGAGCAGATGTGGAACGGTACTGAATTTCAAAATTGTAGGCCATTAGAATAATAGCCCAGCGTTGTAGCCTGTTTGAAGTCATCGTTGGCAGATGCTTGTCTGGATTGAATATAGCTACAAGCGGCTTGTGGTCTGTGATAAGAACAAACTTTCTTCCGTAAAGGTACTGGTGAAAGCGTTTTACACCGAATATGATGGACAGTGCTTCCTTTTCTATCTGGCTATATTTCACCTGGTGCTTGTCTAGCGTTTTCGATGCGAACACTATGGGTCTCTCTCCGCCCTCAGGTTGACGATGCGAAAGGACTACCCCAATGCCAAAAGATGAGGCATCTGTAGCCAGGATGAGTGGTAAGTTCTCATCAAAGTGTGCGAGTTGCGTTGCGTTAATGATGTGCGACTTTAACGCTGAAAATGACTGTTGCTGTTGTTGACCAAAACAGAAGGCAACATCTTTTCTGCGAAGTTGGTTCAATGGAGCGGCCAACTGCGAATAGTTTGGGATGAAATTGCAATAATAGTTCACCTTACCCATAAACGCTTCTAATTGTTGTAAATTAGATGGAGGACTCAATAGTTGTACTGCCTGTAAACCTGAGTTGTCTGGAAGAATCCCGTTTGCGCTGATTCTCCGCCCTAAGTATTCAATTTCATCTTTGAAAAAAAAGCATTTTTGCCTTTTGCATTTTATTCCGTTTTCTTGAAGAATGTTTAGAATTTTCTCAATTCGGCTTATATGTTCTTCGCTTGTCGGTGCTGAGATGATGATGTCATCTAAATAGTTGCCACAACCTTCTATTCCTTTTAGAAGTTGCTCCAGATATCTTTGGAAGATTGCCGGTGCGCTGGCAATTCCGTATGGTAAACGCTGGTATTGAAAAAGTCCCAATGGTGTGTTAACAACCATGACTTGCTTCGAATGCTCATCCAGTTCCATCTGAAGATATGCATCCTTCAGATCTATTTTGCTGAACTGCTTACCGTGTCGTATGATGTGAAAAAGTGCTTCTTTAGTTGGTAGTGGATACTGCTCCACGTCGATTTGTGCGTTCACTGCTTGCTTGAAGTCGCCACAAATGCGAATGTCGCCACCTGGCTTAGGCGCGAGCACAATAGGGGATGCCCAGTTGCTGAACTTTATTGGTTTCCAAATTCCGGCTTGTGTGAGTCTGTCAGCTTCTGATTTGAACTTGTTCATAAGTGCGAACGGAATTTGGCGGCTTTTGTAAAACTTCGGTGTTGCCGAAGGCTTTAAAAATATGCTGGCTTTGAAGTCTTTTATGACACCCATGACTGGCTGAAATACGTCTTTGTATTTGTTGCATAGCTCACTTACTTTATCATGGTGCACTTCATAAATGTTCGATACTTGCATGATATCGAATCCGAATATTTTGAATAAATCCATACCAAAAAGATTTGTTGATGCTTCTATATTCGCCACTATTATTACTATTTGTTTTTCTTTTTCGCCACATTTTGCCACAGTGTGCAATTCCCCCAGCAATGGTATTGGTGTATGTCCAAACGCATGTAACACTCGGGAACACTTGTGCAAATTTGGTTTATTTAATAGTGCGTATGTTTTGTTGTTAATTACTGATGCTGTTGCTCCGGAATCCATTTGGAACGAAATAACTTGGTTAAGTATTTCAAGATCAATAATTTTCTTGTTTGGTTGGCTTTTGACTAAACCAGTTACACTGTGCACTGCTTCTACGTTTTCAATTTCGTTTGCTTCGTTCTTGCTGGCTTTTTCGTACTGATTTTTATTTGACTTTGCATACTTTGACATACAGACGGCAGCTATATGCCCTTTTTTATTGCAATTGCGACAAATAACTTCACGAAATCTGCACTCTTCTCTCTTATGCGTTTTTCCACAGCCCGTGCAAGATTTAAAATCACTTTTGTGTGGTCTGTTTTCGTTTCTTTCGTTTGCACTGCTTGTTGACTTCTTTTTGTATGTGTGGATCGCATTGATTGGATCCTGTTTCTGTACGCTCTCTTTTAGTGCTGCAACTGTTTTTGTCGTTCTCTCATAAGTTTCGGCAATTATGAGAACATCTTCAAGAGTTGGCTGTGACTTTTGAAGAGCTGATGCGCGAACGGCATCATATGGCGTCTGTACTATGATCTGATCTCTAATCATTTCATCTACATAATTTGACACACAACCATTTGCATTACATACAAACTGGCATTCACGAGCGATTCCGCGTAAATCGGCAACCCACTCTCTATGTGTTTGTGCATACTTCATTTCTCTCTTGAAAAATTCGTAGCGTGCGGCGACAATGTGCCGTTTCGTCGCGAAGTGTTCCGTTAACTTTTCTGTGAGCGCTTTGTATGTATATTCACTTAAATTGTTGCTACCGAACAGATTTTTTTAATAGCTCAAAAATATTAACGCCACACCACGAAAGAAAATATGCCTTTTGTTTCAGATCTGCACTAACCGTATATGCGTTGAAGTGCTGCGATAATTGCTCCAGGTATGACTCCCAGTTTTGAGACTCTTTGTCAAATTTGTGGAACGGTGGACATATTGATAATTCACTTGGACCTGGTGAATTAGTGGCTTCTGATGCATTTTTAGTGATCATCTCTTGCATCCATTTTCGTTGTTGTTCTAACATTGTTTTTGTAAACTCTTGCTGTTGAGCAAGAATTGCTTGTATTTCGCTGTTATCTGCCGGCATCTTGATGAAAATCAATGACTACGCGACACGATATTACACAAAATTGTTCTTTTTCTGCGGCTGCAATTTAGATTTACACACAGCGTTGTACTTCGCTGCTGTTTCACTAATACACAGAACGTGGTAGCTCTGCGGCTGTATTCCGTTAATCTAAGCGTTGTAGCTTAGCGGCTGCGTTTTCTGTTTTTTTCTTTTTTATCTCGTCGCCAATTGTTACATTTGTGCTTACTGTTCGAGTGCTGGTTTCAGACTGTTTATTAAAGAGATCCACGCATTGTAGGAGTGGTCTCAGGGTTGCCATATCTTAAGGAACTAGTGTTAACAATGTCATGGTATAATAAGTAACAAGGTGGTTGTATTAATTTGCTTATACATGACAATAATAAATTTAAAAGAAACGTTTTACCTGTTCCACCAGGTGCATCTAAGAAATATATTTCTCCTTTTTGTGCTTCAACGCTATGTAGTATTTTTTCGTATACTTGTTTTTGCTCGGCAGTAAGAAGTAGCTCATTTTGAACAACAAAATTATCTCTATTTTCATAATTTGTTTCTCTGTAATAATCAATATTTTGTAAAATTAAACCGGCTCTAATTGGTTGTGGAAGTCCATAATTTGTCAAGTTTTGGCCACCAATAGACAGTACAATATCTTCAATGAAAATAAGACATTTATTAAAAACATCATTTTCTTCATTCTGATCAATACTTCTGTCATGTATAAAATTAAAGGCTCTTAAAATATCTTCTGAGAAACTTTCTTTATGAGTGTTCCAAAGTCTTAGGGCATCCGATATTTGACAAAATACTAACATTATTGCAAAAAGTTCTCGCAACTTTGTTGGATTTTGACATGTTACGGCTTCGGCTATTGTTGAATCCCAGTGCCTATCATCTTCTAGTAATCCTAGAGCTTTACACGCCAATTGAAATGATGCGTATGTTATACCATTAACTGTTTTTAAACTTACAAATGAAGTTGGGCCTCTTACAAAATGTAGTAAAAGTCTTAAGTAAAAACATTCTGTATTTTTTGGATGAATAGTGTAAACTCTTCCCAAAGCAGAATCTCTTTTAACTCCAGGAAAACTTGGGACATCGTGCCCACGTTTTCGTCTTTGAAATTCTTTATTGTTCCATGTAAAATACGATGGAACTTCACAATACAGAAGTGTTCTTGCAAACTCATCACGTGTGCATAGCTCAAAAAAGGCTAGCAAAGTGGTTTTAACTGGAGTGCTTAATCTGTCAGTTAATTGTTGCGGATTATTGGGGTTAAAATATATCCGTTGACCATTTTCTAAATGAACAGCTAAGTGTATAATAGCCGGAAAACGTTCATGTATGGAAAATGCAAGAATTCTCCATACCGCTTCTGAGCTACTTATATACCGGCCACTTTCATACATATGAATTTCATTACGTTTGTCTTCAAGAGTAAATGATGCTTGATCACTACCTTTGTTAACATATTTACAAATGTATTTAATAGACTTTACAGAACTACAATACTCAACATTTATGTGAGCTTCAAATGTTCTCAAAAGTACACAATTGTAAGGAACAACCCAACGATTATCTATGCAATTACCATTTATATTAATTGCATTACCACCATCTTCTAACGCTCTTCTACGATATAGAGGGTAACTATCTTTTCCAGTCATAGTTTCTTTGAGAAACTGTCGAGGAAAATTTTTGGTACATTTTCCATTTGTCATGCATGGCGATTTAGAATTAAATGCACCGCAAGGGCCATGAATCATATTTGACTTTACAATGTTAAATAACAAAGGATCCTCATCTGCGTTTGGTATTTCGGCACAGATAATATTATCGATTTTATCTGGTCTTATTTTATTTTCTAACCAAAGTAGAATATGTATATGAGGTAAACCCCGCTTTTGCCATTCCACAGAGTACATAAAACATTGCACGCTTCCAAACAAAGAACCTTTTGTCAAAAGTGACATTAAAACTTTAACTTTCAAATGAAAAACTCGAGCTATAATATCGTGACGATCATGAGGTTTTTGACCCGGGAATAGAGCACTTTTTATGTCATTCCATTGTGGATTGCATGTAAATGTTATGAAAAGATCTGGTCGCCCATAATGGCGAACATATGTCATAGCATCTTGAGTTTTTTCATGCATATATCGTGCAGAGCTTGTAAAAGAGGATGGTAAAATTACCATCTGACCAAGTTGAGCTGCGTCAACATCTTGTTGGCCTATTGCATCTTTTAGATGTATATAGCTATCTGCTCTGAGTTTCGCTTGATTGTAGCGAATATAATTTAATCTTTCTGTTTCAATTTTAGCATACATATCAACCAAAAATTGACTAAAAAGGGAACGACAATAAATTAAATGATTTATCTCTGATTGACGAATCATTATTTTGTAACTATAAAAGCTTGACGCAGATATCGTTTTTTTTGAATCCTCCATATTTAATAATGGATTCCATTGTGGTATATCTACTGAATAGCCATCTTCGCCATACGCATACTGTAAGGCATCGTATGATCGATGCACCTCACTTATACGATGCAATTTATTATTATGGCTTTCAATAACAATATCGCGCTTTTCAAATTGCTGACCAACAATAACTAAAGCTACTTCGCTTGATCGAGGTGCATTATAAAGCCCTTTGTGAGCACCAGCGGGTGTTCGATCAGCGTGTATAACTAATTTATAGTCTTTCCTACTTGTTGGTATTTTATTGAGAGCCATTTTTAGATCTTTTACATAACGATTATGTTGATGAAACATAAATTGAAGATCCTTTACTATGCTTATATCAACATTTGAAATATTTTTGCAACGTAATTGAACTTCCTTTTCATCTTCACCGACAAAATAAATTTGAAGAAACTGCATTTCTTCATTTGGCATAGGTCGGACACTACCAATTAAGTGATACACTTGTCCTTGGACTTTGAAGGTTGACCAACCTTCATTTATTATTTTTGAACTTCCAAAAGAAGTCATTTGAAAGCAGCTGTTATACTTTCTTATACGGTCAATAAAATGATTATGCTTGGGATGTCCACCAATTATTAAGCTTTTAAGTGGATCAGGCAAACTTCCATTTTGTGAAAGTTTAACTTTTCCAGCCTTGCAACAGATACCCATGGGCTCATTTTTCCATTTTAAAGCATTACAGTCTTTGCATATCAAATTCATACTACCAAGATTAGTAATTTTATCAGACTTGTAGGCTATCTCAAAATCATAGTTAAAACCAGACATGGCCTTAACACTCCATGCACGCAAACGCCTTTCTTGACGTGCATCAGGATTTTCAGCCTGATGTCTTCTCACTGCATCTCTATGAGCTTCAGGATTATCAGCCTGATATCTTTTTGATGCTTCTATGAGCTTATCCCTATTTTGATCAAAATATTTTTTATCTGAATGTTTCGGTGCATTTTTTTCTGTTTTGCGGTGAACCGACGCCGTCTTTTAACAGGATTTTTAACATTATCGGTTGAACATTCACTTGATGTGTCAAAATCTTGGGTTAATACTTCCTCTAAAGGAATATAAACATCAAAATGTCCATTCATTATTGGACCAGTAAAACGCAATCTTTTTACAGGATGCATATTATTGCCAAATGCTTGTAATAAATTTCCATCTTGAAAAACTTGAAAACTTACAGCATAAATTTCTGCTGCTGCTTGAAGCTCATATGCAGTACCATATGTACATGAGTTTGACATAGCGCACTCATATTGTTCAGAAGAGCTATAACACTGTCCATTTGAATTCATGCTAAAGCTTGCAAAAGATTCCCAGTTGGTAACGACATGGGTTACAATATGTTGTCGTATGGTGGCATGGAAGCCTTCCCTACCAAATAAAAGGTGGGAAATAGATCTAAAAAGACAGGCTCCATCACCAATTATGCTAACAACTGAATGCAGCACCAAAACACCATTTATATCTAAAGTTTCAACAGGCATATTTAATTTAGCTCAAAGTCAATTGACTACACTGAAAAACGATTGTTGCAACGTAACAGTGTTTATACGCAGGTATAGAATTCAATAAAATTGAGTTTACCAACTTATATTATTTCAATAGAATATTTAGATCGCTTAGTTGTATTTGAATTTTAAATGCACTAAAGCAGCGTCTATATGACTATTAAATGAAATAATAAGCCAAATAGAAGACAACTATATATAATGTTGCTTCAATTGTTAATTCTAAAATTAACTTATTATTTTTGTGTTTTAAAAACAACAAAAGAAATAAACAACTTAATATGAAGCTGAATATTGAATTAATTAATTCTTAAAAATAAGTTAAAAATTGGCTTCACTGTACAACGATTGTAACAACGTTACAGTGTCTATACGCAAGTATAGAATTCAATAAAATTGAGTATACCAACTTATATTATTTCAATAGAATATTTAGACCGCTTAGTTGTATTTGAATTTTAAATGCACTAAAGCAGCGTCTATATGACTATTAAATGAAATAATAAGCCAAATAGAAGACAACTATATAAAATGTTGCTTCAATTGTCAATTCTAAAATTAACTTATTATTTTTGTGTTTTAAAAACAACAAAAGAAATAAACAACTTAATATGAAGCTGAGTATTTAATTAATAAATTCTTAAAAATAAGTTAAAAATTGGCTTCACTGTACAACGATTGTAACAACGATACAGTGTCTATACGCAAGTATAGAATTCAATAAAATTGAGTATACCAACTTATATTATTTCAATAGAATATTTAGACCGCTTAGTTGTATTTGAATTTTAAATGCACTAAAGCAGCGTCTATATGACTATTAAATGAAATAATAAGCCAAATAGAAGACAACTATATATAATGTTGCTTCAATTGTTAATTCTAAAATTAACTTATTATTTTTGTGTTTTAAAAACAACAAAAGAAATAAACAACTTAATATGAAGCTGAGTATTTAATTAATAAATTCTTAAAAATAAGTTAAAAATTGGCTTCACTGTACAACGATTGTAACAACGATACAGTGTCTATACGCAAGTATAGAATTCAATAAAATTGAGTATACCAACTTATATTATTTCAATAGAATATTTAGACCGCTTAGTTGTATTTGAATTTTAAATGCACTAAAGCAGCGTCTATATGACTATTAAATGAAATAATAAGCCAAATAGAAGACAACTATATATAATGTTGCTTCAATTGTTAATTCTAAAATTAACTTATTATTTTTGTGTTTTAAAAACAACAAAAGAAATAAACAACTTAATATGAAGCTGAGTATTTAATTAATAAATTCTTAAAAATAAGTTAAAAATTGGCTTCACTGTACAACGATTGTAACAACGATACAGTGTCTATACGCAAGTATAGAATTCAATAAAATTGAGTATACCAACTTATATTATTTCAATAGAATATTTAGACCGCTTAGTTGTATTTGAATTTTAAATGCACTAAAGCAGCGTCTATATGACTATTAAATGAAATAATAAGCCAAATAGAAGACAACTATATACAATGTTGCTTCAAATATTAATTCTAAAATTAACTTATTCTTTTTGTGTTTTAAAAACAACAAAAGAAATTTAAATACGTTGTTCGTTATTTAAATATTTAAATAATAGTTATTAAATATTTTTTATAACTTATCATAAAAATACGTATTTTAAATGAATTGTATATATAATACGAAAATCAGAATAATAAATAACTCACTGATCCAAAAAGTAACTTTTGATGCTATCCTTTAATACAATTATATTAAAAAATTAGCTTAAACGAAACGTTACTTTCTTTTTTCACAATAAATGTATACTAAAATGCATAACCAATTCCCTTACAATTGAATGTAAAAACATAAATTGGAAAAGAGCATTACAGTTATTCCTCTAATCAACACACAGCGAGCTCTTACATACAACGCTTGTACTTAAGAGCTTGGTGTGGGTGGTACAAATTAGGCAATGCCATTCCCTTAAATTCAGCCTCTTAGTTATGCTTAACTAAGCCTATAAGTTCGAAGGAGGTAGGGATATTAAGATTCATGTTTGACATGCAGAGCGTGCGAATAAATTATCAACACCAAAAGCGCATGATTGCATTCAAATTTTTTTATATCTAAGTCTTAAGAGCGACGCGCGGTCTAGTTTTAAGCCGCTCTCAGGTTGTGGGAGCGCGACTCACACGTTCATTGCACACATGCATAAATTCGCTCAACTGTGTATGCTGCTTGCGGTGATTTCTAGTGCTTCTCTCTATGAACTTACTGTGGCGACGAAATATACTGACAACTTTGTTTTGCAAGCAATCGATGAGTAAAATATTACATTATATTTATACCCTAATCCCATAAACTGGGCAAAAAGGGTATATTTGTTTTGTGCAAAAGTATATAACATGCAGAGGGAAGCATCTACGAACCCGTTTTTAAGGACTATAAGAGCTAAAGACTTCAAATTTGGAACATAACTTCTACTAAGCCATAGACAGATCAAGTCAATATAGATCGTTAGGTATATATATTAGTTATATAGATCGATATACACATGTGATCGATAACGAAAAAAATGAATTTTAAAACTTTAAGAGTTAAAACTATGTATAACTTAATAAAATCTGTGAAATTATTAGTTCAAATGAATTAATTATTTCTAAATCTATATCCAGATATATTTTATATTGAGGTGTAGTCAGAAAAATTCCACTACTGCAAGTCATTTAAGCACAGAGTATCGTTAAGTCGGGATTTCTCGACTTAAGCCTATTTGCTTGCTTTTGTAAAGCAACTTGCTACAGATACAACAATGTATGCGTGCATTAACCAATATTTGCACTTGCATTTTTGTTAATACATATGTATGTAGGTACTAAATAATGAAAATGCACGTACATACATGTGTATGTATGTACATATGTGCATTTGCAACACCAACTAAAGTTACAAATGTCAGTTTGAAAATAATATCAAAACAACAATGGCAATAGGTATTTGTGTGTTAAGTTTTGTTTGATAATTAGCAAGTATGTAGATAAGACCACTCGCGTAACATATTATGGTGTACAAAAACAAATAATGTTTTAATTGATTTGTTTTAAATCAATGATACCAACAAAAAGAAGCAACAACAACACTTACAACAACAACAAACGCGGTTCCACGGACAACCGGTTCTTCGCACCGGGACCGACGGGGAGTTTCCCCCCAAGAGTTGTCCACCTCCAAAATCGGACTTGCCACAGGTATGTCCGCATCCAACACTATTTCCAATTATCTTTTTTTTCACTACCTGGACAAGCAACGCCGGCCTGCCTGTCCAGACTCCTTCTTCTATGCGCCGGTGACATTGAACAAAACCCAGGTCCAGTAGAGCATGAGTGCACTGTGTGCTCGCGCCCTGTTACTGGAAGGGTTTGTAAAGTCGTGTGCAATGGGTGTGGGAGATGGACACACAGGCGGTGCCTTACAACACCTCCTGTGTGCCATACACCATTCCAATGCCAATCTTGTGCTATCTCAAACCCCCCCCCTTTACCCACCAACACAAGCCCCCTAGCCACACTCACCCCCCCAACCCGTGTACTGGCACCACCTGCCTCTTGCCGCATGTGCGGCAGAACATTCACGAGGGCAGCACGCCCAATCACCTGTAGCGTGTGTGGTGCCAGCACACATCTCCGATGCTCGGGCCTTCGAAACTCGGGTCAATACCGGCCTGATTTTGTGGGCCCGTGCTGTCGGAGAAGCCCAGTGCCCCCCCCCAAGCACAACTGAACCCCCAGCCCCAAGTCCCCGAGGGGAGCCTCCGCTGCAGCCCACTGTACCCCAAGGACCCTTAACAGGCCAGTCTGGCCTTCCCACCGCCAACAACTGGGAACTAAGGATCTTACAGTGGAACTGCAACGGATTGACCCGGAAAATATCTGAAGTCACCGACTACATGACCCGCAAGCAAATCCCAATCGCGGCCCTCCAAGAGACCAAGATGACAAGCAGGAATGCACTTGTGCAGTCATCTTGCTATAACATCCTGCGCCAAGACCGCGAGCAGAACAAGGGAGGCGGGATTGCGTTTGTGGTTCATGAGTCGGTAAACTTCAGACCCTTGTTGCTGACCAGCTGCGACCCCCATGTGGAGGTGCAAGGCATCGCTGTAAACTCTGGGGGGGATGATATACATATAATAAATGTATACATTCCCCCACAGCGGCCTGCCGCGCCGGTTTCAAGCCAGATATTTCCACTCTTCTCCGGGGTAATAAAACAATAGTTCTGGGCGACCTGAACGCACATCATGAGAGCTGGTTCTCTGGCCTGGGAAACGACACCAGAGGTGTCCTTCTCTCAGACCAGATCGAAGAGGCAGGCTTCTGTCCTATTAACGAGGACCACCCTACACGGGTAACCCCCACCTGCCGCAGCTCTCCTGATGTCGCCATCGTCAGCCCAGAGCTAATTGCCAACACCACCTGGCACGCTGATGTGGCCCTGTGCTCAGATCACCTCCCCCTGACCATCAGGCTTGATACCGGTGCGGACTTCGTGACATCTGAAGCTCGCACCTTCACAAACTTCGCTAAGGCCGACTGGGTCCGATTTCTCAATGAAACGGAAGAGATATTCGCCGCCGCAACCCCGCCAACAAATGCGTGCAAAGGCGAACGTTTCTTCCGGGACACCCTGGTCGCAGTTGGAAAGAGATGCATCCCTTCAGGACGCATCTCCAAACTTCGCCCCAACTTCCCCACCGAAGCCTCTCGCCTGGCTCAGCAGAGAGATGATATACGGCGATCCAACCCAGCAGACCCCCGCGTTAGGGAACTCGACACTCAAATCGGGAAACTGGTAAACAGCTACCGAAAGGAGAAGTGGCTGCAACATCTGGAAGGGTCGGATTTAGGTTCCAATAAACTATGGAAAACAATTAAGAACCTATCCAATCCCCGCAGAAGCGAGTTAACAACTGTCACCTTTGGTGACAGTACGCCGCTTGACCCGACCAGATGTGCAGCTGCCTTCAACCGACAGTTTGTCGAGCATCCCACCGAGCAGGATAAGCTCCGCAGGGGACTGCTGAGAAGGATCAAGGCACTCACCCTCGACCCCCACCCGCCCACGTTCAGCCCAGACAATGTCCTCGATGCGCTTAAGAAAGCCAAAAATTCCACTGCAGTTGGCCCTGACGGGTTAGCTACAGTGATGATTAAGCGCATCGGGAGGAAAGGAGCTGATTACCTATCGCAAGTTTTCACCCTATGCGTAGGTAGTCTCCAAATACCCAGCATGTGGAGGTTAGGGAAAATCATCCCGATACCGAAACCTGGTAAGCCGCTCCATCAAGGAAGCTCTTACCGCCCAATCACCCTACTGTCACCAGTGGTGAAGGTATTAGAGACACTCCTCCTTCCCCTCTTTCAGGAACACTTCCCTCTGGCTGAACACCAACATGGCTTCCGAGCAGGTAGGAGTACAACATCTGCCCTCTGTGAGCTGACATCCCAAGTAGCAATGGGCCTGAACAGCACAAGACCGCACCACAGGACCATTGCCGTGGCCTTGGATCTGTCGAAAGCCATCGACACAGTCCAACATTCCAGGCTGCTGCAAGATGTCAGCAACACCAGTACGCCCCCTACACTAGTGCGTTGGCTCGCCAATTACCTGGCGGACAGGCGGGCGTACGTGGAATTCAGAGGTGCCAGATCTGGTATGCGACGTTGCAAGCAAGGGGTGCCCCAAGGGGGGGTGCTATCCCCACTCCTCTTCAACTTGTACGTCGCAGGCATCCCCCAACCGCCACCAGAAATCAGTCTTATCTCTTACGCAGATGACTGCACAATCGCTACCACCGGCAGGGACATTAGCGTTTTAGAGCATATACTGAACTCCTACCTCCCCACTATACGACAGTTCCTGGGGGACCGTAATCTCGAACTCTCGACGCCGAAATCCATGGCATGCCTCTTCACCACATGGACCAAGGAAGTGACAAGGGAAATCGAAATCCACTTAGGTGGCCAGAGAGTACCAACCGTAAAAAATCCCAAAATCTTGGGGGTCACTTTCGACAGTCTATTTGTGTTTTCGAAGCATGCCGAACAACTGGCCAGGAACGTGAGCAAGAGACTACGGATCCTCAGAGCTCTGGCGGGTAGCACTTGGGGCAAAGACAAGGAGAAACTCCTCATCACTTACAAAGCGATGGGACGGTCTCTCCTTGATTACGCTGCCCCAGTCTGGTCCCCCAGCATCAGTGACACCCAATGGAGAAACCTCCAGACGGTGCAGAATGCAGCCCTCCGCACCATCACGGGCTGCCACTCCATGTCATCGGAGAGCCACCTCCACAGTGAGGTGGAAATTCTGCCCGTTCGGGATCACTGCTTGCTGCTTAGCCGACAACACTTGGTCAAATCCCTTTCGCCCGAGCACCCCAACCATCTCAGCTCAGGGCTGGCCATGTCGGCTAGGACCAGACCTATCCGCTTCGACTACAGAGCCGAACTGCCGTACCTCAGAAATCTCTTACCCTTCGAGACCAGCACAAGTGAGGCATTGGAACAGGTCCACACTGCCACCGTAGCAGCTTCGCTCGAAGCGCTAGCTCCTAGCGTGGTTCTAGGAGGCAGACCCCCACCCATCAACCCTGCCGAGCGGCAACTGCCGAGAGCAACTAGGTGCACATTGGCACAACTACGTTCGGGTTACTCAGCCTACCTAACCTCGTACCTTGCGAGGATTAACCCGGACGTAGACCCCTGTTGCGAGGCTTGTCGCTCGGCACCGCACACGACCCAGCATCTCTTCGAGTGCGAGGCGCGACCCACGGCTCTCACTCCACATGCCCTATGGAGCAATCAAGTCGAGGTGGCTCGCTTTCTTGACATGGACCTGTGTAGTGATTAATGTCTCTTTTTTCCTTTCTTTCCCCTTCCCAAACCCACAACATGGATGCGACTACCTGCGGTAGGAAAGAGGACGGCTACAACAACAACAACAACAACAACAAACGCTGCTGGGGTCGTAAATCAATTGTCATGGGCACAAAGAAGAAAAGAAAAAAACTCATTTGTTTTGATTTTATCAACTCGTATATATGTATAATAGCTTGCTACAGATACAACAATGTATGCGTGCATTAATTAATATATGCACTTGCATTTTTGTTAATACATATGTATGCAGGTACTAAATAATGATAAATGCACGTACATATATGTGTATGTATGTACATATGTGCATTTGCAACACCAACTAAAGTTATAAATGGTAGTTTAAAAATAATATCAAAACAACAATGGCAATAGGTATTTGTGTGTTAAGTTTTGTTTGATAATTAGCAAGTATGTAAGTAAAACCAATCGCGTAACATATTCTGGTGTACAAAAACAAATTATGTTTTAATTGATTTGTTTTAAATCAATGATACCAACAAAAAGAAGCATTGCGAGCCCAACAACAACACTTACTAACAACAACAAACGCAACTTGATTCGAAAAACAATTATCAAATGCACAAAGAAGAAATGAAAAAAGCTCATGTATTTTGTTATTGTAAATTCGCTCGCGGTCAAACTCCCAGCATGTGTATTTATGTACTAATAGATTACATTTCTTTAGATTCAATTTCTTAGTGTTTGTTGAAAATTGATTACAGATTAAATTATATTTAAAAAAATACAGTTTTTAAAATAAAAATATAAATATGCTGATGAAATGTCTGCTGCTTTGACGGAGGCTGTTGCGGTTGGGGCTGTTAAAAAAAACCTTTGAAGCTGCGGTAGCAACAAAACATAAATCGCTGTATAAGAAAGCATTTAAACAAATAGCAGTGCAAAACAGAAACGCATTTGAAGCAATGAAGTTGGGGTTAAAAAAAATGCAAGGAGGAGTTGCAGAAGCTGCAACATGAGTTGAATTGTTCTCAACCTATTTTTAAAACATTCATCTCATTTTGCAACTTTTGCAACTCCTCCTTGCATTGTTTTTTTATCTCCAAATTCATTGCTTCAATTGCTTTTTTGTTTTGCACTACTATTTGCTTTTGCTTTTTAATTATTAAATTTAATTTTTTGTTTAAATTAAAAATTTTCTGATGCAGCGATTTAAGGTTCTGTTGCTGCCGCAGCTTCAAAGGTTTTTTAACTTGCCTTAACTAAAGCTGTTGCCGCTGCTGCTGCTGTGGCTGCTGCTGCTGCTGTTGTTGGAGCTGATGTTGACGCTGCAGTGGCTGTACCAATGGCTGCTGCTGAAACAGCTGTTGCTGCTCCGGCTGAAAATGCAGCAGCTGTGGCTGAAATTGCTGCTGCTGCAGTGGCTGGAACAGCTGCTGCTGCAGTGGCTGGAACTGCTGCTGTGGCTGTGGCTGGAACTGCTGCTGTGGCTGTGGCTGGAACTGCTGCTGCGGCTGGAACTGCTGCTGAAGCTGGAACTGCTGCTGCTGCTGTTGCGCCGGCAAATAATATTGCTGAGGTGCCACTGGTGCCCAATATCCGCTCATGTTCGGTTTTCAATTATAAATGAAATAAGCCAATACAAAAATGGCACACTGAAGTAAAAATTTAAGAATTCTCTGAGAGCTGAAAGGGTTACAGTTATTTCTGTAAATTGATCTCTCTTAAGCCAGTCGCATTGCTCTCAGTCATTTTTATACCCTTAACCCATAAAATGGGTAAATAAGGGTATAATGGTTTTGTCCAAATGTATGTATCAGACAGAAGGAAGCATCTCCGACCCCATAAAGTATATATATTCTTGATCAGCATTAACAGCTGAGTCGATCTTGCCATGTCTGTCTGACCGTCTGTCCGTCTGTCGGTCTGTCCGTCTGTCTGTCTGTATTAACGCGTAGATCTTAGAGAAGAATTTGAGACTTAAAAAAAAAATCTTTAATTTCAAAATTGTGAAAATGGGGCTTGAATCTACAAATAAAATAATAAACATTTAAAAAAATTGATCTAAATCGATTCAAAAACATCGGAGATATCTCAGTATGAAGTTTGGTTATATTGGTCACTGAGTTAATACACATAAATAACTGTAAGCGTTAAGTATCGGGTTAAGGGTATGTCCTAGTCGGGATTTCTCGGCTGGAGCCTTCTTACTTGTTTGTTGTTGCAATTGCTTTCAATCATAGGAAACCAATTTCGTATGTGCATAAGACGAAAGCGATAGACAAAAACAGCAAGAACAAATTTTTTGCATTTACTGATATTTTTATACCCTGATCCCATGAACTGGGTAAAAAAGGGTATATTTGTTTTGTGCAAAAGTATGTAACAGAGAGAAGGAAGCATCTCCGATCCAATAAAGTGCATATATACTAAAAAAGCATAAAGGTATAGCCATGTCCGTCTGCCTGTCCTTCCGTCTGTCTAACCTATGTATGCACGCGTCGATTTCAAAGACTATAAAAGCTAAAGACTTCATATTAAGAACATAGCTTCTTCTAAGCCATAGGCAAATCAAGTTTATTTCAAACTATCGATAACTATTCTGAGCGGATATACAGATGTAGTCGATAACGAAAGAAAAGGGAATTTTGAAAATATGAAAATTTAAACTATGACTGACTTAATAAATACTGTGAAAATTTGGTCGAAAAGGGAAAAAATTTTTCTATATCTAAATCCAAAGATAATTAATATTAAAGTTTAGTCAAGAAAAACTGGACTTCTGCAAGTCAATAAAATTCAAGGTATCTTTTAGTCGGGATTACACAACTAAAGCCTTCTTACTTGCTTTCCGACTCCCTCATTCTCGTGTTATGGTGACAGTCGGCATAGGAACACCTGCATCATGAATAAATACATTCATAGAATAGAGCGAATCTACGCATGTCTGCGTCATACGTGTGAGTCGCGCTCTTGGTCCCAAAACCAAAGAGGCGGCTTAAAACTTGAACACGCGCGCGCATCGCTCTTCATTCTCGATGCTGGATAACAAATTATTTTCAAATCTCGCTCTGATCATGCGCCTTTGTTGTTACAGATTTCGGCTAATTAGGGTTATTAAACTCATGCAAAGCGCGCGCATAAAAAAGAGAGTGAACGCAAAATATTTAATATCCAACGCCGGTTATAAAAGAGACGCGCGCGCTCTAATAAGTCTTAAACGCTCTTTGGGTTTGGAATCAAGAGCGTTATGCAAAGAGCATGATGCAAATGCATACAAACTTATATGTTTTGCTTTGCTTGTTCAAAATTGTATATCAATAATGTTTATGTGTTACGTTTTGTCTAATTTAGATAAGCAGCAAGTTAAAAAATCTACCACAATACAAAGATGTTCAAGACTAATTATTTACGCACTAAGTGCTCGATATAAAAAAAAAAAAACAAATACAAATTACATGAATATACATATGTACATATCTATGCCAGGTTTATGCATTATTACGTATATATGTAAATGTAAAATACATTTCTTAATTTTCTACACTAACAGTGTGTTTGATTTGCACGGTATTTGCACTTGATTTTTTTAAATATATGTATTAACAAAACAATGTAAAATGTAGGTACACACATGTGAATGTTTGTATGTATGTATGTACATATGTGCATTTGCAACACCAACTAAAGTTACAAATGTCAGTTTGAAAATAATATCAAAACAACAATGGCAATAGGTATTTGTGTGTTAAGTTTTGTTTGATAATTAGCAAGTATGTAGATAAGACCACTCGCGTAACATTTTCTGGTGTACAAAAACAAATAATGTTTTAATTGATTTGTTTTAAATCAATGATACCAACAAAAAGAAGCAACAACAACACTTACAACAACAACAAACGCTGCTGGGGTCGTAAATCAATTGTCATGGGCACAAAGAAGAAAAGAAAAAACTCATTTGTTTTGATTTTATCAACTCGTATATATGTATACTAGTAAGTGACCCGCTTGCTTCGCTGCGCCAATAGTTTTTCAAAATTTTAATATATATAAAATAAATTAGTTAATGTTTAACAACATATTAGCAAAATATTTAATATTCTCTTTTTCACGCTACCATTGGGGTTGAGAATCAGACGCGTCATTTTACTTTGATACCAAAGGTAACATATTATATTGGGCTTATGCAATGTCCGTCAAGGTGTCTGTCCGTCCGTCCGTCCGTCCGTCCGTCCGTCCGCCCGTCCGTTTGAACGCAACTTTTTTCAACACCCTTAAAGCTAGAGCTTTGCAACGTTGCGAACATCTTGGTCAATACCTTCGTCAGAAAAAGTGTTAAATTTGGCTCTACGACCTCAGGGGGCCTGAGAAATCGATAAAAATCGATACCCCTCGATGTGCAAATCGAAGAAACATATATATGTCCCACATTTTAGAAGCTATAGTCATCAAATTAAGGGGCAAGATAGCCGATGGTATTCCTCAAAAAGCTACATAAAAAGTTTGGATGCCACGCCCACCTCTTCCGCCCCCAGCCCCCCCTTCAGTTATAATCGAAAATGACTGTATTTCCCACAGTTTTAAAGCTATACTCACAAAATTTGATGGGAAGTTAGATGCTGAAGTCTTACAAAGATATGCATCAAAACGCCATGCCCCCACTGATACCGCCCACCTTCTAAAATCCGAAAACTCTATATCTTTTTCAGTTTTTGGGCTAGAGTCACCAAATTTGGTAGAAACATTGTTAGTGACATCCGTAACCCCGATCTACATCAAAGTTTTATACGCCACGCCCACCTTTTCCACCCAACTCGTAAAATCTGAAATTTCTATATCTTTCTCAGTTTTTGCGCTCGAGCCTTCAGAATTGATAGGGAGATAGAAGGTGCCATCCGCTACTGATATGCATCACAAATTTGAATGTCACGCCTACCCCTTCTGCCTGCCTTTTACTCACAAACCTCCATACGTTACAAATACATACAAACTTACATATGTGCTTTGCTTGCTTGTTCGAAATTGTATATCAACAATGTTTGTGTGGTACTACGTTACGTCTGAGTTAGATAAGCAGCAAGTAAGCAAATCTACCACTATACAAAGATGTTCAAGATTAAATATTTTCGCACAAAGGGCTCGCTATAAAAAAAAAATACAAATTGAATGTATGTACATATGTACATATCTATACAACTTTTTGCATTAAATAAACATACATATGTATGCAGATTACATTTACTTAAGTTTATATTTGTTAGTGCGTTTTTTGTTGAACTGTATATACATATATATTAGCACTTGCATTTTTTGTTATGTATATGTATGTACAAAAGAATGTTAAATGTACGTACATACATGTGTATGTAACACCAAGCAAAGTTACAAATGTCAGCTCGAAAATCATATCAAAACATCAATGGCAAAAGGTATTTGTGTGTTAAGTTTTGTTTGATAATTAGCAAGTATTTAAGTAAAACCAATCGCGTAACATATTCTGGTGTACAAAAACAAATTATGTTTTAATTGATTTGTTTTAAATCAATGATACCAACAAAAAGAAGCAACAACAACACTTACTAACAACAACAACAACAAATGCTACTTAATTCGAAAAACAATTGTCAAAGGCACAAAGAAGAAAAGAGAATAACGGAGAGAGA
Source organism: Scaptomyza pallida (assembly GCA_018152965.1). Classification (NCBI taxonomy): domain Eukaryota; kingdom Metazoa; phylum Arthropoda; class Insecta; order Diptera; family Drosophilidae; genus Scaptomyza; species Scaptomyza pallida. Next base: position 560,413 of record JAECXP010000228.1, on the reverse strand, counting down.
CACATCTACAGACGGCAAAAGTGGAATGGGTCATTTGTTTTGTTTTTGTAAATTCGGCCGCAATAGCTTGTGCGCAGTAGTGGAATGGGTCATTTTTTTTATTTTTTTTGTTTGAAACCTAGGCGGCGTTGAAACTCACAGCTTGTGCGACAATGAGGCGCCAGAGTAGTAGAATGAGGTAAAGTGATTAATGCAATTAATTGAGTTGTTCAAAATTTAATCCAAATTAAAAATCCTTTCTTAGTGCTCACTTTCAACCTGAATGGAATATTATGTGAAAATTTCAGCCTTCTAGCTCTTATCGTTTAGGCTGTGGGCCTCTCAACAATCAGTCAGTCAGTTAGGACAAACTATTTTATATATATAGATTAGCTTGATACAGATGCAACAATGTGTGCGTGCATTAACCAATATATGCACTTGCATTGTTGTTAATACATATGTATGTAGGTACTAAACAATGAAAATGCACGTACATACATGTGTAAGTATGTACATGCGTGCGTTAGCAACACCAACTAAAGTTACAAATGTCAGTTTGAAAATAATATCAACACAACAATGGCAATAGGTATTTGTGTGTTAAGTTTTGTTTGATAATTAGCAAGTATGTAGGTAAAACCAATCGCGTAACATATTCTGGTGTACAAAAACAAATTATGTTTTAATTGATTTGTTTTAAATCAATGATACCAACAAAAAGAAGCAACAACAACACTTACAACAACAACAAACGCTGCTGGGGTCGTAAATCAATTGTCATGGGCACAAAGAAGAAAAGAAAAAAACTCATTTGTTTTGATTTTATCAACTCGTATATATGAATATTAGCTTGATACAGATGCAACAATGTGTGCGTGCATTAACCAATATATGCACTTGCATTGTTGTTAATACATATGTATGTAGGTACTAAACAATGAAAATGCACGTACATACATGTGTATGTATGTACATATGTGCATTTGCAACACCAACTAAAGTTACAAATGTCAGTTTGAAAATAATATCAAAACAACAATGGCAATAGGTATTTGTGTGTTAAGTTTTGTTTGATAATTAGCAAGTATGTAGATAAGACCACTCGCGTAACATATTCTGGTGTACAAAAACAAATTATGTTTTAATTGATTTGTTTTAAATCAATGATACCAACAAAAAGAAGCAACAACAACACTTACTAACAACAACAACAACAAATGCTACTTAATTCGAAAAACAATTGTCAAAGGCACAAAGAAGAAAAGAGAATAACGGAGAGAGACACATCTACAGACGGCAAAAAGTGGAAGGGGTCATTTTTTTATTTTTTTTGTTTGAAACCTCGGCGGCGTTGAAACTCACAGCTTGTGCGACAATGAGGCGCCAGAGTGGTAGAATGAGGTAAAGTGATTAATGCAATTAATTGAGTTGTTCAAAATTTAATCCAAATTAAAAATCCTTTCTTAGTGCTCACTTTCAAGCTGAATTGAATATTATGTGAAAATTTCAGACTTCTAGCTCTTATCGTTTAGGCTGTGGGCCTCTCAACAATCAGTCAGTCAGTTAGGACAAACTATTTTATATATATAGACTAGTAAGTGCCCCGCTTGCTTCGCTACGCCGATAGTTTTTACAAATTTTTAGCAATACATATAAAATAAATAAATTAGTTAATGTTTAACAACATATTAGCAAAGTATTAAATATTCTCTTTTTCACGCCACCATTGAGGTTGAGAATCAGACGCGTCATTTTACTTTGATACCAAAGGTTTCATATTATATTGGGCTTATGCAATGTCTGTCAAGGTGTCTGTCCGTCCGCCCGTCCGTTCGAATGCAACTTTTTTCAACACCCTTAAAGCTAGAGCTTTGCAACTTTGCAAACATCTTGGTACATACCTTCGTCAGACAAAGTGTTAAATTTGGCTCTACGACCTCAGGGGGCCTGAGAAATCGATAAAAATCGATACACCTCAATGTGCAAATCGATATAGTCACCAAATTTGATAGCAAGATAGCTGGTGACATTCCTCAAAAAGTCCATCGATAGTTTGGATGCCACGCCCACCTCTTCCGCCCCCAGCCACCCTTTCAGTTATAATCGAAAATGACTGTACTTCCCACAGTTTTAAAGCAATACTTACGAAATTTGATGCGAAAGTGGATCTTACAAAGATATGCATTTAAATTTTGGATGCCACGCCCCACGTATACCGCCCACCTCCTAAAATCTGAAAACTCTTTATCTTTTTCAGTTTTTGGGCTAGAGAAACCTTGGTAGAAACCTTGTTAGTGACATCCGTAACTGATCTACATCAAAGTTTAATATGGCACGCCCACCTTTTCCACCCACCTCGTAAAATCTGAAATTTTTATATCTTTCCCAGCTTTTGCGCTAGAGTCACCAAATTTGGTAGAAACATTGTTAGTGACATCCGTAACCAATGTGCAATATTGGATGCCACGCCCACTTATACCGCCCACCTCAATATCTTTCTCATTTTTAGCGCTAGAGTCTCCAAACTTGATAGGGAGATAGAAGGTGCCATCCGCCACAGATGTGCATCACAAATTTGAATGTCACGCCTACCTCTTCTGCCTGCCCTTTTATACCCAAAACCCTCATACTTTACAAACTTACATATGTGCTTTGCTTAATTAATCGAAATTGTATATCAATAATGTTTGTGTGTTACGTTTTGTCTGAGTTAGATAAGCAGGAAGTAAGAAAACCTACCACTATACAAAAATGTTCAAGATTAATTATTATCGCGCAAAGGGCTCGATATAAAAAACAAATACAAATTGAATGTATGTACATATGTACATATCTATACTACTTTTTTGTATTAAATATACAGACTTATGTATGCAGATTACATTTTCTTGAGTTTCTATTTGTTAGTGCGTTTGTTTTTGCACGGTACATACATATATTTGCACTTGCATGTTTTGTTATATATATGTATGTTAAATGTACGGAAATACATGTGTATGTATGTACATATGTACATGCGTGCATTTGCAACACCAAAAAAAGTTACAAATGTCAGCTCGAAAATTATATCAAAACAACAATGGCAATAGGTATTTGTGTGTTAAGTTTTGTTTGATAATTAGCAAGTATGTAGGTAAAACCACTCGCGTGACATATTCTGGTGTACAAAAGCAAATTATGTTTTAATTGATTTGTTTTAAATCAATGATACCAACAAAAGAAGTATTGCGAGCCCCACAAAAACACTTACAAAAAAAAAAAACGCTACTTGACTCGAAAATCAATTGTCAAAGGCACAAAGAAGAAAAGAGAATAACGGAGACACATACACAGCGCATGTGTTTTGTTTTTATAAACTCGCTGGCAATCGCTTGTACAGTCGGCAGAAGTGGAATGGGTCATGTGTTTTGTTTTTGTAAATTCGGCCGCAATAGCTTGTGCGCAGACGGCAGAAGTGGAATGGGTCATGTGTTTTGTTTTTGTAAATTCGGCGGCGTTGAAACTTACAGCTTGTGCGACAATGAGGCGCCAGAGTGGTGGAATGAGGTAATGTGATTAATGCAATAAATTGATTTGTATGGGAGGTACTCGAAGGAGTTGTCCAAATTAAAAATCCTTTCTTAGTGCTCACTTTCACAGAGAATGAAATATTTTGTGAAAATTTCAGCCTTTTAGCTCTTATCGTTTAGGCTGTGGGCCTCTCAACAATCAGTCAGTCAGTCAGTCAGGACAAACTATTTTATATATATATAGATTAGCTTGCTACAGATACAACAATGTGTGCGTGCATTAACCAATATATGCACTTGCATTTTTGTTAATACATATGTATGTAGGTACTAAACAATAAAAATGCACGTACATACATGTGTAAGTATGTACATGCGTGCGTTAGCAACACCAACTAAAGTTACAAATGTCAGTTTGAAAATAATATCAACACAACAATGGCAATAGGTATTTGTGTGTTAAGTTTTGTTTGATAATTAGCAAGTATGTAGGTAAAACCAATCGCGTAACATATTCTGGTGTACAAAAACAAATTATGTTTTAATTGATTTGTTTTAAATCAATGATACCAACAAAAAGAAGCAACAACAACACTTACTAACAACAACAACAACAAATGCTACTTAATTCGAAAAACAATTGTCAAAGGCACAAAGAAGAAAAGAGAATAACGGAGAGAGACACATCTACAGACGGCAAAAAGTGGAAGGGGTCATTTTTTTTTTTTTTTTGTTTGAAACCTCGGCGGCGTTGAAACTCACAGCTTGTGCGACAATGAGGCGCCAGAGTAGTAGAATGAGGTAAAGTGATTAATGCAATTAATTGAGTTGTTCAAAATTTAATCCAAATTAAAAATCCTTTCTTAGTGCTCACTTTCAACCTGAATGGAATATTATGTGAAAATTTCAGCCTTCTAGCTCTTATCGTTTAGGCTGTGGGCCTCTCAACAATCAGTCAGTCAGTCAGTCAGGACAAACTATTTTATATATATAGATTAGCTTGCTACAGATACAACAATGTGTGCGTGCATTAACCAATATATGCACTTGCATTTTTGTTAATACATATGTATGTAGGTACTAAACAATAAAAATGCACGTACATACATGTGTAAGTATGTACATGCGTGCGTTAGCAACACCAACTAAAGTTACAAATGTCAGTTTGAAAATAATATCAACACAACAATGGCAATAGGTATTTGTGTGTTAAGTTTTGTTTGATAATTAGCAAGTATGTAGGTAAAACCAATCGCGTAACATATTCTGGTGTACAAAAACAAATTATGTTTTAATTGATTTGTTTTAAATCAATGATACCAACAAAAAGAAGCAACAACAACACTTACTAACAACAACAACAACAAATGCTACTTAATTCGAAAAACAATTGTCAAAGGCACAAAGAAGAAAAGAGAATAACGGAGAGAGACACATCTACAGACGGCAAAAAGTGGAAGGGGTCATTTTTTTTATTTTTTTTGTTTGAAACCTCGGCGGCGTTGAAACTCACAGCTTGTGCGACAATGAGGCGCCAGAGTAGTAGAATGAGGTAAAGTGATTAATGCAATTAATTGAGTTGTTCAAAATTTAATCCAAATTAAAAATCCTTTCTTAGTGCTCACTTTCAACCTGAATGGAATATTATGTGAAAATTTCAGCCTTCTAGCTCTTATCGTTTAGGCTGTGGGCCTCTCAACAATCAGTCAGTCAGTCAGTCAGGACAAACTATTTTATATATATAGATTAGCTTGCTACAGATACAACAATGTATGCGTGCATTAACCAATATATGCACTTGCATTTTTGTTAATACATATGTATGTAGGTACTAAATAATGAAAATGCACCTACATACATGTGTATGTATGTACATATGTGCATTTGCAACACCAACTAAAGTTACAAATGTCAGTTTGAAAATAATATCAAAACAACAATGGCAATAGGTATTTGTGTGTTAAGTTTTGTTTGATAATTAGCAAGTATGTAGATAAGACCACACGCGTAACATATTCTGGTGTACAAAAACGAATAATGTTTTAATTGATTTGTTTTAAATCAATGATACCAACAATAAGAAGCAACAACAACACTTACAACAACAACAAACGCTGCTGGGGTCGTAAATCAATTGTCATGGGCACAAAGAAGAAAAGAAAAAAACTCATTTGTTTTGATTTTATCAACTCGTATATATGTATATTAGCTTGCTACAGATACAACAATGTATGCGTGCATTAACCAATATATGCACTTGCATTTTTGTTAATACATATGTATGTAGGTACTAAATAATGAAAATGCACGTGCATACATGTGTATGTATGTACATATGTGCATTTGCAACACCAACTAAAGTTACAAATGTCAGTTTGAAAATAATATCAAAACAACAATGGCAATAGGTATTTGTGTGTTAAGTTTTGTTTGATAATTAGCAAGTATGTAGATAAGACCACTCGCGTAACATATTCTGGTGTACAAAAACAAATAATGTTTTAATTGATTTGTTTTAAATCAATGATACCAACAAAAAGAAGCAACAACAACACTTACTAACAACAACAACAACAACAAATGCTACTTAATTCGAAAAACAATTGTCAAAGGCACAAAGAAGAAAAGAGAATAACGGAGAGAGACACATCTACAGACGGCAAAAAGTGGAATGGGTCATTTTTTTTATTTTTTTTTTGTTTGAAACCTCGGCGGCGTTGAAACTCACAGCTTGTGCGACAATGAGGCGCCAGAGTGGTGGAATGAGGTAAAGTGATTAATGCAATTAATTGAGTTGTTCAAAATTTAATCCAAATTAAAAATCCTTTCTTAGTGCTCACTTTCAAGCTGAATTGAATATTATGTGAAAATTTCAGCCTTCTAGCTCTTATCGTTTAGGCTGTGGGCCTCTCAACAATCAGGACAAACTATTTTATATATATAGATTAGCTTGCTACAGATACAACAATGTATGCGTGCATTAACCAATATATGCACTTGCATTTTTGTTAATACATATGTATGTAGGTACTAAATAATGAAAATGCACGTACATACATGTGTATGTATGTACATATGTGCATTTGCAACACCAACTAAAGTTACAAATGTCAGTTTGAAAATAATATCAAAACAACAATGGCAATAGGTATTTGTGTGTTAAGTTTTGTTTGATAATTAGCAAGTATGTAGATAAGAGCACTCGCGTAACATATTCTGGTGTACAAAAACAAATTATGTTTTAATTGATTTGTTTTAAATCAATGATACCAACAAAAAGAAGCAACAACAACACATACAACAACAACAAACGTTCCTGGGGTCGTAAATCAATTGTCAAAGGCACAAAGAAGAAAAGAGAATAACGGAGAGAGACACATCTACAGACGGCAAAAAGTGGAAGGGGTCATTTTTTTTATTTTTTTTTGTTTGAAACCTCGGCGGCGTTGAAACTCACAGCTTGTGCGACAATGAGGCGCCAGAGTGGTGGAATGAGGTAAAGTGATTAATGCAATTAATTGAGTTGTTCAAAATTTAATCCAAATTAAAAATCCTTTCTTAGTGCTCACTTTCAAGCTGCATTGAATATTATGTGAAAATTTCAGCCTTCTAGCTCTTATCGTTTAGGCTGTGGGCCTCTCAACAATCAGGACAAACTATTTTATATATATAGACTAGTAAGGGACCCGCTTGCTTCGCTGCGCCGATGGTGTATATAAATTAAAGTTTTAGTAGTTTTTATTAATTTTAGAAATAGTATAGATAGATATAAAATAAATAAATAAGAAAATATATAACAACATATATTATAGCAAAATATTTAATATTCTCTTTTCCACGCCACCATTGAGGTAGAGAATCAGACGCGTCATTTTTTATTGTGGTTTCCCCAGTAGGCCTTATCCACATGTTTAATTTATTTAGAGCTTATTAACATTTGTTAAGAGCTTCTTGATAAACGACATTTGCTGTCTTTCCGTCAGGTGCTAATACAACTAAACTCTTTGGTGAACTGACTCTTGAGCAAGCTACATAAAATTGGCCATGAGAGAAACAATCGTTTCTTAAGTCTAGTCCGGCTAATTTAAGAGTTTGTCCCTGTGATTTATTTATTGTTAGGGCAAAGCAAACTTTTAAGGGAAATTGCAATCTTTTAAATTGAAATGGCAATTCAGCATCAGAAGGTATTAATGGAATTCTGGGTATTAGAACCGTTTCCCCTATACCATTGCCAGTAAAGATCATTGCTTCGACAACATTTTTATGAAGATTCATAACTTGCAATCTTGTACCATTGCACAGTTTTGGCGGCTTCAAGTTGCGAATCAACATTACAGGTGAACCAATCTTTAAAGTTAACTTATGTTGAGGCAAGCCAGACGGATTTAATGAATTAAGAAATTCGACGGGGTAATGAACTGCATCTTCGACTTCAATCACAGAATCAATAGAGTTATATGTCATTTCTGGACTTTGAAATGATTTTAATAAAAACTCGTTTATTTCTAATGCATTGTCATTTCTTGCGGTCAAAATAGCACGTTCTGATAACCATTCAAGTGGTTTTACCGTGATATTTTTAATATCTGGAAATATTTTTAAAGTAAGTTCTTCAATACTTTTAACAACATGACATAAAGTTGATGGTAAAATTATTTTGCCATCATAGGTTGGAAGTAATCCATTTCCTATTTTAAGAAGCATTTCTGCAAATTCACCAGCTATAGTATCACCATTTAAGTGCACTCGCATATTTTTCGATAATGCCATTTTATGTATTCTGGGCCACAAAATTGAAGACTTTAAGCACGCATTTATTTCATCAGCTCTTGTTCCTCTGGGGATCACAGGAAGAGTTTGTCGAAAATCACCAGCTAAGAGAACAGTTATGCCACCCATTAGGTATTCACTATCTCGAATGTCTTTCAAAGATCGATCCACAGCTTCAAAAGCACCTTTATGGGCCATAGTACACTCATCCCAAACAATTAATTTGCATTCTTTGAGCACAGCAGCAATATTACTTTGCTTTGAAATAGAGCAATGTGGTGTTTCTAAATTAATCAAATTAAATGAAATCTTAAATGTAGAATGCGCTGTGCGACCACCATTTAGTAAAGTGGCAGCGATACCGGAAGAAGCAACGGCCAATGCAATTTTATTACCTTGCCGTACCTTTGCCAATAATAAAGTTAAAAGAAACGTTTTACCTGTTCCACCAGGTGCATCTAAGAAATATATTTCTCCTTTTTTGTGCTTCAACGCTATGTAGTATTTTTTCGTATACTTGTTTTTGCTCGGCAGTAAGAAGTAGCTCATTTTGAACAACAAAATTATCTCTATTTTCATAATTTGTTTCTCTGTAATAATCAATATTTTGTAAAATTACACCGGATCTAATTGGTTGTGGAAGTCTATAATTTGTCAAGTTTTGGCCACCAATAGACAGTCCAATATCTTCAATGAAAATAAGACATTTATTAAAAACATCATTTTCTTCATTCTGATCAATACTTCTGTCATGTATAAAATTAAAGGCTCTTAAAATATCTTCTGAGAAACTTTCTTTATGAGTGTTCCAAAGTCTTAGGGCATCCGATATTTGACAAAATACTAACATTATTGCAAAAAGTTCTCGCAACTTTGTTGGATTTTGACATGTTACGGCTTCGGCTATTGTTGAACCCCAGTGCCTATCATCTTCTAGTAATCCTAGAGCTTTACACGCCAATTGAAATGATGCGTATGTTATACCATTAACTGTTTTTAAACTTACAAATGAAGTTGGGCCTCTTACAAAATGTAGTAAAAGTCTTAAGTAAAAAAAAATTCTGTATTATTTGGATGAATAGTGTAAACTCTTCCCAAAGCAGAATCTCTTTTAACTCCAGGAAAACTTGGGACATCGTGCCCACGTTTTCGTCTTTGAAATTCTTTATTGTTCCATGTAAAATACGATGGAACTTCACAATACAGAAGTGTTCTTGCAAACTCATCACGTGTGCATAGCTCAAAAAAGGCTAGCAAAGTGGTTTTAACTGGAGTGCTTAATCTGTCAGTTAATTGTTGCGGATTATTGGGGCTAAAATATATCCGTTGACCATTTTCTAAATGAACAGCTAAGTGTATAATAGCCGGAAAACGTTCATGTATGGAAAATGCAAGAATTCTCCATACCGCTTCTGAGCTACTTATATACCGGCCACTTTCATACATATGAATTTCATTACGTTTGTCTTCAAGAGTAAATGATGCTTGATCACTACCTTTGTTAACATATTTACAAATGTATTTAATAGACTTTACAGAACTACAATACTCAACATTTATGTGAGCTTCAAATGTTCTCAAAAGTACACAATTGTAAGGAACAACCCAACGATTATCTATGCAATTACCATTTATATTAATTGCATTACCACCATCTTCTAACGCTCTTCTACGATATAGAGGGTAACTATCTTTTCCAGTCATAGTTTCTTTGAGAAACTGTCGAGGAAAATTTTTGGTACATTTTCCATTTGTCATGCATGGCGATTTAGAATTAAATGCACCGCAAGGGCCATGAATCATATTTGACTTTACAATGTTAAATAACAAAGGATCCTCATCTGCGTTTGGTATTTCGGCACAGATAATATTATCGATTTTATCTGGTCTTATTTTATTTTCTAACCAAAGTAGAATATGTATATGAGGTAAACCCCGCTTTTGCCATTCCACAGAGTACATAAAACATTGCACGCTTCCAAACAAAGAACCTTTTGTCAAAAGTGACATTAAAACTTTAACTTTCAAATGAAAAACTCGAGCTATAATATCGTGACGATCATGAGGTTTTTGACCCGGGAATAGAGCACTTTTTATGTCATTCCATTGTGGATTGCATGTAAATGTTATGAATAGATCTGGTCGCCCATAATGGCGAACATATGTCATAGCATCTTGAGTTTTTTCATGCATATATCGTGCAGAGCTTGTAAAAGAGGATGGTAAAATTACCATCTGACCAAGTTGAGCTGCGTCAACATCTTGTTGGCCTATTGCATCTTTTAGATGTATATAGCTATCTGCTCTGAGTTTCGCTTGATTGTAGCGAATATAATTTAATCTTTCTGTTTCAATTTTAGCATACATATCAACCAAAAATTGACTAAAAAGGGAACGACAATAAATTAAATGATTTATCTCTGATTGACGAATCATTATTTTGTAACTATAAAAGCTTGACGCAGATATCGTTTTTTTTGAATCCTCCATATTTAATAATGGATTCCATTGTGGTATATCTACTGAATAGCCATCTTCGCCATACGCATACTGTAAGGCATCGTATGATCGATGCACCTCACTTATACGATGCAATTTATTATTATGGCTTTCAATAACAATATCGCGCTTTTCAAATTGCTGACCAACAATAACTAAAGCTACTTCGCTTGATCGAGGTGCATTATAAAGCCCTTTGTGAGCACCAGCGGGTGTTCGATCAGCGTGTATAACTAATTTATAGTCTTTCCTACTTGTTGGTATTTTATTGAGAGCCATTTTTAGATCTCTTACATAACGATTATGTTGATGAAACATAAATTGAAGATCCTTTACTATGCTATATATATCAACATTTGAAATATTTTTGCAACGTAATTGAACTTCCTTTTCATCTTCACCGACAAAATAAATTTGAAGAAACTGCATTTCTTCATTTGGCATAGGTCGGACACTACCAATTAAGTGATACACTTGTCCTTGGACTTTGAAGGTTGACCAACCTTCATTTATTATTTTTGAACTTCCAAAAGAAGTCATTTGAAAGCAGCTGTTATACTTTCTTATACGGTCAATAAAATGATTATGCTTGGGATGTCCACCAATTATTAAGCTTTTAAGTGGATCAGGCAAACTTCCATTTTGTGAAAGTTTAACTTTTCCAGCCTTGCAACAGATACCCATGGGCTCATTTTTCCATTTTAAAGCATTACAGTCTTTGCATATCAAATTCATACTACCAAGATTAGTAATTTTATCAGACTTGTAGGCTATCTCAAAATCATAGTTAAAACCAGACATGGCCTTAACACTCTATGCACGCAAACGCCTTTCTTGACGTGCATCAGGATTTTCAGCCTGATGTCTTCTCACTGCATCTCTATGAGCTTCAGGATTATCAGCCTGATATTTTTTTGATGCTTCTATGAGCTTATCCCTATTTTGATCAAAATATTTTTTATCTGAATGTTTTCGTGCATTTTTTTCTGTTTTGTCGGTGAACCGACGCCGTCTTTTAACAGGATTTTTAACATTATCGGTTGAACATTCACTTGATGTGTCAAAATCTTGGGTTAATACTTCCTCTAAAGGAATATAAACATCAAAATGTCCATTCATTATTGGACCAGTAAAACGCAATCTTTTTACAGGATGCATATTATTGCCAAATGCTTGTAATAAATTTCCATCTTGAAAAACTTGAAAACTTACAGCATAAATTTCTGCTGCTGCTTGAAGCTCACATGCAGTACTATATGTACATGAGTTTGACATAGCGCACTCATATTGTTCAGAAGAGCTATAACACTGTCCATTTGAATTCATGCTAAAGCTTGCAAAAGATTCCCAGTTGGTAACGACATGGGTTACAATCAGTTGTCGTATGGTGGCATAGAAGCCTTCCCTACCAAATAAAAGGTGGGAAATAGATCTAAAAAGACAGGCTCCATCACCAATTATGCTAACAACTGAATGCAGCACCAAAACACCATTTATATCTAAAGTTTCAACAGGCATATTTAATTTAGCTCAAAGTCAATTGACTACACTGAAAAACGATTGTTGCAACGTAACAGTGTTTATACGCAGGTATAGAATTCAATAAAATTGAGTTTACCAACTTATATTATTTCAATAGAATATTTAGATCGCTTAGTTGTATTTGAATTTTAAATGCACTAAAGCAGCGTCTATATGACTATTAAATGAAATAATAAGCCAAATAGAAGACAACTATATATAATGTTGCTTCAATTGTTAATTCTAAAATTAACTTATTATTTTTGTGTTTTAAAAACAACAAAAGAAATAAACAACTTAATATGAAGCTGAGTATTGAATTAATTAATTCTTAAAAATAAGTTAAAAATTGGCTTCACTGTACAACGATTGTAACAACGTTACAGTGTCTATACGCAAGTATAGAATTCAATAAAATTGAGTATACCAACTTATATTATTTCAATAGAATATTTAGACCGCTTAGTTGTATTTGAATTTTAAATGCACTAAAGCAGCGTCTATATGACTATTAAATGAAATAATAAGCCAAATAGAAGACAACTATATAAAATGTTGCTTCAATTGTTAATTCTAAAATTAACTTATTATTTTTGTGTTTTAAAAACAACAAAAGAAATAAACAACTTAATATGAAGCTGAGTATTTAATTAATAAATTCTTAAAAATAAGTTAAAAATTGGCTTCACTGTACAACGATTGTAACAACGATACAGTGTCTATACGCAAGTATAGAATTCAATAAAATTGAGTATACCAACTTATATTATTTCAATAGAATATTTAGACCGCTTAGTTGTATTTGAATTTTAAATGCACTAAAGCAGCGTCTATATGACTATTAAATGAAATAATAAGCCAAATAGAAGACAACTATATATAATGTTGCTTCAATTGTTAATTCTAAAATTAACTTATTATTTTTGTGTTTTAAAAACAACAAAAGAAATAAACAACTTAATATGAAGCTGAGTATTTAATTAATAAATTCTTAAAAATAAGTTAAAAATTGGCTTCACTGTACAACGATTGTAACAACGATACAGTGTCTATACGCAAGTATAGAATTCAATAAAATTGAGTATACCAACTTATATTATTTCAATAGAATATTTAGACCGCTTAGTTGTATTTGAATTTTAAATGCACTAAAGCAGCGTCTATATGACTATTAAATGAAATAATAAGCCAAATAGAAGACAACTATATACAATGTTGCTTCAAATATTAATTCTAAAATTAACTTATTCTTTTTGTGTTTTAAAAACAACAAAAGAAATTTAAATACGTTGTTCGTTATTTAAATATTTAAATAATTGTTATTAAATATTTTTTATAACTTATCATAAAAATACGTATTTTAAATGAATTGTATATATAATACGAAAATCAGAATAATAAATAACTCACTGATCCAAAAAGTAACTTTTGATGCTATCCTTTAATACAATTATATAAAAAAAATTAGCTTAAACAAAACGTTACTTTCTTTTTTCACAATAAATGTATACTAAAATGCATAACCAATTCCCTTACAATTGAATGTAAAAACATAAATTGGAAAAGAGCATTACAGTTATTCCTCTAATCAACACACAGCGAGCTCTTACATACAACGCTTGTACTTAAGAGCTTGGTGTGGGTGGTACAAATTAGGCAATTCCATTCCCTTAAATTCAGCCTCTTAGTTATGCTTAACTAAGCCTATAAGTTCGAAGGAGGTAGGGATATTAAGATTCATGTTTGACATGCAGAGCGTGCGAATAAATTATCAACAACAAAAGCGCATGATTGCATTCAAATTTTTTTATATCTAAGTCTTAAGAGCGACGCGCGCGTCTAGTTTTAAGCCGCTCTCAGGTTGTGGGAGCGCGACTCACACGTTCATTGCACACATGCATAAATTCGCTCAACTGTGTATGCTGCTTGCGGTGATTTCTAGTGCTTCTCTCTATGAACTTACTGTGGCGACGAAATATACTGACAACTTTGTTTTGCAAGCAATCGATGAGTAAAATATTACATTATATTTATACCCTAATCCCATAAACTGGGCAAAAAGGGTATATTTGTTTTGTGCAAAAGTATATAACATGCAGAAGGAAGCATCTACGAACCCGTTTTTAAGGACTATAAGAGCTAAAGACTTCAAATTTGGAACATAACTTCTACTAAGCCATAGACAGATCAAGTCAATATAGATCGTTAGGTATATATATTAGTTATATAGATCGATATACACATGTGATCGATAACGAAAAAAATGAATTTTAAAACTTTAAGAGTTAAAACTATGTATAACTTAATAAAATCTGTGAAATTATTAGTTCAAATGAATTAATTATTTCTAAATCTATATCCAGATATATTTTATATTGAGGTGTAGTCAGAAAAATTCCACTACTGCAAGTCATTTAAGCACAGAGTATCGTTAAGTCGGGATTTCTCGACTTAAGCCTATTTGCTTGCTTTTGTAATGCAACTTGCTACAGATACAACAATGTATGCGTGCATTAACCAATATTTGCACTTGCATTTTTGTTAATACATATGTATGTAGGTACTAAATAATGAAAATGCACGTACATACATGTGTATGTATGCATTTGCAACACCAACTAAAGTTATAAATGTCAGTTTGAAAATAATATCAAAACAACAATGGCAATAGGTATTTGTGTGTTAAGTTTTGTTTGATAATTAGCAAGTATGTAGATAAGACCACTCGCGTAACATATTCTGGTGTACAAAAACAAATAATGTTTTAATTGATTTGTTTTAAATCAATGATACCAACAAAAAGAAGCAACAACAACACTTACAACAACAACAAACGCTGCTGGGGTCGTAAATCAATTGTCATGGGCACAAAGAAGAAAAAAAAGAACTCATTTGTTTTGATTTTATCAACTCGTATATATGTATATTAGCTTGCTACAGATACAACAATGTATGCGTGCATTAATTAATATATGCACTTGCATTTTTGTTAATACATATGTATGCAGGTACTAAATAATGATAAATGCACGTACATACATGTGTATGTATGCATTTGCAACACCAACTAAAGTTATAAATGTCAGTTTGAAAATAATATCAAAACAACAATGGCAATAGGTATTTGTGTGTTAAGTTTTGTTTGATAATTAGCAAGTATGTAAGTAAAACCAATCGCGTAACATATTCTGGTGTACAAAAACAAATTATGTTTTAATTGATTTGTTTTAAATCAATGATACCAACAAAAAGAAGCATTGCGAGCCCAACAACAACACTTACTAACAACAACAAACGCAACTTGATTCGAAAAACAATTATCAAATGCACAAAGAAGAAATGAAAAAAGCTCATGTATTTTGTTATTGTAAATTCGCTCGCGGTCAAACTCCCAGCATGTGTATTTATGTACTAATAGATTACATTTCTTTAGATTCAATTTCTTAGTGTTTGTTGAAAATTGATTACAGATTAAATTATATTTAAAAAAATACAGTTTTTAAAATAAAAATATAAATATGCTGATGAAATGGCTGCTGCTTTGACGGAGGCTGTTGCGGTTGGGGCTGTTAAAAAAAACCTTTGAAGCTGCGGTAGCAACAAAACATAAATCGCTGTATAAGAAAGCATTTAAACAAATAGCAGTGCAAAACAGAAACGCATTTGAAGCAATGAAGTTGGGGTTAAAAAAGAATGCAAGGAGGAGTTGCAGAAGCTGCAACATGAGTTGAATTGTTCTCAATCTATTTTTAAAACATTCATCTCATTTTGCAACTTTTGCAACTCCTCCTTGCATTGTTTTTTTATCTCCAAATTCATTGCTTCAATTGCTTTTTTGTTTTGCACTACTATTTGCTTTTGCTTTTTAATTATTAAATTTAATTTTTTGTTTAAATTAAAAATTTTTTGATGCAGCGATTTAAGGTTCTGTTGCTGCCGCAGCTTCAAAGGTTTTTTAACTTGCCTTAACTGATGCTGTTGCCGCTGCTGCTGCTGTGGCTGCTGCTGCTGCTGTCGTTGGAGCTGATGTTGACGCTGCAGTGGCTGTACCAATGGCTGCTGCTGAAACAGCTGTTGCTGCTCCGGCTGAAAATGCAGCAGCTGTGGCTGAAATTGCTGCTGCTGCAGTGGCTGGAACAGCTGCTGCTGCAGTGGCTGGAACTGCTGCTGTGGCTGTGGCTGGAACTGCTGCTGTGGCTGTGGCTGGAACTGCTGCTGCGGCTGGAACTGCTGCTGAAGCTGGAACTGCTGCTGCTGCTGTTGCGCCGGCAAATAATATTGCTGAGGTGCCACTGGTGCCCAATATCCGCTCATGTTCGGTTTTCAATTATAAATGAAATAAGCCAATACAAAAATGGCACACTGAAGTAAAAATTTAAGAATTCTCTGAGAGCTGAAAGGGTTACAGTTATTTCTGTAAATTGATCTCTCTTAAGCCAGTCGCATTGCTCTCAGTCATTTTTATACCCTTAACCCATAAAATGGGTAAATAAGGGTATAATGGTTTTGTCCAAATGTATGTATCAGACAGAAGGAAGCATCTCCGACCCCATAAAGTATATATATTCTTGATCAGCATTAACAGCTGAGTCGATCTTGCCATGTCTGTCTGACCGTCTGTCCGTCTGTCGGTCTGTCCGTCTGTCTGTCTGTATTAACGCGTAGATCTTAGAGACTATAAGAATTTGAGACTTAAAAAAAAATCTTTAATTTCAAAATTGTGAAAATGGGGCTTGAATCTACAAATAAAATAATAAACATTTAAAAAAATTGATCTAAATCGATTCAAAAACATCGGAGATATCTCAGTATGAAGTTTGGTTATATTGGTCACTGAGTTAATACACATAAATAACTGTAAGCGTTAAGTATCGGGTTAAGGGTATGTCCTAGTCGGGATTTCTCGGCTGGAGCCTTCTTACTTGTTTGTTGTTGCAATTGCTTTCAATCATAGGAAACCAATTTCGTATGTGCATAAGACGAAAGCGATAGACAAAAACAGCAAGAACAAATTTTTTGCATTTACTGATATTTTTATACCCTGATCCCATGAACTGGGTAAAAAGGGTATATTTGTTTTGTGCAAAAGTATGTAACAGAGAGAAGGAAGCATCTCCGATCCAATAAAGTGCATATATACTAAAAAAGCATAAAACCCGGTATAGCCATGTCCGTCTGCCTGTCCTTCCGTCTGTCTAACCTATGTATGCACGCGTCGATTTCAAAGACTATAAAAGCTAAAGACTTCATATTAAGAACATAGCTTCTTCTAAGCCATAGGCAAATCAAGTTTATTTCAAACTATCGATAACTATTCTGAGCGGATATACAGATGTAGTCGATAACGAAAGAAAAGGGAATTTTGAAAATATGAAAATTTAAACTATGACTGACTTAATAAATACTGTGAAAATTTGGTCGAAAAGGGAAAAAATTTTTCTATATCTAAATCCAAAGATAATTAATATTAAAGTTTAGTCAAGAAAAACTGGACTTCTGCAAGTCAATAAAATTCAAGGTATCTTTTAGTCGGGATTACACAACTAAAGCCTTCTTACTTGCTTTCCGACTCCCTCATTCTCGTGTTATGGTGACAGTCGGCATAGGAACACCTGCATCATGAATAAATACATTCATAGAATAGAGCGAATCTACGCATGTCTGCGTCATACGTGTGAGTCGCGCTCTTGGTCCCAAAACCAAAGAGGCGGCTTAAAACTTGAACACGCGCGCGCATCGCTCTTCATTCTCGATGCTGGATAACAAATTATTTTCAAATCTCGCTCTGATCATGCGCCTTTGTTGTTACAGATTTCGGCTAATTAGGGTTATTAAACTCATGCAAAGCGCGCGCATAAAAAAGAGAGTGAACGCAAAATATTTAATATCCAACGCCGGTTATAAAAGAGACGCGCGCGCTCTAATAAGTCTTAAACGCTCTTTGGGTTTGGAATCAAGAGCGTTATGCAAAGAGCATGATGCAAATGCATACAAACTTATATGTTTTGCTTTGCTTGTTCAAAATTGTATATCAATAATGTTTATGTGTTACGTTTTGTCTAATTTAGATAAGCAGCAAGTTAAAAAATCTACCACAATACAAAGATGTTCAAGACTAATTATTTACGCACTAAGTGCTCGATATAAAAAAAAAAAACAAATACAAATTACATGAATATACATATGTACATATCTATGCCAGGTTTATGCATTATTACGTATATATGTAAATGTAAAATACATTTCTTAATTTTCTACACTAACAGTGTGTTTGATTTGCACGGTATTTGCACTTGATTTTTTTTAAATATATGTATTAACAAAACAATGTAAAATGTAGGTACACACATGTGAATGTTTGTATGTATGTATGTACATATGTGCATTTGCAACACCAACTAAAGTTACAAATGTCAGTTTGAAAATAATATCAAAACAACAATGGCAATAGGTATTTGTGTGTTAAGTTTTGTTTGATAATTAGCAAGTATGTAGATAAGACCACTCGCGTAACATATTCTGGTGTACAAAAACAAATAATGTTTTAATTGATTTGTTTTAAATCAATGATACCAACAAAAAGAAGCAACAACAACACTTACAACAACAACAAACGCTGCTGGGGTCGTAAATCAATTGTCATGGGCACAAAGAAGAAAAGAAAAAAACTCATTTGTTTTGATTTTATCAACTCGTATATATGTATATTAGCTTGCTACAGATACAACAATGTATGCGTGCATTATCCAATATATGCACTTGCATTTCTGTTAATACATATGTATGTAGGTACTAAATAATGAAAATGCACGTACATACATGTGTATGTATGCACATATGTGCATTTGCAACACCAACTAAAGTTACAAATGTCAGTTTGAAAATAATATCAAAACAACAATGGCAATAGGTATTTGTGTGTTAAGTTTTGTTTGATAATTAGCAAGTATGTAGATAAGACCACTCGCGTAACATATTCTGGTGTACAAAAACAAATAATGTTTTAATTGATTTGTTTTAAATCAATGATACCAACAAAAAGAAGCAACAACAACACTTACAACAACAACAAACGCTGCTGGGGTCGTAAATCAATTGTCATGGGCACAAAGAAGAAAAGAAAAAAACTCATTTGTTTTGATTTTATCAACTCGTATATATGTATATTAGCTTGCTACAGATACAACAATGTATGCGTGCATTATCCAATATATGCACTTGCATTTTTGTTAATACATATGTATGTAGGTACTAAATAATGAAAATGCACGTACATACATGTGTATGTATGCACATATGTGCATTTGCAACACCAACTAAAGTTACAAATGTCAGTTTGAAAATAATATCAAAACAACAATGGCAATAGGTATTTGTGTGTTAAGTTTTGTTTGATAATTAGCAAGTATGTAGATAAGACCACTCGCGTAACATATTCTGGTGTACAAAAACAAATAATGTTTTAATTGATTTGTTTTAAATCAATGATACCAACAAAAAGAAGCAACAACAACACTTACAACAACAACAAACGCTGCTGGGGTCGTAAATCAATTGTCATGGGCACAAAGAAGAAAAGAAAAAAACTCATTTGTTTTGATTTTATCAACTCGTATATATGTATACTAGTAAGTGACCCGCTTGCTTCGCTGCGCCAATAGTTTTTCAAAATTTTAATATATATAAAATAAATTAGTTAATGTTTAACAACATATTAGCAAAATATTTAATATTCTCTTTTTCACGCTACTATTGAGGTTAAGAATCAGACTCGTCATTTTACTTTGATACCAAAGGTATCATATTATATTGGGCTTATGCAATGTCCGTCAAGGTGTCTGTCCGTCCGTCCGTCCGCCCGTCCGCTTGAGCGCAACTTTTTTCAACACCCTTAAAGCTAGAGCTTTGCAACTTTGCGAACATCTTGGTCAATACCTTCGTCAGAAAAAGTGTTAAATTTGGCTCTGCGACCTCAGGGGCCTGAGAAATCGATAACAAATCGATACCCCTCGATGTGCAAATCGATCAAACATATATATGTCCCACATTTTAGAAGCTATAGTCACCAAATTAAGGGGCAAGATAGCCGATGGCATTCCTCAAAAAACTACATAAAAAGTTTGGATGCCACGCCCACCTCTTCCGCCCCCAGCCCCCCCTTCAGTTATAATCGAAAATGACTGTATTTCCCACAGTTTTAAAGCTATACTCACAAAATTTGATGGGAAGGTAGATGCTGAAGTCTAACAAAACTATGCATCAAAACGCCACGCCCCCACTGATACCGTCCACCTTCTAAAATCCGAAATTTCTATACCTTTCACCAAACTTGTTCTATATATATAGACTAGTAAGTGACCCGCTTGCTTCGCTGCGCCAATAGTTTTTCAAAATTTTAATATATATAAAATAAATTAGTTAATGTTTAACAACATATTAGCAAAATATTTAATATTCTTTTTTTCACGCTACTATTGAGGTTAAGAATCAGACTCGTCATTTTACTTTGATACCAAAGGTATCATATTATATTGGGCTTATGCAATGTCCGTCAAGGTGTCTGTCCGTCCGTCCGTCCGCCCGTCCGCTTGAGCGCAACTTTTTTCAACACCCTTAAAGCTAGAGCTTTGCAACTTTGCGAACATCTTGGTCAATACCTTCGTCAGAAAAAGTGTTAAATTTGGCTCTGCGACCTCAGGGGCCTGAGAAATCGATAACAAATCGATACCCCTCGATGTGCAAATCGATCAAACATATATATGTCCCACATTTTAGAAGCTATAGTCACCAAATTAAGGGGCAAGATAGCCGATGGCATTCCTCAAAAAACTACATAAAAAGTTTGGATGCCACGCCCACCTCTTCCGCCCCCAGCCCCCCTTCAGTTATAATCGAAAATGACTGTATTTCCCACAGTTTTAAAGCTATACTCACAAAATTTGATGGGAAGGTAGATGCTGAAGTCTAACAAAACTATGCATCAAAACGCCACGCCCCCACTGATACCGTCCACCTTCTAAAATCCGAAATTTCTATACCTTTCACCAAACTTGTTCTATATATATAGATAAGCACGCTCCATAACATAAGTGTATGGGAGGTGCCCCAAGGAGTTGTCGGATCGGGTCCAAATTTTGCATCCATAATTTTTTTACACGCCTCCATGTCCTGACCAAGTTTCGTAACAATTAATTAATTTTAAAGCATAGCTCTAGTACAAAAGTTGAGAAAAAAAGGACTTAAGTGTTAAGGAGGTACTTGAAGGAGTGGTCCAAATTCAAAATCCTTTCTTAGTGCTCACTTTCAACCTGATTGGAATATTTGGTGAAAATTTCTGCCTTCTACCTCTTTTCGTTTAGGCTGTGGGTCTCTCAACAATCAGTCAGTCAGGACAAACTCTTTTATATATATCCATAATATAAGTGTATGGGAGTTGCCCCAAGGAGTTGTCGGATCGGGTTCAAATTTTGCATCCATAATTTTTTTACTCGCCTCCATGTCCTGACCAAGTTTCGTAATAATTGATTATTTTAAAGCATAGCTCTAGTACAAAAGTTGAGAAAAAAAGGACTTAAGTGTTAAGGAGGTACTTGAAGGAGTGGTCCAAATTCAAAATCCTTTCTTAGTGCTCACTTTCAACCTGATTGGAATATTTGGTGAAAATTTCTGCCTTCTACCTCTTTTCGTTTAGGCTGTGGGTCTCTCAACAATCAGTCAGTCAGGACAAACTCTTTTATATATATAGATAAGCACGCTCCATAACATAAATGTATGGGAGGTGCCCCAAGGAGTTGTCGGATCGGGTCCAAATTTTGCATCCATAATTTTTTTACACGCCTCCATGTCGTGACCAAGTTTTGTAAGAATTAATTAATTCTAAAGCATAGCTCTAGTACAAAAGTTGGGAAAAAAAGGACTTAAGTGCTTAGGAGGTACTCGAAGGATTGGTCCAAATTCAAAATCCTTTCTTAGTGCTCACTTTCAACCTGATTGGAATATTTGGTGAAAATTTCAGCCTTCTAGCTCTTTTCGTTTAGGCTGTGGGTCTCTCAACAATCAGTTAGGACAAACTATTTTAAATATATAGATTAGCTTGCTACAGATACAACAATGTATGCGTGCATTAACCAATATATGCACTTGCATTTTTGTTAATACATATGTATGCAGGTACTAAATAATGATAAATGCACGTACATACATGTGTATGTATGTACATATGTGCATTTGCAACACCAACTAAAGTTACAAATGTCAGTTTGAAAATAACAACAATGGCAATAGGTATTTGTGTGTTAAGTTTTGTTTGATAATTAGCAAGTATGTAGATAAGACCACTCGCGTAACATATTCTGGTGTACAAAAACAAATTATGTTTTAATTGATTTGTTTTAAATCAATGATACCAACAAAAAGAAGCAACAACAACACTTACTAACAACAACAACAACAAATGCTACTTAATTCGAAAAACAATTGTCAAAGGCACAAAGAAGAAAAGAGAATAACGGAGAGAGACACATCTACAGACGGCAAAAAGTGGAATGGATCATTTTTTTTATTTTTTTTTGTTTGAAACCTCGGCGGCGTTGAAACTCACAGCTTGTGCGACAATGAGGCGCCAGAGTGGTAGAATGAGGTAAAGTGATTAATGCAATTAATTGAGTTGTTCAAAATTTAATACAAATTAAAAATCCTTTCTTAGTGCTCACTTTCAAGCTGAATTGAATATTATGTGAAAATTTCAGCCTTCTAGCTCTTATCGTTTAGGCTGTGGGCCTCTCAACAATCAGGACAAACTATTTTATATATATAGATTAGCTTGCTACAGATACAACAATGTGTGCGTGCATTAACCAATATATGCACTTGCATTTTTGTTAATACATATGTATGTAGGTACTAAACAATGAAAATGCACGTACATACATGTGTATGTATGTACATATGTGCATTTGCAACACCAACTAAAGTTACAAATGTCAGTTTGAAAATAATATCAAAACAACAATGGCAATAGGTATTTGTGTGTTAAGTTTTGTTTGATAATTAGCAAGTATGTAGATAAGACCACTCGCGTAACATATTCTGGTGTACAAAAACAAATTATGTTTTAATTGATTTGTTTTAAATCAATGATACCAACAAAAAGAAGCAACAACAACACTTACTAACAACAACAACAACAAATGCTACTTAATTCGAAAAACAATTGTCAAAGGCACAAAGAAGAAAAGAGAATAACGGAGAGAGACACATCTACAGACGGCAAAAAGTGGAAGGGGTCATTTTTTTTATTTTTTTTGTTTGAAACCTCGGCGGCGTTGAAACTCACAGCTTGTGCGACAATGAGGCGCCAGAGTGGTAGAATGAGGTAAAGTGATTAATGCAATTAATTGAGTTGTTCAAAATTTAAACCAAATTAAAAATCCTTTCTTAGTGCTCACTTTCAAGCTGAATTGAATATTATGTGAAAATTTCAGCCTTCTAGCTCTTATCGTTTAGGCTGTGGGCCTCTCAACAATCAGGACAAACTATTTTATATATATAGATTAGCTTGCTACAGATACAACAATGTGTGCGTGCATTAACCAATATATGCACTTGCATTTTTGTTAATACATATGTATGTAGGTACTAAACAATGAAAATGCACGTACATACATGTGTATGTATGTACATATGTGCATTTGCAACACCAACTAAAGTTACAAATGTCAGTTTGAAAATAATATCAAAACAACAATGGCAATAGGTATTTGTGTGTTAAGTTTTGTTTGATAATTAGCAAGTATGTAGATAAGACCACTCGCGTAACATATTCTGGTGTACAAAAACAAATTATGTTTTAATTGATTTGTTTTAAATCAATGATACCAACAAAAAGAAGCAACAACAACACTTACTAACAACAACAACAACAAATGCTACTTAATTCGAAAAACAATTGTCAAAGGCACAAAGAAGAAAAGAGAATAACGGAGAGAGACACATCTACAGACGGCAAAAAGTGGAAGGGGTCATTTTTTTTATTTTTTTTGTTTGAAACCTCGGCGGCGTTGAAACTCACAGCTTGTGCGACAATGAGGCGCCAGAGTGGTAGAATGAGGTAAAGTGATTAATGCAATTAATTGAGTTGTTCAAAATTTAATCCAAATTCAAAATCCTTTCTTAGTGCTCACTTTCAACCTGATTGGAATATTTGGTGAAAATTTCAGCCTTCTAGCTCTTTTCGTTTAGGCTGTGGGTCTCTCAACAATCAGTTAGGACAAACTATCACTATCACTACATAGTATAAAATAAAGTCGATTTTTCTGTCCCCTTGACTGAACAGATCTTCAAAACTACGCAACGGATTTTGATGCGGTTTTTTTTTAATAGATAGAGTGATTGAAAAGGAAGGTTTTAATGTTAAAAAACCCAATTAATAGTGGTCGAGCGATTCTTCATTTATCTCATTTTTTGTAATGAAAATAAAAATTTCAAATATCATAGTACGCCGGGATTTTGCTGTCAAATTTCAACTTTTTACAGAGTTGACAGAAAAAATTATTATTTGTATTGTTTGTGATACATATAGAACTGACTAAATTTTGTTCATTCAGAAATTATAAAGTCATGCCTGGACGTAGTCGTTCGAACTTAGGTCGTAGTACTGTGAACGCCAAAAGATTACGTTTAACAAGAAATGAAGAATCGTCTACGGAACATGAGGCTCGCCTTAGTCAGTCTCGGGATAGATATGAAGCTGAGATGGAGAGAGAATCTTCAGTAGAGCGTGGGGTTCGCCGCAGCCGAGATAGGGTAAGACATCAAATACAGAGAGCCAGAGAATCTTCAGCACGAGTAACTAATTCATGGGCAAACAAAGAAAATTCTGCCATGAATTATGCTCCTACAATTTCTTACAAGGACGATCGAATAGTATCAATAGGTACTATGTCAGTGGAGTGTGAACATTGCTTGGCTTTGAAATTTAAGGATGAATCGAAAGGAATGTGTTGCTTAGAAGGAAAAGTGAAATTAGAACATATTCTTCCTCCACCTGAACCACTTAAAGCTCTTCTTAATGGTGATAATCAGAAGTCGAAAAAATTCATTCGCAATATACGCCGTTATAATAACGCATTTCAAATGACCTCTTTTAAGAGTAAGCAAGTCGTTGAGCGTGGGTTTATGCCTACTTTTAAAATTCAAGGGCAAGTGTACCATTTAGCTGGGAGCTTGCTACCACTTCGACCAGATGATCACAAATTTTTTATTTTAAACTTTTCAACATATACGTAGCGAAGCACGTACCGGGCCGCTAGTTTTATATATATAGATTAGCTTGCTACAGATACAACAATGTATGCGTGCATTACCCAATATATGCACTTGCATTTTTGTTAATACATATGTATGCAGGTACTAAATAATGATAAATGCACGTACATACATGTGTATGTATGTACATATGTGCATTTGCAACCCCAACTAAAGTTACAAATGTCAGTTTGAAAATAACAACAATGGCAATAGGTATTTGTGTGTTAAGTTTTGTTTGATAATTAGCAAGTATGTATTCTGGTGTACAAAAACAAATTATGTTTTAATTGATTTGTTTTAAATCAATGATACCAACAAAAAGAAGCAACAACAACACTTACTAACAACAACAACAACAAATGCTACTTAATTCGAAAAACAATTGTCAAAGGCACAAAGAAGAAAAGAGAATAACGGAGAGAGACACATCTACAGACGGCAAAAAGTGGAAGGGGTCATTTTTTTTATTTTTTTTTGTTTGAAACCTCGGCGGCGTTGAAACTCACAGCTTGTGCGACAATGAGGCGCCAGAGTGGTAGAATGAGGTAAAGTGATTAATGCAATTAATTGAGTTGTTCAAAATTTAATCCAAATTAAAAATCCTTTCTTGGTGCTCACTTTCAAGCTGAATTGAATATTATGTGAAAATTTCAGCCTTCTAGCTCTTATCGTTTAGGCTGTGGGCCTCTCAACAATCAGTCAGGACAAACTATTTTATATATATAGACTAGTAAGTGACCCGCTTGCTTCGCTGCGCCAATAGTTTTTCAAAATTGTAATATATATAAAATAAATTAGTTAATGTTTAACAACATATTAGCAAAATATTTAATATTCTCTTTTTCACGCTACTATTGAGGTTAAGAATCAGACTCGTCATTTTACTTTGATACCAAAGGTATCATATTATATTGGGCTTATGCAATGTCCGTCAAGGTGTCTGTCCGTCCGTCCGTCCGCCCGTCCGCTTGAGCGCAACTTTTTTCAACCCCCTAAAAGCTAGAGCTTTGCAACTTTGAGAACATCTTGGTCAATACCTTCGTCAGAAAAAGTGTTAAATTTGGCTCTGCGACCTCAGGGGCCTGAGAAATCGATAACAAATCGATACCCCTCGATGTGCAAATCGATCAAACATATATATGTCCCACATTTTAGAAGCTATAGTCACCAAATTAAGGGGCAAGATAGCCGATGGCATTCCTCAAAAAACTACATAAAAAGTTTGGATGCCACGCCCACCTCTTCCGCCCCCAGCCCCCCTTCAGTTATAATCGAAAATGACTGTATTTCCCACAGTTTTAAAGCTATACTCACAAAATTTGATGGGAAGGTAGATGCTGAAGTCTAACAAAACTATGCATCAAAACGCCACGCCCCCACTGATACCGTCCACCTTCTAAAATCCGAAATTTCTATACCTTTCACCAAACTTGTTCTATATATATAGATAAGCACGCTCCATAACATAAGTGTATGGGAGGTGCCCCAAGGAGTTGTCGGATCGGGTCCAAATTTTGCATCCATAATTTTTTTACACGCCTCCATGTCCTGACCAAGTTTCGTAACAATTAATTAATTTTAAAGCATAGCTCTAGTACAAAAGTTGAGAAAAAAAGAACTTAAGTGTTAAGGAGGTACTTGAAGGAGTGGTCCAAATTCAAAATCCTTTCTTAGTGCTCACTTTCAACCTGATTGGAATATTTGGTGAAAATTTCTGCCTCTACCTCTTTTCGTTTAGGCTGTGGGTCTCTCAACAATCAGTCAGTCAGGACAAACTCTTTTATATATATAGACAAGCATTTTGTATACAGGCTGTGCGCGCCCGGCATGAAGCCCGAAGCTCGGGCACAATTTCGTGGAAAAAGGTTATGCATGTACATACATATGTACATACATACATTTGTAACGATCTGTTTAAGCTTGTGCGTCAGCTTGAAGCCACAAAAAATAAACCCGGCACTCTGTACAGAACTGAGTTAGTTTTGAGTGCAAACATAGAAATACAACATGGAATAAGTGTGTGCTCTTTATTGATCTTTATTTGCGCATAAGCGAAACTTCTGCTATGTTGGCCTGTTAAATAAGCTAACAATAATTAAATAAAAATGGTTTGATTAAAAGTCAACAAATGTCTTTTCATTTTTTTTACTCGACGAACCCGGGTTTGGAACCGAAACCGAGGTTTCAAAATATTCAGAACCCGGTTTTGGAACCTCTGCGAATTTTGAACCTAGGGTTCGGAACCCGAACCGAACCCTGACCGTTTTTTCAAGGGTTTGCAGCTCTGATTTGTGTGTTAAGTTTTGTTTGATTAGCTTGATACAGATGCAACAATGTGTGCGTGCATTAACCAATATATGCACTTGCATTTTTGTTAATACATATGTATGTAGGTACTAAACAATGAAAATGCACGTACATACATGTGTATGTATGTACATATGTGCATTTGCAACACCAACTAAAGTTACAAATGTCAGTTTGAAAATAATATCAAAACAACAATGGTAATAGGTATTTGTGTGTTAAGTTTTGTTTGATAATTAGCAAGTATGTAGGTAAAACCAATCGCGTAACATATTCTGGTGTACAAAAACAAATTATGTTTTAATTGATTTGTTTTAAATCAATGATACCAACAAAAAGAAGCAACAACAACACTTACTAACAACAACAACAACAAATGCTACTTAATTCGAAAAACAATTGTCAAAGGCACAAAGAAGAAAAGAGAATAACGGAGAGAGACACATCTACAGACGGCAAAAAGTGGAAGGGGTCATTTTTTTTATTTTTTTTGTTTGAAACCTCGGCGGCGTTGAAACTCACAGCTTGTGCGACAATGAGGCGCCAGAGTGGTAGAATGAGGTAAAGTGATTAATGCAATTAATTGAGTTGTTCAAAATTTAAACCAAATTAAAAATCCTTTCTTAGTGCTCACTTTCAAGCTGAATTGAATATTATGTGAAAATTTCAGCCTTCTAGCTCTTATCGTTTAGGCTGTGGGCCTCTCAACAATCAGGACAAACTATTTTATATATATAGATTAGCTTGCTACAGATACAACAATGTGTGCGTGCATTAACCAATATATGCACTTGCATTTTTGTTAATACATATGTATGTAGGTACTAAACAATGAAAATGCACGTACATACATGTGTATGTATGTACATATGTGCATTTGCAACACCAACTAAAGTTACAAATGTCAGTTTGAAAATAATATCAAAACAACAATGGCAATAGGTATTTGTGTGTTAAGTTTTGTTTGATAATTAGCAAGTATGTAGATAAGACCACTCGCGTAACATATTCTGGTGTACAAAAACAAATAATGTTTTAATTGATTTGTTTTAAATCAATGATACCAACAAAAAGAAGCAACAACAACACATACAACAACAACAAACGCTCCTGGGGTCGTAAATCAATTGTCAAAGGCACAAAGAAGAAAAGAGAATAACGGAGAGAGACACATCTACAGACGGCAAAAAGTGGAAGGGGTCATTTTTTTTATTTTTTTGTTTGAAACCTCGGCGGCGTTGAAACTCACAGCTTGTGCGACAATGAGGCGCCAGAGTGGTGGAATGAGGTAAAGTGATTAATGCAATTAATTGAGTTGTTCAAAATTTAATCCAAATTAAAAATCCTTTCTTAGTGCTCACTTTCAAGCTGCATTGAATATTATGTGAAAATTTCAGCCTTCTAGCTCTTATCGTTTAGGCTGTGGGCCTCTCAACAATCAGGACAAACTATTTTATATATATAGATAACAGGCACTAACAAATCAAACCATCTTCGCCCCCACATCCCTCTCTCTCTCTCTCTCTTGTTCTCGTTCTCTCTCCTAACTTTTCTAGATACAAAAATAATGATGGTGATAGTCAGAGTTATGATCTTAAGCACGTGTCCATGTGGTCAAATTAGAAAAACATACCCTTTAATATAACCTAGATGCATATACTTGACCGTTGTGCCGCAAAACACACTTGTGGTGTTCTGTGAAAATCTAGCTTCAATTATGTGCCTTTAAATACACAATCGAGATCGTAATCTTACCACATATGGTTTAATTCCTATGTGTACCCAGCTAAAATGAATTTACCTGATCGGGTCAAACGATGCCCAATTGTGTGCTA
Source organism: Scaptomyza pallida (assembly GCA_018152965.1). Lineage (NCBI taxonomy): Eukaryota > Metazoa > Arthropoda > Insecta > Diptera > Drosophilidae > Scaptomyza > Scaptomyza pallida. The sequence continues at coordinate 530,682 of JAECXP010000228.1, read as the reverse complement.
GCTTGACACTCGCTATCAGTTGCCCCAATTATTCTGACCAACGCAGCACAATGCGTTACTTTGGCCTAAAAACCAGAGACTCGTTGAACTTACTACAAGTCATATAATATTATGACTGTAAAAGATATTGCTCCCATACCTCTGAACGTCTCAAATTTGTTAACACTACCTTCACATTTTTCTGGCCACTGCGTACCTGAATAAACACCTGCATACATTCAATCGCTGGTATGCAAATTGTTAAAAAACTTTTGCCTGCCGACTTTTAGGATGTATGCTAGTGAGAATCCGCAAGTGTTAAATGTGTGCAACTGAGGTGTCTTTCATTTTTGAGTTATTTAAATTACAAAAAGTGTCTAGATGCGTGCTTTAAGCCGCTCTGCCTTTTTATCGCTGAACTGTTCGTCTACTACTTATATTTACTAAGTGAGTAACGATTTAAAAACTCTATCCGGATTGCCAATCTAGAGAGTTTTCTCTTTGATAATGTGCTAATACGCACGACTTCTTCAGTGTATGTGGTTTTATCTATATATATAAAATAGTTTGTCCTAACTGACTGACTGACTGATTGTTGAGAGACCCACAGCCTAAACGATAAGAGATAGAAGGCTGAAATTTTCACATAATATTCCATTCAGGTTGAAAGTGAGCACTAAGAAAGGATTTTGAATTTGAACCACTCCTTCGAGTACCTCCTCAGCACTTAAATCCTTTTCTTCTAAACTTTTGTACTAGAGCTATGCTCTAAAATTAATTAATTGTTATGAAACTTTGTCAGGACATAGAAGGGTGTAAAAAAGTTATGGATGCAAAATTTGAACCCAATCCGACAACTCCTTGGGGCACCTCCCATACACTAATGTTATGGAGCGTGCTTATCTTCTATATATAAAAAATAGTTTGTCCTGACTGACTGACTGATTGTTGAGAGACCCACAGCCTAAACGATAAGAAATTTTCACCAAATACTCCATTCAGATTGAAAGTGAGCACTAAGAAAGGATTTTTAATTTGGATCACTATATACATCGCATCATTCATTCAAAACAAAAAGATATGTATCTGCACAAATTTTTCTTTTTCTCTTACTCTTCATTAATTGTTTTTATAAATATTAATTTTATTATCAAAATTATTTGTACAATCATATTATTATCAATACTTTTTCTCTCTGCTCTTAGAGCATTCTCAATATGCCTAATATGCTCTTGTTTTACCTAAAATTCAAAAAAGAAAACTATCATTTACACTTACCTTGTCTGTTATTTATAAATACTTACCCTTCAGCCACGCATACCCTGAAAATAAAATACTCTATCAAATAGTTTAATATATACTTACGCATTGCCGTATTTGCCTTCAATACTTACCCTAGAATCTGTCCGATCTGCACCTTAACCACTTCTATTTCTGTAAAAGAGAAAAATTCCAAATAGTTCGTTAAAATTTCCATCATCAATGGGATTTGGTCAGTGTTTATCAAAAAAAACACTTTATTTTGCCCTTGTTATGGATGCGATGTTTCATGAATGAAACCGATGGTTTTTGCCAAAAATATATCGCTATCTCCATCGATGGAAATCGAAATCAGCATCGAACAGCTGATACATATTTGTATTGTGCTAAAAATTGAAAAATGCTGCACGTTAAATTTAACGTTGCTTTTCCCTAAAATCTTGGAAAGTTCCAATAGTCCCGCATATTTGCGAAATAAATGTGTGGGAATTTCGCGCGTCTTCTGGATTGTGTCCTGCAGTCGTTGAGTCGTTGTTTTGTTGTTGATGTGCTCAAGGGCGTAGACAGGGGGCAGCTGCCCCCCCCTTAAAGATTTTTAATTGACTTGTAAAAATTCATGGTAACTTTATGCTGTTCATATAGCTGCAATTATTCAAATAAGAGATGGCTTAACATATGATATCGATAGAATCGATGGATAATGGTGTATCGTAAAAAGTGCCATCCCTAGACTCGACTTACGTAAACAAACAACGGTTTAATTTCATTCTTTGTGTGTTTTAAAGAAAAATTAAATTAAATGGACATTCGGAAGTTTTTTTCTTCTAATTCTTGTAAGTACGAATTGTGCTGTAATCATGCAATTCGATTATAACTAGAATCTACAATTCTGATGTAGCTTCAAAGCGGAGACACAGCCCAAGGGACTCAGATGACAACAGTCCTGAACGTGTAGCCAATACGGACGAAGACCAGTGCCATCCAAATGATATAGGCGTGTGGATTAATAAAACTAGTGTCATGACTTACGCCCAAAAATATGAGCTGCTCTCTAACTGCTGGGCGCCTCCACCTGACTATGACTTTGCTGCCGACGCCACACTTCTAAAGCGCAAATATTATCACAATTGGCTGGAATTGTATAAGCCCTGGATTGTTTATTCACGCAAATTGCAAGGAGCATTTTGTATATACTGTGTTTTGTTTAAGCCGGTAAAGATACGTGATGTAGTTTCTTCGTTTGTGGTAAAACCATTCGTAAACTACAAGAAAGTGCATGAACACTGTAAGTCCCACGCTGCATCTAACGTTCATAAGGAGGCCACACAATCAGCCAATTCGTTTTTGACACAAAAGCCAGTTGATGTCCAAATGAAAAGTGGCCATGAATTAATTATTGCTGAAAAAAAACAGTTTTTAAAATCTATTCTTTCGACAATTATTTTTTGTGGTACGCATGATCTTCCACTTCGGGGAAAATTAAATGATGAAGGTATTTATAGTCGAATTTGAAGCTGGAAATATTAATACTTATCAGCGTAAGCTTTGTTTTCAGGTATTTTGCATGATTTGCTAATGCTGAGACTTGAAGCTGGTGTGAAGCATTGAAAAAAAATGTAACGGCCAAAAAAATGCGACGTACATATCGCCGCAGATACAGAATGAGCTGATACACATATGCTCTAAAGTTTTAAAATCATACATATGTGAAGATATTAAAAAATCTTCAGCATACAGTATTTTAGCAGATGAGACAGCAGATATGTCTGGAAAGGAGCAACAGTCGATTGGAATTCGATTTTTTGATCAAAGTCAGATGATAATTCGGGAAGAGTTCGTCGGCTTTGCTGAGCTAAGGTTAATGAACGCACAAAATATTGCAACAACCATAAAGGAATTTGTTATTGAAATGAATCTTGATCCTTTAAAGTGTGTTGGACAAGGTTTTGATGGATGTGCTACAATGGCTGGAAAAACTGGTGGTGTGCAGAAAATTTTAAGGCAATCATTTCCCAAAAGCTTTTATTTTCATTGTGCCAGTCACAGGCTTAATTTGGTAGTGAATGATCTGAACGCTGTGCCAGAAATTCGAAATACCATTTCTACTGTAAAAGACATCATCAACTTTTTTAAAGAATCTGTAATAAGAAGACAATGTGTTCCAAATATTCATTCATTTTGTGAAACACGGTGGTCAAAAAAAATGTGCCAGCATAAGCGATTTCAACAAATGTTTTATCGAAATAATTGTTGGCTTAGAAAAATTGAGTATTGAGGGAAATGCTTCCACCAGAAAGCTTGCATATCAGCTACACAGTGCTGCTTGTAAAAGTGTATTTATTATATGTCTCTGCATAATTACAAAATACTACGCTTTACTTGAACCAGTCGTCAACATAATGCAATCAAAAAGTATTGACATCATTAAATGTGCCGAGCATATGAGAAACATTTTAGATGTAGTTGAGATGCATAGATCGACCGCTGATGTTGTGTTTAATAATATTTTCAAAGAAGACTCTGAATTGGCAAACAAATCTTCTATTGAAATTACTACACCAAGAACTGCTGGAAAGCAATTACATAGAACAAATCCTCCTTTTACAACTGTGTGCGATTACTATAAGCGATCCATTTTTTTGCCTTATATTGATTCATTGATAGGCTCAATATCTCATAGATTTTCCGAAGAAAATAATCCAGCATTTGCTTTGAGTGCGCTGCATCCATCTTTTATTTTCAAAACGAGTTTCAATGATATGAAAGCTAAATTGACTGATGCTATCATTTTTATGGCTTAGATGGTATAGAGCACGAGCTAGAATTGTGGCACAAAGCATGTCAAAAAGAAAATTTCGCCGATTTGATTAGCTCTTACGACAAAACGGAGTTTTTCCCAAAAATCAGGCAGGCCATAGACATTTTGCTTGCTCTACCATGCACAACGGCTACAGTGGAACGATCTTTTAGCACTCTGAGAAGGGTTAAGACATGGCTGAGGACAACGATGACTGAATCTCGTCTAAGTGGTAAGTAACACAATTTAGAAAAAAAAATAATAATAATTAATTCCTGTTTGTTTTTGTTTAATGGATTATGTATGCTGAGTGCGCATAGACGGTTCGTCTTTGACAAAAAAGCTGAGTTAGAAGAACGTGTTTTGGACGAATTTGCCAGGAATCCAAGAAAACTTATAATAATTTAAATTATGAAAATATGAGCATTTCCTAAAAACTGATTACCATCAATATCAGCAGAAATGCTTACGGAATTAAATTTTTTTTGTACCATATAAAAGATCTGTTGAGTTAGGTAACAGGCCCATCGAAATATAATTTGTTTACTTTAAGGCTGAATTCTAGAACGCCTGAAAAGAAGTTTCTATGTGAACTTCACTTATAAACTGTTTTGAAATCTGAATGCTTATCAAAAGAAGCATTATTTGAATAAAGTATTGTGCTGAAATAAGTATTTATGTCATCTGGAAAAAATCATATCAGAAAAATACAAAATTAAGTTTCAAACTACCTTATTTTATAAACAAAATTTTTTAGCTTAAAGGGCCGAAAAAATGAAAACAAAATTTTGCCCCCCCCTTCGTCGAAAGCTGGCTACGCCCTTGGATGTGCTGTTTCACGCGTAATGTATTACTGTATCAATTATGAAACTTATTTGCATATCCTAAATAACAGGCACTAACAAATCAAACCATCTTCGCCCCCACATCCCTCTCTCTCTCTCTCTTGTTCTCGTTCTCCTAACTTTTCTAGATACAAAAATAATGATGGTGATAGTCAGAGTTATGATCTTAAGCACGTGTCCATGTGGTCAAATTAGAAAAACATACCCTTTAATATAACCTAGATGCATATACTTGACCGTTGTGCCGCAAAACACACTTGTGGTGTTCTGTGAAAATCTAGCTTCAATTATGTGCCTTTAAATACACAATCGAGATCGTAATCTTACCACATATGGTTTAATTCCTATGTGTACCCAGCTAAAATGAATTTACCTGATCGGGTCAAACGATGCCCAATTGTGTGCTAGCTTGACACTCGCTATCAGTTGCCCCAATTATTCTGACCAACGCAGCACAATGCGTTACTTTGGCCTAAAAACCAGAGACTCGTTGAACTTACTACAAGTCATATAATATTATGACTGTAAAAGATATTGCTCCCATACCTCTGAACGTCTCAAATTTGTTAACACTACCTTCACATTTTTCTGGCCACTGCGTACCTGAATAAACACCTGCATACATTCAATCGCTGGTATGCAAATTGTTAAAAAACTTTTGCCTGCCGACTTTTAGGATGTATGCTAGTGAGAATCCGCAAGTGTTAAATGTGTGCAACTGAGGTGTCTTTCATTTTTGAGTTATTTAAATTACAAAAAGTGTCTAGATGCGTGCTTTAAGCCGCTCTGCCTTTTTATCGCTGAACTGTTCGTCTACTACTTATATTTACTAAGTGAGTAACGATTTAAAAACTCTATCCGGATTGCCAATCTGGAGAGTTTTCTCTTTGATAATGTGCTAATACGCACGACTTCTTCAGTGTATGTGGTTTTATCTATATATATAAAATAGTTTGTCCTAACTGACTGACTGACTGATTGTTGAGAGACCCACAGCCTAAACGATAAGAGATAGAAGGCTGAAATTTTCACATAATATTCCATTCAGGTTGAAAGTGAGCACTAAGAAAGGATTTTGAATTTGAACCACTCCTTCGAGTACCTCCTCAGCACTTAAATCCTTTTCTTCTCAACTTTTGTACTAGAGCTATGCTCTAAAATTAATTAATTGTTATGAAACTTTGTCAGGACATAGAAGGGTGTAAAAAAGTTATGGATGCAAAATTTGAACCCAATCCGACAACTCCTTGGGGCACCTCCCATACACTAATGTTATGGAGCGTGCTTATCTTCTATATATAAAAAATAGTTTGTCCTGACTGACTGACTGATTGTTGAGAGACCCACAGCCTAAACGATAAGAAATTTTCACCAAATACTCCATTCAGATTGAAAGTGAGCACTAAGAAAGGATTTTTAATTTGGATCACTATATACATCGCATCATTCATTCAAAACAAAAAGATATGTATCTGCACAAATTTTTCTTTTTCTCTTACTCTTCATTAATTGTTTTTATAAATATTAATTTTATTATCAAAATTATTTGTACAATCATATTATTATCAATACTTTTTCTCTCTGCTCTTAGAGCATTCTCAATATGCCTAATATGCTCTTGTTTTACCTAAAATTCAAAAAAGAAAACTATCATTTACACTTACCTTGTCTGTTATTTATAAATACTTACCCTTCAGCCACGCATACCCTGAAAATAAAATACTCTATCAAATAGTTTAATATATACTTACGCATTGCCGTATTTGCCTTCAATACTTACCCTAGAATCTGTCCGATCTGCACCTTAACCACTTCTATTTCTGTAAAAGAGAAAAATTCCAAATAGTTCGTTAAAATTTCCATCATCAATGGCATTTGGTCAGTGTTTATCAAAAAAACACTTTATTTTGCCCTTGTTATGGATGCGATGTTTCATGAATGAAACCGATGGTTTTTGCCAAAAATATATCGCTATCTCCATCGATGGAAATCGAAATCAGCATCGAACAGCTGATACATATTTGTATTGTGCTAAAAATTGAAAAATGCTGCACGTTAAATTTAACGTTGCTTTTCCCTAAAATCTTGGAAAGTTCCAATAGTCCCGCATATTTGCGAAATAAATGTGTGGGAATTTCGCGCGCTCTTCTGGATTGTGTCCTGCAGTCGTTGAGTCGTTGTTTTGTTGTTGATGTGCTCAAGGGCGTAGCCAGGGGGCAGCTGCCCCCCTTAAAGATTTTTAATTGACTTGTAAAAATTCATGGTAACTTTATGCTGTTCAAATAGCTGCAATTATTCAAATAAGAGATGGCTTAACATATGATATCGATAGAATCGATGGATAATTGTGTATCGTAAAAAAGTGCCATCCCTAGACTCGACTCACGTAAACAAACAACGGTTTAATTTCATTCTTTGTGTGTTTTAAAGAAAAATTAAATTAAATGGACATTCGGAAGTTTTTTCTTCTAATTCTTGTAAGTACGAATTGTGCTGTAATCATGCAATTCGATTATAACTAGAATCTACAATTCTGATGTAGCTTCAAAGCGGAGACACAGCCCAAGGGACTCAGATGACAACAGTCCTGAACGTGTAGCCAATACGGACGAAGATCAGTGCCATCCAAATGATATAGGCGTGTGGATTAATAAAACTAGTGTCATGACTTACGCCCAAAAATATGAGCTGCTCTCTAACTGCTGGGCGCCTCCACCTGACTATGACTTTGCTGCCGACGCCACACTTCTAAAGCGCAAATATTATCACAATTGGCTGGAATTGTATAAGCCCTGGATTGTTTATTCACGCAAATTGCAAGGAGCATTTTGTATATACTGTGTTTTGTTTAAGCCGGTAAAGATACGTGATGTAGTTTCTTCGTTTGTGGTAAAACCATTCGTAAACTACAAGAAAGTGCATGAACACTGTAAGTCCCACGCTGCATCTAACGTTCATAAGGAGGCCACACAATCAGCCAATTCGTTTTTGACACAAAAAGCCAGTTGATGTCCAAATGAAAAGTGGCCATGAATTAATTATTGCTGAAAAAAAACAGTTTTTAAAATCTATTCTTTCGACAATTATTTTTTGTGGTACGCATGATCTTCCACTTCGGGGAAAATTAAATGATGAAGGTAATTATAGTCGAATTTGAAGCTGGAAATATTAATACTTATAAGCGTAAGCCTTGTTTTCAGGTATTTTGCATGATTTGCTAATGCTAAGACTGGAAGCTGGTGATGAAGCATTGAAAAAAAATGTAACGGCCAAAAAAAATGCGACGTACATGTCGCCGCAGATACAGAATGAGCTGATACACATATGCTCTAAAGTTTTAAAATCATACATATGTGAAGATATTAAAAAATCTTCAGCATACAGTATTTTAGCAAATGAGACAGCAGATATGTCTGGAAAGGAGCAACAGTCGATTGGAATTCGATTTTTTGATCAAAGTCAGATGATAATTCGGGAAGAGTTCGTCGGCTTTGCTGAGCTAAGGTTAATGAACGCACAAAATATTGCAACAACCATAAAGGAATTTGTTATTGAAATGAATCTTGATCCTTTAAAGTGTGTTGGACAAGGTTTTGATGGATGTGCTACAATGGCTGGAAAAACTGGTGGTGTGCAGAAAATTTTAAGGCAATCATTTCCCAAAAGCTTTTATTTTCATTGTGCCAGTCACAGGCTTAATTTGGTAGTGAATGATCTGAACGCTGTGCCAGAAATTCGAAATACCATTTCTACTGTAAAAGACATCATCAACTTTTTTAAAGAATCTGTAATAAGAAGACAATGTGTTCCAAATATTCATTCATTTTGTGAAACACGGTGGTCAAAAAAAATGTGCCAGCATAAGCGATTTCAACAAATGTTTTATCGAAATAATTGTTGGCTTAGAAAAATTGAGTATTGAGGGAAATGCTTCCACCAGAAAGCTTGCATATCAGCTACACAGTGCTGCTTGTAAAAGTGTATTTATTATATGTCTCTGCATAATTACAAAATACTACGCTTTACTTGAACCAGTCGTCAACATAATGCAATCAAAAAGTATTGACATCATTAAATGTGCCGAGCATATGAGAAACATTTTAGATGTAGTTGAGATGCATAGATCGACCGCTGATGTTGTGTTTAATAATATTTTCAAAGAAGACTCTGAATTGGCAAACAAATCTTCTATTGAAATTACTACACCAAGAACTGCTGGAAAGCAATTACATAGAACAAATCCTCCTTTTACAACTGTGTGCGATTACTATAAGCGATCCATTTTTTTGCCTTATATTGATTCATTGATAGGCTCAATATCTCATAGATTTTCCGAAGAAAATAATCCAGCATTTGCTTTGAGTGCGCTGCATCCATCTTTTATTTTCAAAACGAGTTTCAATGATATGAAAGCTAAATTGACTGATGCTATCATTTTTATGGCTTAGATGGTATAGAGCACGAGCTAGAATTGTGGCACAAAGCATGTCAAAAAGAAAATTTCGCCGATTTGATTAGCTCTTACGACAAAACGGAGTTTTTCCCAAAAATCAGGCAGGCCATAGACATTTTGCTTGCTCTACCATGCACAACGGCTACAGTGGAACGATCTTTTAGCACTCTGAGAAGGGTTAAGACATGGCTGAGGACAACGATGACTGAATCTCGTCTAAGTGGTAAGTAACACAATTTAGAAAAAAAAATAATAATAATTAATTCCTGTTTGTTTTTGTTTAAAGGATTATGTATGCTGAGTGCGCATAGACGGTTTGTCTTTGACAAAAAAGCTGAGTTAGAAGAACGTGTTTTGGACGAATTTGCCAGGAATCCAAGAAAACTTATAATAATTTAAATTATGAAAATATGAGCATTTCCTAAAAACTGATTACCATCAATATCAGCAGAAATGCTTACGGAATTAAATTTTTTTTTGTACCATATAAAAGATCTGTTGAGTTAGGTAACAGGCCCATCGAAATATAATTTGTTTACTTTAAGGCTGAATTCTAGAACGCCTGAAAAGAAGTTTCTATGTGAACTTCACTTATAAACTGTTTTGAAATCTGAATGCTTATCAAAAGAAGCATTATTTGAATAAAGTATTGTGCTGAAATAAGTATTTATGTCATCTGGAAAAAATCATATCAGAAAAAATACAAAATTAAGTTTCAAACTACCTTATTTTATAAACAAAATTTTTTAGCTTAAAGGGCCGAAAAAATGAAAACAAAATTTTGCCCCCCCCTTCGTCGAAAGCTGGCTACGCCCTTGGATGTGCTGTTTCACGCGTAATGTATTACTGTATCAATTATGAAACTTATTTGCATATCCTAAATAACAGGCACTAACAAATCAAACCATCTTCGCCCCCACATCCCTCTCTCTCTCTCTCTTGTTCTCGTTCTCTCTCCTAACTTTTCTAGATACAAAAATAATGATGGTGATAGTCAGAGTTATGATCTTAAGCACGTGTCCATGTGGTCAAATTAGAAAAACATACCCTTTAATATAACCTAGATGCATATACTTGACCGTTGTGCCGCAAAACACACTTGTGGTGTTCTGTGAAAATCTAGCTTCAATTATGTGCCTTTAAATACACAATCGAGATCGTAATCTTACCACATATGGTTTAATTCCTATGTGTACCCAGCTAAAATGAATTTACCTGATCGGGTCAAACGATGCCCAATTGTGTGCTAGCTTGACACTCGCTATCAGTTGCCCCAATTATTCTGACCAACGCAGCACAATGCGTTACTTTGGCCTAAAAACCAGAGACTCGTTGAACTTACTACAAGTCATATAATATTATGACTGTAAAAGATATTGCTCCCATACCTCTGAACGTCTCAAATTTGATAACACTACCTTCAAATTTTTCTGGCCACTGCGTACCTGAATAAACACCTGCATACATTCAATCGCTGGTATGCAAATTGTTAAAAAACTTTTGCCTGCCGACTTTTAGGATGTATGCTAGTGAGAATCCGCAAGTGTTAAATGTGTGCAACTGAGGTGTCTTTCATTTTTGAGTTATTTAAATTACAAAAAGTGTCTAGATGCGTGCTTTAAGCTGCTCTGCCTTTTTTATCGCTGAACTGTTCGTCTACTACTTATATTTACTAAGTGAGTAACGATTTAAAAACTCTATCCGGCTTGCCAATCATTCAGTGTATGTGGTTTTATCTATATATATAAAATAGTTTGTCCTAACTGACTGACTGACTGATTGTTGAGAGACCCACAGCCTAAACGATAAGAGATAGAAGGCTGAAACTTTCACATAATATTCCATTCAGGTTGAAAGTGAGCACTAAGAAAGGATTTTGAATTTGAACCACTCCTTCGAGTACCTCCTCAGCACTTAAATCCTTTTCTTCTCAACTTTTGTACTAGAGCTATGCTCTAAAATTAATTAATTGTTATGAAACTTTGTCAGGACATAGAAGGGTGTTAAAAAGTTATGGATGCAAAATTTGAACCCAATCCGACAACTCCTTGGGGCACCTCCCATACACTAATGTTATGGAGCGTGCTTATCTTCTATATATAAAAAATAGTTTGTCCTGACTGACTGACTGATTGTTGAGAGACCCACAGCCTAAACGATAAGAAATTTTCACCAAATATTCCATTCAGATTGAAAGTGAGCACTAAGAAAGGATTTTTAATTTGGATCACTCCTTCAAGTACCTCCTGAACACATAAGCCCTTTTTTCCCAACTTTTGTACTAGAGCTATGCTTTGAAATGAATCAATTATTACGAAACTTTGTCAGGACATAGAAGGGTGTAAAAAAGTTATGGATGCAAAATTTGAACCCAATCCGACAACTCCTTGGGGCACCTCCCATACACTAATGTTATGGAGCGTCCTTATCTATATATATAAAATAGTTTGTCCTAACTGACTGACTGACTGATTGTTGAGAGACCCACAGCCTAAACGATAAGAGATAGAAGGCTGAAATTTTCACATAATATTCCATTCAGGTTGAAAGTGAGCACTAAGAAAGGATTTTGAATTTGAACCACTCCTTCGAGTACCTCCTGAGCACTTAAGTCCTTTTTTTCTCAACTTTTGTACTAGAGCTATGCTCTAAAATTAATTAATTGTTACGAAACTTTGTCAGGACATAGAAGGGTGTAAAAAAGTTATGGATGCAAAATTTGAACCCAATCCGACAACTCCTTGGGGCACCTGCCATACACTAATGTTATGGAGCGTGCTTATCTATATATATAAAATAGTTTGTCCTGACTGACTGACTGATTGTTGAGAGACCCACAGCCTAAACGATAAGAGATAGAAGGCTGAAATTTTCACATAATATTCCATTCAGGTTGAAAGTGAGCACTAAGAAAGGATTTTGAATTTGGACCACTCCTTCGAGTACCTCCTGAGCACTTAAGTCCTTTTTTTCTCAACTTTTGTACTAGAGCTATGCTCTAAAATTAATTAATTGTTACGAAACTTTGTCAGGACATAACAGGGTCTAAAAAAGTTATGGATGCAAAATTTGACCCAATCCGACAACTCCTTGGGGCACCTGCCATACACTAATGTTATGGAGCGTGCTTATCTATATATATAAAATAGTTTGTCCTAACTGACTGACTGACTGATTGTTGAGAGACCCACAGCCTAAACGATAAGAGCTAGAAGGCTGAAATTTTGACATAATATTCCATTCAGGTTGAAGCTGTGAGTTTCAACGTTTTGTTTTTTTGTTATTTCTTATTTGTTTTTTATAACGAGCCATTTGCGCGAAAATAATTAATCTTGAACATCTTTGTATAGTGGTTGATTTGCTTACTTGCTGCTTATGTAACTCAGACGTAACGTCGTACCACACAAACATTGTTGATATACATTTTCGACCAATTAAGCAAAGCACATATGTAAGTTTGTATGTATTTGTAACGTATGGGGGTTTTGGGTATAAAAAGGCGGTCAGAAGGGGTAGGCGCGACATTCAAATTTGTGATGCATATCTGTGGCGGATGGTCCCTTCTATCTCTTAATCAAGTTTGGAGAGTTTAGCGCTAAAACTGAGAAAGATATTTTGGTGGGCGGTATAAGTGGGCGTGGCATCCAATATTGCACATTTGTTACGGATGTCACTAACAATGTTTCCAAGTTTGGTGACTCTAGCGCAAAATCTGGGAAAGATATAGAAATTTCAGATTTTACGAGTTGGGTGGAAAAGGTGGGCGTGGCGTATAAAACTTTGATGTAGATCGGTTACGGATGTCGCTAACAATGTTCATACCAAATTTGAAGAGCCTAGGTCGAAAACTGAGAGAGATATAGCGGTGGGCGGTATAAGTTGGCGTGGCATCCAAAATTTGTATGCACACCAGTTACGGATGTCACTACCAATATTCATACCGAATTTGGTGAATCTAGCTTAAAAACTGGCGAAGATACATGCCTTCCGGTTTTAGGGCGGTGGGGCATGTCCCATTGTTTGGGAGCGTGGAATCCAAAGTTTTCATGCATATCTGTGTCAAATGTCAGCATCCACCTTCATGTCAATTTTGGTGCCTATAGCTTGAAAACTGTAGAAGATACAGTTTTGCATTTTGCATTTTTGTTTATAATTGGAGCGGGACTGGGGGCGGAATAGGTGGCCGTGGCATCCGTGGCTGGGGGCGGAAGAGGTGGGCGTGGCATCCAAACTTTCGATGCAGTTTTTGAGGAATGTCATCGGCTATCTTGCCCACAAATTTGGTGACTCTAGCTGCTAAAATGTGAGATATATATATATATGTGTTTCATCGATTTGCACTTTGAGGTTCCGATTTGTTATCGATTTCCCAGGCCCCTGAGGTCGTAGAGCCAAATTTAACACTTTTTCTGACGAAGGTATGTACCAAAATATTTGCAAAGTTGCAAAGCTCTAGCTTCAAGCGTGTTGAAAAAAGTTGCGTTCAAACGGACGGACGGGCGGACGGACGGACGGACAGACACCTTGACGGGCATTGCATAAACCCAATATAATATGATACCTTTGGTATCAAAGTATAAAGACGCGTCTGATTCTCAACCTCAATGGTGGCGTGAAAAAGAGATTATTTAATACTTTGCTAATATGTTGTTAAACATTAACTAATTTATTTATTTTATATGTATTCTTAAAATTTTGTAAAAACTATCGGCGTAGCGAAGCAAGCGGGGCACTTACTAGTATATATATATAACCATATACGGGGCCACATGATACTGCTCCTTGCATCGAGACAGTCATCATACATTAATGTGGATACATAAAAATGACTGGTTTTTTGGTTCGGGTGATCGTGGTTCAGGCGCACCAATACTCTATACTACTAGATATTGAGATAATGTATGAATAAATCAACTCCCAAATGACAACTGCGTACTTATGGAATCTTTATGTATTCTGATGTCGCATAATAAGCCTAATTTATGCTACGGTCACAAAACACCATCGATGCTTTGTAAGCCCGTTCGCTTCAAATCTAAAGACTGGCAATCTTTTAATATCCCCACACAAAACCTGTTAACGTAAATTCAATCCTATCCTCAATCCTTATCACTCACCCACACATTTTTGATTTTGCAAATTTACCCAATATAGCGAACGCAGGCGTGGCACGCCAAAAGGCGCATAAACGGCTCACTGAGTAAGAAAAATGCTCTCTCCCCGTGACCTTCGACGAAATGGTATGGTCGATGGAATCTCTCATTCCTCCCATTACTCACTGTGTGTGTGTATTTGGGGTGTGTGTGTGTGTCCACATATGCGTGTATACCCGCCATTATCTATTGGACATACTTAGGATTCTCTTTATGGCAAGCACAGGCACACAATGGGTGTCTTCTACGATTATGCGCTCGGGCTGATGCTCTTGAGGCACACACACACACACACATCATTCGTTTAAATCTTATACGCGCGTCTATTATAATAAACAAATATATATATATATATTTCGCGCGTCTCGCCTAAACAATAAACTTCATAAATCTCTTACCGATAACATATCACTTTCTCGTTCTCTCTCTCTCTCTCCCTACCATCATCTGCTCACGCGCGGGTAAAGCAGCTGCAACGAACCTCTCCGAGATCTCACCTATTCGCAACCGTGCTCCAAATCACTAACTCGCAAGCCCTCTTCTCAAAATCAGCTGTCCGATCACAGCACTTAAGAATTAAAAACCCCAATCTCAGTTTAGGAACCTATGGAAATATTACATCCAAGGACTCTGTGGTCTGCAATTGTTAGCTGCTTCTTTATCCAAAAAAAAATATGTTAAAATATATAAAAATATTTAAATCAAAAGAAAATAAATATAGGAAATTAGGTAATCCTTTAAAAAGTTATTAATAGTTAAAACAAATGTAAAGTATAAATTCTTTAAAAGCCTTAAAATCTAAAAAATTATAAATTAAATATAAATAATAAAAATTATCTTAAACTAAAAATTTTATAAATAAATTAAAAAGGCTCCTAAAGCTAAAATAAATAACTAAAAATAAATAACTAAAAATGTAGGAAAAAATTATAAATAATATAAAAATCCAGAGTATATAAGAATTCTCAAATGCTGTATAGAGTTCCAATGCTTTTCAAACTGTAGCAAACATAGATAGTCGATAGCCTTCTGTTTCTTACCAGATCTGAAAACAGAACAACGAAAGGGTTTTTGTAATTACATAAGAAATACACTTACCTTTTATTCTTACCATTAGACTTACCTCTCAAAGTTACCCTTCACACTTACCTTTCATACTTACCATTAAACTCTCTTTTTACATCCACCTTCTTACTTACCTTCATACTTACCTTCATACTAGCTGAAATTAACAAATAGTAAGGGTATTTGGGGGGCCTATTTGTTTAGACTCACACTTACCTTCATACCTACTCTCTAACAGCTGATTCATATAAAAATACATAAAAATATAAAATTAAAAATCAAAAATAAATAAATAAATTATAAATAATAATCTAAAATATAAACTAAAAATCTTATAAATAAGTTAAAAGGCTTACAAAGCCAGAATAAATATTAAAAAATTATAAATATTGTAAAAATCCAAAAATTTTCATACTTTTGAATTTTGTATGGGGAAGCTGCAGCGCATAGAACACTCAAGCAGGCCAGGGCTCACTCTACATGTTAGATCCACTTACCTTCTTATTTACCTTTATACTAGCTGAAATTAACAAATAGAAAGGGTATTTGGGGGGGCCTATTAGTTTTAGACTCATACTTACCTTCATACCTACCCTCTAACAGCTGATTCATATAAAAATACATAAAAATATAAAATAAAAAATCAAAAATAAATAAATAAATTATAAATAATAACCTAAAATATAAACTAAAAATCTTATAAATAAGTTAAAAGGCTCACAAAGCCAAAATAAATATTAAAAAATTATAAACATTATAAAAATCCAAAAATTTTCATACTTTTGAAATCTTTACGGGGAAACCGCAGTGCATAGTAAACTTTAGTGGGCCAGGGCTCACTCCATATGTCAGATCTACTTACCTTCTTACTTACCTTCATACTTACCTTCATACTAGCTGAAATTAACAAATAGAAAGGGTATTTGGGGGGGCCTATTAGTTTATACTCATACATACCTTCATACTTACCTTCATACTAGCTGAAATTAACGAATAGAAAGTGTATTTGGGGGGCCTATTAGTTTAGACTCATACTTACTTTTGTACTTACTCTCTAACAGCTGATTCATATAAAAATACATAAAAATATAAAATCAAAAATCAAAAATAAATAAATAAATTATAAATAATAAAATTTATCATAAACTAAAAATCTTATAAATGAGTTAAAAGGCTTGCAAAGCCAGAATAAATATTAAAAAATTATAAATATCACAAAAAATCCAAAAATTTTCATACTTTTGAATTCTGTATGGGGAAGCTGCAGTGCATAGTAAACTTTAGTGGGCCAGGGCTCACTCCTTATGTCAGATCTACTTACCTTCTTACTTACCTTCATACTTACCTGCATACTAGCTGAAATTAACGAATAGAAAGGGTATTTGGGGGGGCCTATTAGTTTAGACTCATACTTACCTTCATACCTACTCTCTAAAAGTTGATTCATATAAAAATACATAAAATATATAATTAAAAATCAAAACTAAACAAATAAATTATAAATAATAAAATTTATCATAAACTAAAAATATTATAAATAAGTTAAAAGGCTCACAAAGCCAGAATAAATATTAAAAAATTATAAATATCACAAACAATCCAAAATTTTCATACTTTTGAATTCTGTATGGGGAAGCTGCAGCGCATAGTAAACTTTAGTGGGCCAGGGCTCACTCCTTATGTCAGATCTACTTACCTTCTTACTTACCTTCAAACTTTCCTTCATACTAGCTGAAATTAACGAATAGAAAGGGTATTTTGAGGGACCTATTAGTTAACACTCATACTTACCTTCATACCTACTCTCTAACAGCTGATTCATATAAAATCTCATATAAATATAAAATCAAAAATCAACAATAAATAAATAAATAAAATATAAATAATAACCTAAAATATAAACTAAATATCTTATAAATAAGTTAAAAGGCTCACAAAGCCAGAATAAATATTAAAAAATTTATAAATATTATAAAAATCCAAAAATTTTCATACTTTTGAATTCTGTACGGGGAGATGCAGTGCATAGTAAACTTAAGTGGACCAGGGCTCATTTTATATGTTAGATCTACTTACCTTCTTACTTACCTTCAAACTTACCTTCATACTAGCTGAAATTAACAAATAGAAAGGGAATTTGGGGGGGCCTATTAGTTAGACTCATACTTACCTTCATACCTACTCTCTAACAGCTGAATTATATAAAAATACATATAAAAATACATATAAATATAAAATCAAAAATAAAAAATAAATAAATAAATTATAAATAATAAAATTTATCATAAACTTAAAATCTTATAAATAAGTTAAAAGGCTCACAAAGCCAGAATAAATACTAAAAAATTATAAACATTAGAAAAATCCAAAAATTTTCATACTTTTGAATTTTGTATGGGGAAGCTGCAGCGCATAGAACACCCAACAAGGCCAGGGCTCATTCTATATGTCAGATCTACTTACCTTCTTACTTACCCTCATACTTACCTTCATACTAGCTGAAATTAACGAATAGAAAGGGTATTTGGGGGGGCCTATTAGTTTATACTCATACTTACCTTCATACCTACTCTAAAAAGTTGATTCATATAAAAATACATAAAAAATATAAAATTAAAAATCAAAACTAAATAAATAAATTATAAATAATAAAATTTATCATAAACTAAAAATCTTATAAATAAGTTAAAAGGCTCACAAAGCCAGAATAAATATTAAAAAATTATAAATATTATAAAAATCCAAAAATTCTCATACTTTTGAATTCTGTGTGGGGAGATGCAGTGCATAGAACATTCAAGCAGGCCAGGGCTCATTCTATATGTTAAATCCACTTACCTTCTTATTTACCTTCATACTTACCTTCATGCTAGCTGAAATTAACGAAAAGAAAGGGTATTTGGGGGGGGGCCTATTAGTTTATACTCATCCTTACCTTTATACCTACTCACAAATAGCTGATTCATATAAAACTAGGATCGCTTAGTGGGGGAAAATCCCCCGCAACAGAGCTGCTGCCTGTGCTGTGTGCTACGCTGCCAGCGTCTCTGTGGCGCAATGAAATTGTTGTTGTTTCCGTTTCGTATGCTTCATATACGTATTTCTCGTTTACCTGAACTTAACAGGTAACATTGTCAAATTCAATTTTTTTTTCATATTCTGCACATCTACAAATTAATACGAATCGAATGGTATATTCCGTTTCAAAATCGGTTAACGGGAAGTAGGGGAAAAAGGGATTACTAAAAAAGGCTTAGCCTATTAATATATAGAAGATAACAAATTAAATATATAGAACAAATTAAATTCAACCGCGCGAATTGTACTTTAAGTTTGCAGCCCTGGACGCTAGCCAGTGCACACACCAAGCAGTTGCACAACATAGCAAGCAGTGTAGAAAGCAGTATATATGCATAAAGCAGTTCTATATAAATACAGCAGATTTTCGAATTAATAATAATTAATTATAATAATAATAATTCAATTTTTTTTTCATATTCTGCACATCTACAAATTAATACGAATCGAATGGTATATTCCGTTTCAAAATCGGTTAACGGGAAGTAGGGGAAAAAGGGATTACTAAAAAAGGCTTAGCCTATTAATATATAGATACATATAAATATTAATTCAAAAATCAAAAATAAATAAATAAATTATAAATAATAACCAAAAATATAAACTAAAAATCTTATAAATAAGTTAAAAGGCTCACAAAGCCAGAATAAATATTAAAAAATTATAAACATTAGAAAAATCCAAAAACTTTCATACTTTTGAATTTTGTATGGGGGGATGCAATGCATAGAGCACTCAAGCAGGCCAGGGCTTATGCTATATGTTAGATCTACTTACCTTCTTACTTACCTTCATACTTACGTTCAGCTGAAATTAACGAATAGAAAGTGTATTTGGGGGGCCTATTAGTTTAGACTCATAATTACTTTTGTACTTACCCTCTAACAGCTGATTCATATAAAAATACATAAAAATATAAAATCAAAAATCAAAAATAAATAAATAAATTATAAATAATAAAATTTATCATAAACTAAAAATCTTATAAATAAGTTAAAAGGCTTGCAAAGCCAGAATAAATATTAAAAAATTATAAATATCACAAAAAATCCAAAATTTTCATACTTTTGAATTCTGTATGGGGGGATGCAGTGCATAGTAAACTTTAGTGGGCCAGGGCTCACTCCTTATGTCAGATCTACTTACCTTCTTACTTACCTTCATACTTACCTGCATACTAGCTGAAATTAACGAATAGAAAGAGTATTTGGGGGGGCCTATTAGTTTAGACTCATACTTACCTTCATACCTACTCTCTAAAAGTTGATTCATATAAAAATACATAAAAAATATAAAACTAAAAATCAAAACTAAATAAATAAATTATAAATAATAAAATTTATCATAAACTAAAAATCTTATAAATAAGTTAAAAGGCTCACAAAGCCAGAATAAATATTAAAAATTTATAAATATCACAAAAAATCCAAAATTTTCATACTTTTGAATTCTGTATGGGGGAAGCTGCAGCGCATAGTAAACTTTAGTGGGCCAGGGCTCACTCCTTACCTTCATACTAGCTGAAATTAACAAATAGAAAGGGAATTTGGGGGGGCCTATTAGTTAGACTCATACTTACCTTCATACCTACTCTCTAACAGCTGAATTATATAAAAATACATATAAAAATACATATAAATATAAAATCAAAAATCAAAAATAAATAAATAAATTATAAATAATAAAATTTATCATAAACTTAAAATCTTATAAATAAGTTAAAAGGCTCACAAAGCCAGAATAAATACTAAAAAATTATAAACATTAGAAAAATCCTAAAATTTTCATACTTTTAAATTTTGTATGGGGAAGCTGCAGAGCATAGAACACTCAAGCAGGCCAGGGCTCATTCTATATGTCAGATCTACTTACCTTCTTACTTACCCTCATACTTACCTTCATACTAGCTGAAATTAACGAATAGAAAGTGTATTTGGGGGGGCCTATTAGTTTAGACTCATACTTACTTTTGTACTTACTCTCTAACAGCTGATTAATATAAAAATACATAAAATATAAAATCAAAAATCAAAAATAAATAAATAAATTATAAATAATACAATTTATCATAAACTAAAAATCTTATAAATAAGTTAAAAGGCTCACAAAGCCAGAATAAATATTAAAAATTTATAAATATCACAAAAAATCCAAAATTTTCATACTTTTGAATTCTGTATGGGGAAGCTGCAGCGCATAGTAAACTTTAGTGGGCCAGGGCTCACTCCTTACCTTCATACTAGCTGAAATTAACAAATAGAAAGGGAATTTGGGGGGGCCTATTAGTTAGACTCATACTTACCTTCATACCTACTCTCTAACAGCTGAATTATATAAAAATACATATAAAAATACATATAAATATAAAATTAAAAATCAAAACTAAATAAATAAATTATAAATAATAAAATTTATCATAAACAAAAAATCTTATAAATAAGTTAAAAGGCCCACAAAGCCAGAATAAATATTAAAAAATTATAAACATTAGAAAAATCCAAAAATTTTCATACTTTTGAATTTTGTATGGGGGGATGCAATGCATAGAGCACTCAAGCAGGCCAAGGTTCATTCTATATGTTAGATCTACTTACCTTCTTACATACCTTCATACTTACCTTCATACTAGCTGAAATTAACGAATAGAAAGTGTATTTGGGGGGGCCTATTAGTTTAGACTCATACTTACTTTTGTACTTACTCTCTAACAGCTGATTAATATAAAAATACATAAAATATAAAATCAAAAATCAAAAATAAATAAATAAAATATAAATAATAAAATTTATTATAAACTAAAAATATTATAAATAAGTTAAAAGGCTCGCAAAGCCAGAATAAATATTAAAAAAATTATAAATATTATAAAAATCCAAAAATTTTCATACTTTTGAATTTTGTATGGGAGGATGCAGTGCATAGTAAACTTTAGTGGGCCAGGGCTCATTCTATATGTTAGATCTACTTACCTTCTTACTTACCTTCATACCAGCTGAAATTAACGAATAGAAAGGGTATTTGGGGGGGCCTATTAGTTTATACTCATACTTACCTTTATACCTACTCACAAATAGCTGATTCATATAAAATACATATAAATATTAATTCAAAAAACAAAAATAAATAAATAAATTATAAATAATAACCAAAAATATAAACTAAAAATCTTATAAATAAGTTAAAAGGCTCGCAAAGCCAGAATAAATATTAACAAATTATAAATATTATAAAAATCCAAAAATTTTCATACTTTTGAATTCTGTACGTGGAGATGCAGTGCATAGTTAACTTAAGTGGGCCAGGGTTCACTCCATATGTCAGATCTACTTACCTTCATACTTACCTTCAAACTTACCTTCATACTAGCTGAAATTAACGAAAAGAAAGGGTATTTGGGGGGGGCTTATTAGTTTATACTCATCCTTACATTTATACCCACTCTCTAACAGCTGATTCATATAAAATACATATAAATATTAATTCAAAAATCAAAAATAAATAAATAAAATATAAATAATAACCTAAAATATAAACTAAAAACCTTATAAATAAGTTTAAAGGCTTACAAAGCCAGAATAAATATTAAAAAATTATAAATACTATAAAAATTGAAAAATTCTCATACTCATACTCATAGAGCACTCAAGCAGGCCAGGGCTCATTATATATGTTAGATCTACTTACCTTCTTATTTACCTTCATACTTACCTTCATGCTAGCTGAAATTAACGAAAAGAAAGGGTATTTGGGGGGGGCTTATTAGTTTATACTCATCCTTACATTTATACCCACTCTCTAACAGCTGATTCATATAAAATACATATAAATATTAATTCAAAAATCAAAAATAAATAAATAAAATATAAATAATAACCTAAAATATAAACTAAAAACCTTATAAATAAGTTTAAAGGCTTACAAAGCCAGAATAAATATTAAAAAATTATAAATACTATAAAAATTGAAAAATTCTCATACTCATACTCATAGAGCACTCAAGCAGGCCAGGGCTCATTATATATGTTAGATCTACTTACCTTCTTACTTACCTTCATACTTACCTTTATTTTAGCTGAAATTAACGAATAGAAAGGGTATTTGGGGGGGCCTATTAGCTTTAGACTCATACTTACCTTCATACCTACTCTCTAACAGCTGATTCATATAAAATCTCATATAAACATAAAATCAACAAGTAAAAACGTTGCAGTCGGACGCAACCGACTGCGATATACTTTGATACCAGTTTACATAGCTGTTTTAAGGATTCCTAGTGCAAGTAGTAATATATATGGGCTTTGGGTATAAATATCAGGCAGAAGGGGTAGGCATGACATATATCTGTGGCGGATGGCACTTTCTATACTCCTACCAAGTTTGGAGACTCTAGCGCAAAAACCGACAAAGATATAGAGGTGGGCGGTATAAGTGGGCGTGGCATAAACAATTTTATGCACACCTGTTTCGGATGTTACAACCAATGTTCATTCCAAATTTGGTGACTCAAGCCCAAAAACTAAGAAAGATATAGAGGTGGGCGGTATAAGTGGGAGTGGCATCCAAAACATTGATGCAGATCTGTTACGGATGTCACTAACAATGTTCATACCAAATTTGAAGAGCCTAGCTCGAAAACTGAGAGAGATATAGCGGTGGGCGGTATAAGTGGGCGTGGCATCCAAAATTTGTATGCACACCCGTTACGGATGTCACTACCAATGTTCATACCAAATTTGGTGACTCTAGCTTAAAAACTGGCGAAGATACGGGCATTCCGGTTTTTTTTTAGGGCGGTGGGGCGTGGCCCCTCGTTTGGGGGCGTGACATCCAAAGTTTTGATGCATATCTGTGTCAGATGTTAGCATCTACCTTCATGCCAATTTTGATGGCTATAGCTTCAAAACTGTAGAAGATACAGTCATTTTTGTTTATAATTTGATGGGGGCTGGGGGCGGAACAGGTGGGCGTGGCATTCAAACTTTTGATGCAATTTTTTGAGGAATGTCACCAGCTATCTTGCCCCCAAATTTGGTGACTCTAGCTGCTAAAATGTGGGATATATAAGTGTTTTATCGATTTGCACTTCGAGGTGTATCGACTTGTTATCGATTTCCCAGGCCCCCTGAGGTCGAACAGCCCTACATTTAACACTTTGTCTGACGAAGACATGTACCAAGATATTTGCAAAGTTGCAAGGCTCTAGCTTTAAGGGTGTCGAAAAAGTTGCGTTCATACGGACGGACGGACAGACGGACAGACGGACAGACACCATGACGGACATTGCACAAACCCAATATACTATGACACCTATGGTATCAAAGTATAAAAATCAAAAATAAATAAATAAAATATAAATAATAACCTAAAATATAAACTAAAAATCTTATAAATAAGTTAAAAGGCTCACAAAGCCAGAATAAATATTAAAAAATTATAAATATTATAAAAATCCAAAAATTTTCATACTTTTGAATTCTGTACGGGGAGATGCAGTGCATAGTAAACTTAAGTGGACCAGGGCTCATTTTATATGTTAGATCTACTTACCTTCTTACTTACCTTCATACTTACCTTCATACTAGCTGAAATTAACGAATAGAAAGGGTATTTGGGGGGCCTATTAGTTTTAGACTCATACTTACCTTTATACCTACTCTCTAACAGCTGATTCATATAAAATCTCATATAAACATAAAATCAAAAATCAAAAATAAATAAATAAAATATAAATAATAACCTAAAATATAAACTAAAAATCTTATAAATAAATTAAAAGGCTCACAAAGCCAGAATAAATATTAAAAAATTATAAATATTATAAAAATCCAAAAATTTTCATACTTTTGAATTTTGTATGGGGAAGCTGCAATGCATAGAGCACTCAAGCAGGCCAGGGCTTATGCTATATGTTAGATCTACTTACCTTCTTACTTACCTTCATACTTACCTTCATACTAGATGAAAATAACGAATAGAAAGGGTATTTGGGGGGGCCTATTAGTTTTAGACTCATACTTACCTTTATACCCACTCTCTAACAGCTGATTCATATAAAATACATATAAATATAAAATCAAAAATCAAAAATAAATAAATAAATTATAAATAATAACCTAAAACATAAACTAAAAATCTTAAAAATAAGTTAAAAGGCTATTAAAGCCAGAATAAATATTAACAAATTATAAATATTATAAAAATTGAAAAATTCTCATACTTTTGAATTCTGTACGGGGGAAACCACAGTGCATAGAGCACTCAAGCAGGCCAGGGCTCATTATATATGTTAGATCTACTTACCTTCTTACTTACCTTCATACTTACCTTTATTTTAGCTGAAATTAACGAATAGAAAGGGTATTTGGGGGGGCCTATTAGCTTTAGACTCATACTTACCTTCATACCTACTCTCTAACAGCTGATTCATATAAAATCTCATATAAACATAAAATCAACAAGTAAAAACGTTGCAGTCGGACGCAACCGACTGCGATATACTTTGATACCAGTTTACATAGCTGTTTTAAGGATTCCTAGTGCAAATAGTAATATATATGGGCTTTGGGTATAAATATCAGGCAGAAGGGGTAGGCATGACATATATCTGTGGCGGATGGCACTTTCTATACTCCTACCAAGTTTGGAGACTCTAGCGCAAAAACCGACAAAGATATAGAGGTGGGCGGTATAAGTGGGCGTGGCATAAACAATTTTATGCACACCTGTTTCGGATGTTACAACCAATGTTCATTCCAAATTTGGTGACTCAAGCCCAAAAACTAAGAAAGATATAGAGGTGGGCGGTATAAGTGGGAGTGGCATCCAAAACATTGATGCAGATCTGTTACGGATGTCACTAACAATGTTCATACCAAATTTGAAGAGCCTAGCTCGAAAACTGAGAGAGATATAGCGGTGGGCGGTATAAGTGGGCGTGGCATCCAAAATTTGTATGCACACCCGTTACGGATGTCACTACCAATGTTCATACCAAATTTGGTGACTAGCTTAAAAACTGACAAAGATACATGCCTTCCGGTTTTTTTTTAGGGCGGTGGGGCATGTCCCGTTGTTTGGGGGCGTGGCATCCAATGTTTTGATGAATAACTTTGTCAGATGTCGACATCTACCTTCATGTTAATTTTGATGGCTATAGCTTCAAAACTGTAGAAGATACAGTCATTTTTGTTTATAATTTGATGGGGGCTGGGGGCGGAACAGGTGGGCGTGGCATTCAAACTTTTGATGCAATTTTTTGAGGAATGTCACCAGCTATCTTGCCCCCAAATTTGGTGACTCTAGCTGCTAAAATGTGGGATATATAAGTGTTTTATCGATTTGCACTTCGAGGTGTATCGACTTGTTATCGATTTCCCAGGCCCCCTGAGGTCGAACAGCCCTACATTTAACACTTTGTCTGACGAAGACATGTACCAAGATATTTGCAAAGTTGCAAGGCTCTAGCTTTAAGGGTGTCGAAAAAAGTTGCGTTCATACGGACGGACGGACAGACGGACAGACGGACAGACACCATGACGGACATTGCACAAACCCAATATACTATGACACCTATGGTATCAAAGTATAAAAATCAAAAATAAATAAATAAAATATAAATAATAACCTAAAATATAAACTAAAAATCTTATAAATAAGTTAAAAGGCTCACAAAGCCAGAATAAATATTAAAAAATTATAAATATTATAAAAATCCAAAAATTTTCATACTTTTGAATTCTGTACGGGGAGATGCAGTGCATAGTAAACTTAAGTGGACCAGGGCTCATTTTATATGTTAGATCTACTTACCTTCTTACTTACCTTCATACTTACCTTCATACTAGCTGAAATTAACGAATAGAAAGGGTATTTGGGGGGGCCTATTAGCTTTAGACTCATACTTACCTTCATACCTACTCTCTAACAGCTGATTCATATAAAATTTCATATTAACATAAAATCAAAAATCAAAAATAAATAAATAAAATATAAATAATAACCTAAAATATAAACTAAAAATCTTATAAATAAATTAAAAGGCTCACAAAGCCAGAATAAATATTAAAAATATATAAATATTATAAAAATCCAAAAATTTTCATACTTTTGAATTTTGTATGGGGAAGCTGCAATGCATAGAGCACTCAAGCAGGCCAGGGCTTATTCTATATGTTAGATCTACTTACCTTCTTACTTACCTTCATACTTACCTTCATACTAGCTGAAATTAACGAATAGAAAGGGTATTTGGGGGGGCCTATTAGCTTTAGACTCATACTTACCTTCATACCCACTCTCTAACAGCTGATTCATATAAAATACATATAAATATAAAATCAAAAATCAAAAATAAATAAATAAATTATAAATAATAACCTAAAACATAAACTAAAAATCTTAAAAATAAGTTAAAAGGCTATTAAAGCCAGAATAAATATTAACAAATTATAAATATTATAAAAATTGAAAAATTCTCATACTTTTGAATTCTGTACGGGGAAACCACAGTGCATAGAGCACTCAAGCAGGCCAGGGCTCATTATATATGTTAGATCTACTATATACTCATACTTACCTTCATACCCACTCTCTAACAGCTGATTCATATAAAATACATAAAAATATAAAATTAAAAATCAACAATAAATAAATAAAATATAAATAATTACCTAAAATATAAGCTAAAAATCTTATAAATAAGTTAAAAGGCTCACAAAGCCAGAATAAATATTAAAAAATTATAAATATTATAAAAATCCAAAAATTTTTGATACTTTTGAATTTTGTATGGGGGGATGCAGTGCATAGTAAACTTTAGTGTTCCAGGGCTCATTCTATATGTTAGATCTGCTCACCTTCATATCTACTTTTTCACTTACCTTCATACTAGCTGAAATTAACGAATAGAAAGGGTATCTGGGGGAGCCCATTAGTGTTAGACTCATACTTACCTTCATAGCTACTCTCTAACAGCTGATTCATATAAAATACATATAAATATTAATTCAAAAATCAAAAATAAATAAATAAAATATAAATAATAACCTAAAATATAAACTAAAAATCTTATAAATAAGTTAAAAGGCTCACAAAGCCAGAATAAATATTAAAAAATTATAAATATTATAAAAATCCAAAAATCTTCGTACTTTTGAATTTTGTATGGGGAAGCTGCAGCGCATAGAACACTCAAGCAGGCCAGGGCTCACTCTACATGTTAGACCCACTTACCTTCTTATTTACCTTCATACTTACCTTCATACTAGCTGAAATTAACAAATAGAAAGGGTATTTGGGGGGCCTATTAGTTTATTCTCATATTTACCTTTATACCCACTCACAAACAGCTGATAAATAAATAAATTATAAATAATAACCTTAAATATAAACTAAAAATCTTATAAATTAGATAAAAGGCTCACAAAGCCAGAATAAATATTAAAAAATTTTAAATATTATACAAATCCAAAAATTTTCATACTTTTGAATTTTGTATGGGGGGATGCAGTGCATAGTAAGCTTTAGTGGGCCAGGCCTCATTCTATATGTTAGATCTACTTACCTTCTTACTTACCTTCATACTTACCTTCATACTAGCTGAAATTAACGAATAGAAAGGGTATTTGGGGGGGTCTATTAGTTTATACTCATACTTACCTTTATAGCCACTCTCTAACAGCTAATTCATATAAAATACATATAAATATAAAATCAAAAATCAAAAATAAATAAATAAAATATAAATAATAATCTAAATTATAAACTAAAAATCTTATAAATAAATTAAAAGGCTCACAAAGCCAGAATAAATATTAAAAAATTATAAACTTTATAAAAATCCAAAAATTTTCATACTTTTGAATTTTGTATGGGGGGATGCAGTGCATAGTAAACTTTAGTGGGCCAGATCTCATTCTATATGTTAGATCCACTTACCTTCATATCTACTTTTTCACTTACCTTCATACTAGCTAAAATTACCGAAAAGAAAGTGTATTTGGGGGGGCCTATTAGTTTAGACTCACACTTACCTTCACACCCACTCTCTAACAGCTGATTCATATAAAAATACATAAAAATATAAAATTAAAAATCAAAAATAAATAAATAAAATATAAATAATAATCTAAAATATAAACTAAAAATCTTATAAATAAGTTAAAAGGCTTACAAAGCCAGAATAAATATTAAAAAATTATAAATATTATTAAAATCCAAAAATTTTCATACTTCTGAACTTTGTATGGGGTAGCTACAGTGCATAGTAAACTTCAGTGGGCTAGGCCTCATTCTATATGTTAGATCTACTTACCTTCTTACTTACCTTCATACTTACCTTCATACTAGCTGAAATTAACGAATAGAAAGGGTATTTGGGGGGGCCTATTATTTTATACTCATACTTACCTTTATACCTACTCTCTAACAGCTGATTCATATAAAATACATATAAATATAAAATCAAAAATAAATAAATAAAATATAAATAATAACCTAAAATATAAAGTAAAAATCTTATAAATAAGTTAAAAGGCTCACAAAGCCAGAATAAATATTAAAAAATTATAAATATTATAAAAATCCAAAAAATTTTCATACTTTTGAATTTTGTATGGGGGATGCATTGCATAGTAAACTTTAGTGTTCCAGGGCTCATTCTATATGTTAGATCTACTCACCTTCATATCAACTTTTTAACTTACCTTCATACTAGCTGAAATTAACGAATAGAAAGGGTATCTGGGGGAGCCTATTAGTGTTAGACTCATACTTACCTTCATACCTACTCTCTAACAGCTGATTCATATAAAATACATATAAATATTAATTCAAAAATCAAAAATAAATGAATAAAATATAAATAATAACCTAAAATATAAACTAAAAATCTTATAAATAAGTTAAAAGGCTCACAAAGCCAGAATAAATATTAAAAAATTATAAATACTATAAAAATCCAAAAATTTTCATACTTTTGAATTTTGTATGGGGAAGCTGCAGCGCATAGAACACTCAAGCAGGCCAGGGCTCACTCTACATGTTAGACCCACTTACCTTCTTATTTACCTTCATACTTACCTTCATACTAGCTGAAATTAACAAATAGAAAGGGTATTTGGGGGGCCTATTAGTTTATTCTCATATTTACCTTTATACCCACTCACAAACAGCTGATTCATATAAAATACATATAAATATTAATTCAAAAATCAAAAATAAATAAATAAATTATAAATAATAACCTTAAATATAAACTAAAAATCTTATAAATTAGATAAAAGGCTCACAAAGCCAGAATAAATATTAAAAAATTTAAAAAAAAAAAAAAATATAAAATCAAAAATAAAAAATAAATAAATAAAATATAAATAATAATCTAAATTATAAACTAAAAATCTTATAAATAAATTAAAAGGCCCACAAAGCCAGAATAAATATTAAAAAATTATAAACTTTATAAAAATCCAAAAATTTTCATACTTTTGAATTTTGTATGGGGGGATGCAGTGCATAGTAAACTTTAGTGGGCCAGGGCTCATTCTATATGTTAGATCCACTTACCTTCATATCTACTTTTTCACTTACCTTCATACTAGCTAAAATTACCGAAAAGAAAGTGTATTTTGGGGGGGCCTATTAGTTTAGACTCACACTTACCTTCACACCCACTCTCTAACAGCTGATTCATATAAAAATACATAAAAATATAAAATTAAAAATCAAAAATAAATAAATAAAATATATATAATAATCTAAAATATAAACTAAAAATCTTATAAATAAGTTAAAAGGCTTACAAAGCCAGAATAAATATTAAAAAATTATAAATATTGTAAAAATCCAAAAATTTTCATACTTCTGAACTTTGTATGGGGTAGCTACAGTGCATAGTAAACTTCAGTGGGCTAGGCCTCATTCTATATGTTAGATCTACTTACCTTCTTACTTACCTTCATACTTACCTTCATACTAGCTGAAATTAACGAATAGAAAGGGTATTTGGGGGGGCCTATTATTTTATACTCATACTTACCTTTATACCTACTCTCTAACAGCTGATTCATATAAAATACATATAAATATAAAATCAAAAATAAATAAATAAAATATAAATAATAACCTATAATATAAACTAAAAATCTTATAAATAAGTTAAAAGGCTCACAAAGCCAGAATAAATATTAAAAAATTATAAATATTATAAAAATCCAAAAATTTTCATACTTTTGAATTTGTATGGGGGATGCATTGCATAGTAAACTTTAGTGTTCCAGGGCTCATTCTATATGTTAGATCTACTCACCTTCATATCTACTTTTTCACTTACCTTCATACTAGCTGAAATTAACGAATAGAAAGGGTATCTGGGGGAGCCTATTAGTGTTAGACTCATACTTACCTTCATACCTACTCTCTAACAGCTGATTCATATAAAATACATATAAATATTAATTCAAAAATCAAAAATAAATAAATAAAATATAAATAATAACCTAAAATATAAACTAAAAATCTTATAAATAAGTTAAAAGGCTCACAAAGCCAGAATAAATATTAAAAAATTATAAATATTATAAAAATCCAAAAATTTTCATACTTTTGAATTTTGTATGGGGGATGCAATGCATAGTAAACTTTAGTGGGCCAGGGCTCACTCTACATGTTAGATCCACTTACCTTCTTATTTACCTTCATACTTACCTTCATAATAGCTGAAATTAACAAATTAAAAGGGTATTTGGGGGGGCCTATTAGTTTAGACTCATACTTATCTTCATACCTACTCTCTAGCAGCTGATTCATATAAAATCTCATATAAATATAAAAACAAAAATAAATAAATAAATTATAAATAATAAAATTTATCATAAACTAAAAATCTTATAAATAAGTTAAAAGGCCCACAAAGCCAGAATAAATATTAAAAAATTATAAACATTAGAAAAATCCAAAAATTTTCATACTTTTGAATTTTGTATGGGGGGATGCAATGCATAGAGCACTCAAGCAGGCCAGGGCTCATTCTATATGTTAGATCTACTTACCTTCTTACTTACCTTCATACTTACCTTCATACTAGCTGAAATTAACGAATAGAAAGGGTATTTGGGGGGGCCCATTAGTGTTAGACTCATACTTACCTTCATACCTACTCTCTAACAACTGATTCATATAAAAATACATAAAATTATAAAATTAAAAATCAAAAATAAATAAATAAATTATAAATAATAACCTATAATATAAACTAAAAATCTTATAAATAAGTTAAAAGGCTCACAAAGCCAGAATAAATATTAAAAAATTATAAATATTATAAAAATCCAAAAAATTTTCATACTTTTGAATTTGTATGGGGGATGCATTGCATAGTAAACTTTAGTGTTCCAGGGCTCATTCTATATGTTAGATCTACTCACCTTCATATCTACTTTTTCACTTACCTTCATACTAGCTGAAATTAACGAATAGAAAGGGTATCTGGGGGAGCCTATTAGTGTTAGACTCATACTTACCTTCATACCTACTCTCTAACAGCTGATTCATATAAAATACATATAAATATTAATTCAAAAATCAAAAATAAATAAATAAAATATAAATAATAACCTAAAATATAAACTAAAAATCTTATAAATAAGTTAAAAGGCTCACAAAGCCAGAATAAATATTAAAAAATTATAAATATTATAAAAATCCAAAAATTTTCATACTTTTGAATTTTGTATGGGGGGATGCAATGCATAGTAAACTTTAGTGGGCCAGGGCTCACTCTACATGTTAGATCCACTTACCTTCTTATTTACCTTCATACTTACCTTCATAATAGCTGAAATTAACAAATTAAAAGGGTATTTGGGGGGGCCTATTAGTTTAGACTCATACTTATCTTCATACCTACTCTCTAGCAGCTGATTCATATAAAATCTCATATAAATATAAAATCAAAAATAAATAAATAAATTATAAATAATAAAATTTATCATAAACTAAAAATCTTATAAATAAGTTAAAAGGCCCACAAAGCCAGAATAAATATTAAAAAATTATAAACATTAGAAAAATCCAAAAATTTTCATACTTTTGAATTTTGTATGGGGGATGCAATGCATAGAGCACTCAAGCAGGCCAGGGCTCATTCTATATGTTAGATCTACTTACCTTCTTACTTACCTTCATACTTACCTTCATACTAGCTGAAATTAACGAATAGAAAGGGTATTTGGGGGGCCCATTAGTGTTAGACTCATACTTACCTTCATACCTACTCTCTAACAACTGATTCATATAAAAATACATAAAATTATAAAATTAAAAATCAAAAATAAATAAATAAATTATAAATAATAACCTAAAATATAAACTAAAAATCTTATAAATAAGTTAAAAGGCTCACAAAGCCAGAATAAATATTAAAAAATTATAAATATTATAAAATCCAAAAAATTAAAAAATAAAAATTAAAAAATTATAAATATTATAAAATTCCAAAAATTCTCATACTTTTGAATTCTGTGTGGGGAGATGCAGTGCATTGAACATTCAAGCAGGCCAGGGCTCACTCTACATGTTAGATCCACTTACCTTCTTATTTACCTTCATACTTACCTTCATACTAGCTGAAATTAACAAATAAAAAGGGTATTTAGGGGGCCTATTAGTTTATTCTCATACTTACCTTCATACCTACTCTCTAAAAGTTGATTCATATAAAAATACATAAAAAATATAAAATTAAAAATCAAAACTAAATAAATATCAATTATAAATAATAAAATTTATCATAAACTAAAAATCTTATACATTGCATAGTAAACTTTAGTGTTCCAGGGCTCATTCTATATGTTAGATCTACTCACCTTCATATCTACTTTTTCACTTACCTTCATACTAGCTGAAATTAACGAATAGAAAGGGTATCTGGGGGCGCCTATTAGTGTTAGACTCATACTTACCTTCATACCTACTCTCTAACAGCTGATTCATATAAAATACATATAAATATTAATTCAAAAATCAAAAATAAATAAATAAAATATAAATAATAACCTAAAATATAAACTAAAAATCTTATAAATAAGTTAAAAGGCTCACAAAGCCAGAATAAATATTAAAAAATTATAAATATTATAAAAATCCAAAAATTTTCATACTTTTGAATTTTGTATGGGGAAGCTGCAGCGCATAGAACACTCAAGCAGGCCAGGGCTCACTCTACATGTTAGACCCACTTACCTTCTTATTTACCTTCATACTAGCTGAAATTAACAAATAGAAAGGGTATTTGGGGGGCCTATTAGTTTATTCTCATATTTACCTTTATACCCACTCACAAACAGCTGATTCATATAAAATACATATAAATATTAATTCAAAAATCAAAAATAAATAAATAAATTATAAATAATAACCTTAAATATAAACTAAAAATCTTATAAATTAGATAAAAGGCTCACAAAGCCAGAATAAATATTAAAAAATTTTAAATATTATAAAAATCCAAAAATTTTCATACTTTTGAATTTTGTATGGGGGATGCAGTGCATAGTAAGCTTTAGTGGGCCAGGCCTCATTCTATATGTTAGATCTACTTACCTTCTTACTTACCTTCATACTTACCTTCATACTAGCTGAAATTAACGAATAGAAAGGGTATTTGGGGGGCCTATTATTTTATACTCATACTTAAAATATAAAAACCTTTATACCTATTAACTAAAAATAAAAAAAAAAAAATTAAATTTTTAAAATTATTATATTTTATTTTTTTTTTTTTTTTTTTTTTTTTTTTATGGGGGAGGTAAATTTAATTGTTCTCTTTTTTTTTTTTTTTTTTTTTCCCCTTTTTCTTTCCCCTTTTTTTTTTCCTTATTTTATTTAATAATAATAAAAAAAAGAGTTTTTGCTTTTTTTTTTTTCCCTTTTTTTTCTTTTTACCCCCTCTCAACAGCTGATTCATATAAAATACATATAAATATAAAATCAAAAATAAATAAATAAAATATAAATAATAACCTATAATATAAACTAAAAATCTTATAAATAAGTTAAAAGGCTCACAAAGCCAGAATAAATATTAAAAAATTATAAATATTATAAAAATCCAAAAAATTTTCATACTTTTGAATTTGTATGGGGGGATGCATTGCATAGTAAACTTTAGTGTTCCAGGGCTCATTCTATATGTTAGATCTACTCACCTTCATATATACTTTTTCACTTACCTTCATACTAGCTGAAATTAACGAATAGAAAGGGTATCTGGGGGAGCCTATTAGTGTTAGACTCATACTTACCTTCATACCTACTCTCTAACAGCTGATTCATATAAAATACATATAAATATTAATTCAAAAATCAAAAATAAATAAATAAAATATAAATAATAACCTAAAATATAAACTAAAAATCTAATAAATAAGTTAAAAGGCTCACAAAGCCAGAATAAATATTAAAAAATTATAAATATTATAAAATCCAAAAATTTTCATACTTTTGAATTTTGTATGGGGAAGCTGCAGCGCATAGAACACTCAAGCAGGCCAGGGCTCACTCTACATGTTAGACCCACTTACCTTCTTATTTACCTTCATACTAGCTGAAATTAACAAATAGAAAGGGTATTTGGGGGGCCTATTAGTTTATTCTCATATTTACCTTTATACCCACTCACAAACAGCTGATTCATATAAAATACATATAAATATTAGTTCAAAAATCAAAAATAAATAAATAAATTATAAATAATAACCTTAAATATAAACTAAAAATCTTATAAATTAGATAAAAGGCTCACAAAGCCAGAATAAATATTAAAAAATTTTAAATATTATAAAAATCCAAAAATTTTCATACTTTTGAATTTTGTATGGGGGGATGCAGTGCATAGTAAGCTTTAGTGGGCCAGGCCTCATTCTATATGTTAGATCTACTTACCTTCTTACTTACCTTCATACTTACCTTCATACTAGCTGAAATTAACGAATAGAAAGGGTATTTGGGGGGGTCTATTAGTTTATACTCATACTTACCTTTATAGCCACTTTCTAACAGCTAATTCATATAAAATACATATAAATATAAAATCAAAAATCAAAAATAAATAAATAAAATATAAATAATAATCTAAATTATAAACTAAAAATCTTATAAATAAATTAAAAGGCTCACAAAGCCAGAATAAATATTAAAAAATTATAAATTTTATAAAAATCCAAAAATTTTCATACTTTTGAATTTTGTATGGGGTAGCTACAGTGCATAGTAAACTTCAGTGGGCTAGGCCTCATTCTATATGTTAGATCTACTTACCTTCTTACTTACCTTCATACTTACCTTCATACTAGCTGAAATTAACGAATAGAAAGGGTATTTGGGGGGGCCTATTATTTTATACTCATACTTACCTTTATACCTACTCTCTAACAGCTGATTCATATAAAATACATATAAATATAAAATCAAAAATAAATAAATAAAATATAAATAATAACCTATAATATAAACTAAAAATCTTATAAATAAGTTAAAAGGCTCACAAAGCCAGAATAAATATTAAAAAATTATAAATATTATAAAAATCCAAAAAATTTTCATACTTTTGAATTTGTATGGGGGATGCATTGCATAGTAAACTTTAGTGTTCCAGGGCTCATTCTATATGTTAGATCTACTCACCTTCATATATACTTTTTCACTTACCTTCATACTAGCTGAAATTAACGAATAGAAAGGGTATCTGGGGGAGCCTATTAGTGTTAGACTCATACTTACCTTCATACCTACTCTCTAACAGCTGATTCATATAAAATACATATAAATATTAATTCAAAAATCAAAAATAAATAAATAAAATATAAATAATAACCTAAAATATAAACTAAAAATCTAATAAATAAGTTAAAAGGCTCACAAAGCCAGAATAAATATTAAAAAATTATAAATATTATAAAATCCAAAAATTTTCATACTTTTGAATTTTGTATGGGGGATGCAATGCATAGTAAACTTTAGTGGGCCAGGGCTCACTCTACATGTTAGATCCACTTACCTTCTTATTTACCTTCATACTTACCTTCATAATAGCTGAAATTAACAAATTAAAAGGGTATTTGGGGGGGCCTATTAGTTTAGACTCATACTTATCTTCATACCTACTCTCTAGCAGCTGATTCATATAAAATCTCATATAAATATAAAATCAAAAATAAATAAATAAAATATAAATAATAAAATTTATCATAAACTAAAAATCTTATAAATAAGTTAAAAGGCTCACAAAGCCAGAATAAATATTAAAAAATTATAAACATTAGAAAAATCCAAAAAATTTCATACTTTTGAATTTTGTATGGGGGGATGCAGTGCATAGTAAACTTTAGTGGGCCAGGGCTCATTCTATATGTTAGATCTACTTACCTTTATATCTACTTTTTCACTTACCTTCATACTAGCTGAAATTAACGAATAGAAAGTGTATTTGGGGGGGCCTATCAGTTTTAGTCTCATACTTGCCTTTATACCTACTACTTACTAACAGCTGATTCATACAAAAATACATAAAAAATATAAAATTAAAAATCAAAACTAAATAAATAAATTATAAATAATAAAATTTATCATAAACTAAAAATCTTATAAATAAGTTAAAAGGCCCACAAAGCCAGAATAAATATTAAAAAATTATAAACATTAGAAAAATCCAAAAATTTTCATTCTTTTGAATTTTGTATGGGGGGATGCAAAGCATAGAGCACTCAAGCAGGCCAGGGCTCATTCTATATGTTAGATCTACTTACCTTCTTACTTACCTTCATACTTACCTTCATACTAGCTGAAATTAACGAATAGAAAGGGTATTTGGGGGGGCCCATTAGTGTTAGACTCATACTTACCTTCATACCTACTCTCTAACAACTGATTCATATAAAAATACATAAAATTATATAATTAAAAATCAAAAATAAATAAATAAATTATAAATAATAACCTAAAATATAAACTAAAAATCTTATAAATAAGTTAAAAGGCTCACAAAGCCAGAATAAATATTAAAAAATTATAAATATTATAAAATACAAAAAATTAAAAAATAAAAATTAAAAAATTATAAATATTATAAAATTCCAAAAATTCTCATACTTTTGAATTCTGTGTGGGGAGATGCAGTGCATTGAACATTCAAGCAGGCCAGGGCTCACTCTACATGTTAGATCCACTTACCTTCTTATTTACCTTCATACTTACCTTCATACTAGCTGAAATTAACAAATAGAAAGGGTATTTAGGGGGCCTATTAGTTTATTCTCATACTTACCTTCATACCTACTCTCTAAAAGTTGATTCATATAAAAATACATAAAAAATATAAAATTAAAAATAAAACTAAATAAATAAATTATAAATAATAAAATTTATCATAAACTAAAAATCTTATAAATAAGTTAAAAGGCCCACAAAGCCAGAATAAATATTAAAAAATTATAAACATTAGAAAAATCCAAAAATTTTCATACTTTTGAATTTTGTATGGGGGATGCAGTGCATAGAACACTCAACAGGCCAGGGCTCATTCTATATGTCAGATCTACTTACCTTCTTACTTACCTTCAAACTTACCTTCATACTAGCTAAAATTAACAAAAAGAAAGGGTATTTGGGGGGGCCTATTAGTTTATACTCATACATACCTTCATACTTACCTTCATACTAGCTGAAATTAACGAATAGAAAGTGTATTTGGGGGGCCTATTAGTTTAGACTCATACTTACTTTTGTACTTACTCTCTAACAGCTGATTCATATAAAAATACATAAAAATATAAAATCAAAAATCAAAAATAAACAAATAAATTATAAATAATAAAATTTATCATAAACTAAAAATCTTATAAATAAGTTAAAAGGCTTGCAAAGCCAGAATAAATATTAAAAAATTATAAATATTATAAAAATCCAAAAATTTTCATACTTTTGAATTCTGTACGGGGAGATGCAGTGCATAGTAAACTTTAGTGGGCCAGGGTTCACTCCATATGTCAGATCCACTTACCTTCTTACTTACCTTCAAACTTACCTTCATACTAGCTGAAATTAACAAATAGAAAGGGTATTTGGGGGGGCCTATTAGTTTTAGACTCATACTTACCTTTATACCTACTCTCTAACAGCTGATTCATATAAAATCTCATATAAACATAAAATCAAAATTCAAAAATAAATAAATAAATTATAAATAATAACCTAAAATATAAACTAAAAATCTTATAAATAAGTTAAAAGGCTCGCAAAGCCAGAATAAATATTAACAAATTATAAATATTATAAAAATCCAAAAATTTTCATACTTTTGAATTCTGTACGGGGAGATGCAGTGCATAGTTAACTTAAGTGGGCCAGGGTTCACTCCATATGTCAGATCTACTTACCTTCATACTTACCTTCAAACTTACCTTCATACTAGCTGAAATTAACAAAAAGAAAGGGTATTTGGGGGGGCCTATTAGTTTTAGACTCATACTTACCTTTATACCTACTCATAAACAGCTGATTCATATAAAATCTCATATAAACATAAAATCAAAAATCAAAAATAAATAAATAAATTATAAATAACAAAATTTATCATAAACTAAAAATCTTATAAATAAGTTAAAAGGCTCACAAAGCCAGAATAAATATTAAAAAATTATAAATATTATAAAAATCCAAAAATGTTCATACTTTTGAATTCTGTATGGGGAAGCTGCAGCGCATAGAACACTCAAGCATGCCAGGGCTCATTCTATATGTCAGATCTACTTACCTTCAAACTTACCTTCATACTAGCTGAAATTATCGAATAGAAAGGGTATTTGGGGGGGCCTATTAGTTTAGACTCATACTTACCTCTATACCTACTCACAAACAGCTGATTCATATAAAATCTCATATAAACATAAAATCAAAAATCAAAAACAAATAGAATATAAATAATAAAAATCAACCATAAACTAAACATTTTTATGGTTTTTTATAGCCAAAATAAATAATAAAAATATAAATATAAATAATGCACAAATGCAGACTTATCGAAAAAATTGTGACCCAGTGTAAATAAATCGACTGATCTGTGAGCATAGACCAGCAACGGCTTAGCGATTATCTATATGTGTTCTGGCAGTTTATTCTTTTTCATATACATACTCATAATAAAATAGCTAAAGTAAATAAAAATAAAAAATTTATATTTTAGGGGCATTTGGGAGGGCTTATTTGCATAAGGACATACTTACCAACATATTTAACTGAAAATAGCTGAAAAATAATTAAAAAATATAGAGACAGGGGCATTTTGTGGGACTTGAACGTAATGACATACTTACCAACATACTTGCCTGAAAATAGCTAAAAATAAATAAAAACAAGTAAAAACGTTGCAGTCGGACGCAACCGACTGCGATATACTTTGATACCAGTTTACATAGCTGTTTTAAGGATTCCTAGTGCAAATAGTAATATATGAGGGCTTTGGGTATAAAAATCAGGCAGAAGGGGTAGGTATGACATTTTCCGTGGCGGATGTCACTTTCTATCCTCCTACCAAGTTTGGAGACTCTAGCGCAAAAACCGACAAAGATATAGAGGTGGGCGGTATAAGTGGCGTGGCATCCAAAATTTGTATGCACACCTGTTACGGATGTCACTACCAATGTTCATACCAAATTTGGTGACTCTAGCCCAAAAACTAAGAAAGATATAGAGGTGGGCAGTATAAGTGGGCGTGGCATCCAAAACATTGATGCAGATGTGTTACGGATGTCACTACCAATGTTCATACCAAATTTGGTGACTCTAGCTTAAAAACTGACAAAGATACATGCCTTCCGATTTTTTTTAGAGCGGTGGGGCATGTCCCGTTGTTTGGGGGCGTGGCATCCAATGTTTTGATGCATAACTTTGTCAGATGTCACCATCTACCTTCATGTCAATTTTGGTGGCAATAGCTTGAAAACTGTAGAAGATACAGGCATTTTTGTTTATAATTGGAGGGGGGCTGGAGGCGGAAAAGGTGGGCGTGGCATCCAAACTTTTGATGCAATTTTTTGGGGAATGCCAACAGCTATCTTGCCATCAAATTTGGTGACTCTAGCTTAAAAACTGGCAAAGATACATGCATTCCGGTTTTTATTAGGGCGGTGGGGCATATCCTGTTATTTGGTGGCGTGGCATCCAAAGTTTTGATGCATAACTTTGTCAGATGTCAGCTTCTACCTTCATGTCAATTTTGGTGGCTATAGCTTTAAAACTGTAGAAGATATAGGCATTTTTGTTTATAATTTAAGGGGGGTGGGGGCGGAATAGGTGGGCGTGGCATCCAAACTTTTAATGCAATTTTTTGGGGAATGCCATCAGCTATCTTGCCCCCAAATTTGGTGACTCTAGCTGCTAAAATGTGGGATATATTTGTGTTTTATCGATTCGCACATCGAGGTGTATCGACTTGTTATCGATTTCCCAGGCCCCCTGAGGTCGTAGAGCCCCAAATTTAACACTTTGTCTGACGAAGACATGTACCAAGATATTTGCAAAGTTTCAAGGCTCTAGCTTAAAGGGTGTCGAAAAAAGTTGCGTTCATACAGATAGACGGACAGACGGACAGACGGACAGACGGACGGACGGACGGACACCATGACGGACATTGCACAAACCCAATATACTATGATACCTTTGGTATCAAAGTATAAAAATGAGCCAGCTGGGATGTGTTGCGCGTCAGGAAAAGTGCAACCACCTGAAATTGAAACACCACCTGAACCATTGAACGGCTTACTTATTGGCACGGATCCAGATTCTAACGTGTTTCTGAAGTCAATTCGAAGATTTAATTCATGCTTT
Organism: Scaptomyza pallida; assembly: GCA_018152965.1. Classification (NCBI taxonomy): domain Eukaryota; kingdom Metazoa; phylum Arthropoda; class Insecta; order Diptera; family Drosophilidae; genus Scaptomyza; species Scaptomyza pallida. Next base: position 489,174 of record JAECXP010000228.1, on the reverse strand, counting down.
CAAATGAAATCGTTCGGAGCAACAGAAATAGTTCGAAATACTAATGCAAATGGTCAACAATTCAATTATACATTCAAAATCAGAGGCCAAGTCTATCATAAAATTTAGTGGCTTGCAGAAAGAGCGATTTTAGCGGCAAAAAATGTAGACGTTGACAATTTAAATCTGAAGATACAAATGTTGTTGCCAGGGAACTTGGTATCATATAAATCTATTGATACAGTTTGCGACGACAGCGAAGCAGTAAATTTTCCCACAGGCATGCCAACGCATTATTTACAATTAAAGGTTGGATCTCCAATTATCTTGCTTCATAATTAAAACCCACCCCGGCTGTGCAACGGTACGCGATTAGGCATTCAAAAATTAATGAAAAACGTGATCGAAGCCAGGATTTTAAATGACAAGTTCAGAAGTAAAAATATACAAATACCACGGATTCCTATTATACCTACAGATGTGCCAATTCAACTCAAACGTATTCAGTTTCCGAATAGATTGGCATTTGCAATGACTATCAACAAATCTCAAGGTCAAACGATGTCTGTTTGTGGATTAGATTTGAGAACACCATGTTTTTCACACGGACAATTATAAGTGGCATGCTCTCAAGTGGGTAAACTATCCAGTTTGTTTGTGTTAGCTAAAGATGGACTAACAAAAAATATTGTTCACGCTATACAGCAAAAAATTCTTGGCCGGAATTTGTGATATATTTTGTAAGTGTGGGCAGTGTGACCATAGTCCCCCAATGTGTGGTAAAAATATGCCATTTTGCATACTATATTGGGAGATACATGGTCACACTGAGGCATTAAATTTAAAAAAGTCAACAAAGCGAATAAATAGACAAGACAAGATGAATGGTGGAAATAGTATGCTTATTCCGTTGTTGGCAGCATATATTGTTGCATAAAACGATCGAGGAAGAAGAGCATCGGAACCGTCAGCGCCGACAGCACAAATGGTGGGTCAACCCATATCGATAAGAAGTTTAGTATTTTTGCTATGTTACTGGATACCTTGAAAACACGCAGCCAAAAAAAACCATTCCCGCTACGACGATTTTGTATGGGAAATTTTTTTTTTGCTGTACCGGATACCCACCTACAGCATTAAGAGATTGATATTGTTTAATAGTGTTACTGTCGAAATTGTGACATAATTTTAAGAAATAAATTAAAATAACTTAAAAATAATGTTTGCCTTTTGTTATTTTTATATTCCCTCATCGTTCACAGCGCTCCATGCTTATTTCACGCATATACCACATTCTTACATACATACATACTTACAATAAGTAAGCTATTTTTTGTCTACACTAGAAATTACTAGGAAATTATTTATATGGCAAAACAACGTTTGCCGGGTCATCTAGTATATATATATATATATAATTAAATAGTTCGTAGCTTTATATCTTAAAAAAAAATATTTTATTTGCTTAGAACTTTATTTTGAGAATAGTTGGGTTTTACAATGTGAGAGGAAATATAATTGAATGAGAACATGTAGTTCAACATTCAAGCCCGAAACTAAAACTGATTTCTTAAATTTAGTGTCGTGCAAAGCAAACCTCGGTTTGAGTCTTTGAGTGGAGTCTTTTTTGAGAAAATGCTTATGATTGCAATCCCACGCTTGTGGTTGAGTGAGAGTCACTCCTAATCAATTATTTACGTTAGAAAATGCTCATACCGAAATATGCTTAGGTTTACGATCTCACGCTTATGGCGTGATTTTAGAGTTATGTTTATGTCTAGTGCGTTTGTGGCATTACGCATGATTTACAAATGTACTTAGGTTTCTAGTTTTATGTCTGAACCGTTTCCTGTGTTAGGATTTAGGGTGTAATATGATCAGGGTGCGTGCTTAATGTGTAAGGGTGCGATCTTATGTGAAACATATTTGAGGTATCAATATGTGTGCATATTAGATATCTCACTCGCCCACACTTAGAAATTTGCGTCACGTTAATTTGTTCCTATTTTAGGATACAAGGCGGGTTGATCTTGTTCGATATTCGGTAATTCTAATTGGTCATTACTTATTTCCTTGTGTTTTAGGTAGGCTTTTGAACTTATAGATTAAATATAATAGTATGCTTAATATCGTAATTGTTAATAATGTAAAGGTTACTGTTTGAAATGTATTATAATATTTTGTGTGTTGCAATATTTATTCTTTAGTTTGGATGTAAGCCAATGGTTTAAGTTTAGTTACGTTATTGCTTACATAGATATTTTGTGTGAAGTATAATCTTGAATTGATTATTGAAATTTCATTTATTTGCAATTCACAATTATAAATTTTTATAATATTATTTCCTTTAATTTTAATTACATTGTTCATACAATTTTGATTGATGATTGATTCAAGAAAATTCCAAGTTGATACAATGTTTGGTTCTACATAATTTGTTTGAAAATTCTTACTTGTTTTAGTGTATTTACATTCTGTTTTTGTTTGTTTAACAATTCCAATTATACAATTATTCATTATTTGTTTTTTTGTAATTGTGCCATATACTTTATTATTATTTATAAAATATTTTTCTTGAATATTTTCTGTTAAAATATTATCATTCTCATCTGGGTAAGGTATTATTTCGAAAATAGGTGTTTTACTAATTGTTTGTGGAATATGTGATATTATGTAAATTTCTTTCGTATCAGTTTTTAGCCAAGTGGATGTTTTAATATTAAGAATTTTTTCTGGTGTAACATGCAATAAGTAATCGTGTTTGAGTAATTTAGGGTTGAAAATTCCTAATCTTGTTAGTTGCATTCCCATTTCTATGTCTTCTATATATTCGGTAAAGTGTTCTAAATTGAAAATTAGTAAATCGAATTTCTTGTGCTTTTCTTCTTTTGTTTTAAATGTATTCATGGTCTCAATTGCTTTGTTAATAGTTTCTATTACTTTGTTTAATTCATTGACTTGAACGCTATTTTCTGCTAAGTTACTTATTTTTTGTTCTAGTCAGTTCTAGTTCTAGTTCTGTCATCTGTGTCTAATGTTCCGAATAAGTATTTGTATGTTTTGCCTACTAAGTTTATTAGTCCTCTTCTTTGTCTTTTAATAATAGTTATTCCGTTCATTTCCCTGTTTAGTTTTTCAATCAGATAATTAATTTTAGTTGAATTTTCATAATCTTTTGCTTGTAATAATAAGTTATTGTAGACCTTTTCTATTTTTGTTAAATTTACAGTTAGATAGTGGTATTCAAAATTTGTTGGTATATCCAGTGTTCCTGTTTTAAATATAAGGTAGCCGTTGTTTGCTTTTATAGGGTTTATTTCGATACTTTGTCCGTTAATTGTTACTGTTAGCAAGGTTATTAATATTAGAATTCCCTTCATTAGTTGGTTCCCTGTAATTAATGTATTTACTTGTATTAGTTTTCTTTTTCTTTTTAAACTTTGATTTGTAATGGGTGACTTTTCTCCCTCTATTTGTTTCTTCAAAATGTTTTTCATCTAATTGTTTCAAAGTACCTGTTTTTTTGAATGGGTTAGTTGTTTTTGATTTTACTAATGGTGATGCCCTGAATCTTGTATCTATTTCATACTCTTCTCGTGTCTTGTTAAGTTTTTCAATTTGTCTCTTTTTATTTTCTTGTGTGTCATAGTTTGGTGTTCCTGCGTATAAGAATATGTCGGCTGGTGTTCTGTTCGTTGTCTTGTGTTTTGTTTTATGATTATATGTGTATAAAATAATTTCGAATTTTGTTTGTGTTTTTTCTATGTTTGAGTCACTGTTAATGATTCGAAGTTTTTCATTGATTGTTTTGTGAAATCTTTCTACATCTGCAATACCGTTCTTACTTGTAGTTATACTGATGTTTAATTTTTCTGCTTTCAACCATTGTTGTAATGCTGCACATATGAATGCTGAATCTTTGTCTGCTTTAATTTCGATTGGTTTACCCATTAAGTTGAACATTTTTAAAATAGCACGTTTAGTTTCTAACCAATCTCTGCTGTTAACTTCTACTAATGTTGCAAATTTGGAATATCTATCAATACATGATAAAAACTGTTTGTTATCTACTATGTAAAAATCCATTAAGTATTTTTCTCTGATAAAATTTGATTCTGGGGTTAACTCGAAACTTAATTTTGTGTTTCTATGTTCTGTTTTTGAAATGTTACATATTTGACATTCATTTATAATATTTTGAATTATATTTTGATAATCTGGGTAGTAATAATTTTCTTTAAACCAATTTATTGTTTTTTCTATTCCTGGGTATAATAATTCGTTATGATTTGTTAATATTATTTCTTTGAACTCGGCATATGTTTGTAAGTCTTGTAATTTTAGATTACCCTTCATTGCTTTTATTTTGGTTTCTGGATTGATTATTTCTATGTAGGCGTTTTGAAAAATTGGAAAATCATTGTCGTTGTGAAAATATAAGACACTGTTTTTAGTACATAAATATTCTTTTATAATTTCTTTTGCTTTTTCAATAGTCATTTGTGTGTATGTGATTTTTATATTTTTCTTATGAAAGTAATTGGTTACTTCTGTCTTATTGTCCGATTCTTTGATTAATTCAATTTGTCTATTTTAATAATTTAATGGTCTTTCTGTAATCTGAATACAATTTTGATTGTCTTCTTGGGCACTATGTATAGTTGCACAAGTTGTCTCGTTAGACTCTTCTCCTAATAGATTTTCGGCAAGTTGTATACGTGACAATGCATCTGCTACGTGATTTTCTTTACCTGGTACATACTTGATTGTGTAATCGAATTCATTTAACTTTATTTTCCAGCGTTGGAGTTTCATATTGGGTTCTTTTATATTGTTTAACCATACTAATGGTTTATGATCACTTAAAATTTCAAATTGTCTGCCATATAAATAAGTTCTAAATGTTTTTGTTGCCCAAACTATTGCTAATAGTTCCTTTTCTATTGCTGAGTAATTTTCCTCATGTTTGTTTAGTGTTCTACTAGCGAAACACACTGGTTTATGATTTTGTGTCAATACTGCTCCTAATGCTACATTACTAGCATCTGTTGTAAGACAAAATGGTTTATTATAATCTGGATGGGTAAGGATTGGGTCTGAAGTTACAAGTAGTTTTAACTTTTCAAAAGCTGCAATATATGATTCCTCTTTTATGTCTATTTTTGCTCCCTTTTTTAGTTTTAATGTCATAGGCTTAACAACGTTTGCGAAATTTGGAATAAATTTTCTATAAAATCCACATAAACCTAAAAATTGTTTAATTTGTGTCGGAGTCTTAGGTATTGGGTAATTTCTAACTGCGATAATTTTATTCGGATTGGCTTTTATCCCTTCAGTAGTAACAATATGTCCTAGGAATTCTGTTTCCTTTTTTAGAAATTCACACTTGTCTAATTGCAATTTTAAGTTGGCTTCCCTTAATCTTGTGAATACCTTAGTTAGTGATAAATTATGTTCTTCCAATGAAGTGGAGTAAATAATAATATCATCTAGATAGACCAAACAACCTTTGTAGATTAAATCTTCCAATAAGTTGTTCATGCAACGTTGAAAAGTTGCTGGTGCATTTTTTAGACCAAACGGCATACGAGTATATTCGTAATGCCCATGTTTAGTGGAAAACGCTGTCTTAGGTATGGATTTTGGATCCATTTGGATTTGGTGATAGCCTTTTGCTAGATCGAGAGTTGTGAAATATTGGCATCGGCCAAGCTTATCTAAAATTTCATCCATTATTGGAATGGGAAATCTATCACTGATTGTGGCTTCGTTTAAGTATCTGTAGTCTATTACTACTCTTTATTTTTTCTTACCAGAGGCATCCATCTTTTTTGGAATTACCAAAACTGGTGAATTGTAAGGGGAATAAGATTTTCTTATAATACCCTGCTCTAACATTTCTTTGACTTGTTTGTCAATTTCTTCGTGCTGACTATGCGACAGTGCATACGGTCTCTTATAAATAGCATCTTGATGCCTTGTTATTATCGAGTGTTTTATGGTACTAGTGAAAGTCAAATTGTCGCTTTCGTGGTACTGAAAATCTCGAAATTTATGTAATATTTTTGTAACTGCATTTTTCTCTTCCTCATTGAGATGATCTAACCGAAATTCGTTGGATTCTCCTAATTCTTCTTCTATTGCAAATGCTAAATGCAAATCTCTTTCAGAAGGTGGATCTAAACATTCTGGTTCTGTTTCTTCTTCTAAATTAATGTTGGTATCATATTTAAATACGAACCTATATTCTTCTAAAATTACTGCTCCTTCTTCATAATCAAGCTTGGCTTTGCAAGCTTCCAAATAGTTTCTTCCTATTAACATGTCATAATGATTTGAAAATTTATGTAAATAAAATTTTTGTTTTGTCGGATTAAGTTTGCATGTGCCTATTGTTATACTTTCTGTTAATTCAATATTTCCGTTGATTGTGTGAACGTTTAAATGATCTTTATCGATTTTAAAATCTAAAAAGTTTTTATTCATAATATTAATAGAAGAACCTGTATCTATTCGGTAGAGTTTTAGAGACAAAGAAGAAAGCGAAAGGGCCAAACTAACAAAGAAAGAAAAGGCCGATATTCAGGAACGGACGCAACAAAAAAAAATAAAAACAAGAACACATTTAACACCCAACGGATGCATCAGAACAAAATAAACATTATTCAAACCAGCAAGATAAATCATGTTGACCACATAAATCTTAATAACGGATGTCATCATTGTGGGAACGTATTTAATCAATACATATTTAACGCCCACAAAGGATATTAATTTCTATATGCTCACGGGAAGAACTGAGTCTTGCGAGAACTGCCCGATTATCGCGAAATCAAAGCGCCCGTGGGTCGAAGCCACGTTCACAGCTTAGAAACGCTCCAGTGCAGCAAGCAACCGCCCGGCCAGGGCAACAAATTTCGATCCCAGAAGCCCCAGCCATAAAGATTGTCCAGCCACGAAGGTTGCATCCGAATCCCCCCAGCCACCACAAAGCAATGGCAGCCACACCAGTTTCACGTGTGCAGTTGCATATCAGAAGTACCTTAAGACCTAGCACACGCTTGCAGCCACCAGCCCAGGATCCGAATTTCGCGCCAGCACAACAGAGCAGAGCGGGTCGGTCGTAGCCCAGGACAACAACGATCCTATAAGCGATGGTGCTGTTGCCACCGTGGACAGTCACGTGTCACATTGGTTGGAACCAACTAACGGTGCGCGGTAGCTTGCAGTCCGCAACCATAGTCACCAGCAAGCTATGACAATGCTAGCCCAATAGAACGCTACCAGTTTCCGACCCTCTCGATCCCAGCCTAGAAATGCGCAACCCGCCATCGACCACCTGAACTGTTGAGATGAGCGCTTAGGTTTACGTCTTGTTCCGGGCAGCAAGTATAAAATCGTCAACATAAACAACAATAATATTTAAATACCCATAATTGGCGGAGATGCACGGTCGCGGACAAGGTCGAACCCGACTCAAAAGGGACCAGCTTGTTCCACCACGGCCACGCTCAAGCCGTATAAGGATCTTAGTCAGTACACACGAGGCGATCAGCGTCCACGAACCCTCAGGTTGCCCAGAACAACGCAAGCCGCATGAGATAGCAGCAGACATCCATTATGAGGCATCCAGCCACGGCGAACGCAATACCAGTCGTACGACGAGTAACGCGCAAGGAAAAAAGTCCCGTAATACCCCAATTCCGCAACCCTAGCAACAGGCGTGCCTAAATCGCCTACGGCCGTAGGCATCGATGGGAAAACCCATTTACACCCGATCACCTTTCGCCAGCAGGAAGGTTAACCAAACCCATGTTTAATGCCTGCAGATGGTCAACCCTCATCGCAGATTTCCAGTGTCCATACCACAGCCAATCGCCCTTAACATTGGGGCACAACAATGTCCTGGCCTAAATACCAGATTCCTCGACACCACACACCGACGAACAACTTTGGCCCCCAGGCCCCCGCTGGATTTCTGGTCACGTCATCAAGCCGACCAGATTCATCGACGCCCACCTCGCTGACCAAATTTGCGATCACCTCGTCTTGACAATCAACATTTTCAAGGGCAGACCAGAACCATAAAATCGTGAGCCTATTTGACCGAATTTTCGCAAATGGTTCTCTATAAAAATCACACCCGTGCAATGTGACGCGCGTTGCCAGGATGACAATCTATAGGCTTAGACGTACAGAGTAACCAACCAAAATATGTTCAACCCTAGGCAAATTTTTAGTGTCTTGTCAAAACAAAGCCTAGCGCCAAAACCTTTATATGCGACACACGGTTTTCCCAACCATGCTCATAGGAGTCTGTCCCCAACGTAGCGGTTTCCGACCTATGCGAAGTACGCTGCGTTGTTACCGCTCCCCAAAATGATTCGCCGACCCAGCATGCACCACATCCGCGCCATCCCACCAATGTCATGCGCCCGGCCACACCATTTGCTGGGGGTGAGGACAGTGAGTTGTCTTTTATACCGTGGCCTCAAGAAACCTCAAACGCACAACTAAGTATCACGCCCATGTCACTTCTTATGACTTTATCTTTGCCAGTTGATTTCGGCCAACACTTGTAGTCTTTAAACTTCGAAAATCGTCTGCTTTTAATGTATACGGACACAATCGCGTTTGTGCTATAAAAGCAAAAACGCCACCACCGACAAGGGAATGACCACAAATGTCAGTACAGACCAGAACAACGATGCACGACTATCAGACCTCGGAAAATTTCACGCATATCACTTTGGCGCAAGTTTCACACACAAAGTCGTTAAATCACACCATGGCACGCAAACCATAAACCATCTTGTTTAATCATTTTATTTAAACTATAAGTTTAAATGTCCAAATCTATCGGCACTCACAAGCGATTAAAATCATTGCGCAAACACCCTCACTTTGTTTGGAACATAAACAAGTCATGTCTCTTGCAATCATTACAATTTGCCGTCACTATTTTCACAAACGCTTGTCCTTTCAAAATGTACTTACACCCATTTTCGTTGCTTTAGGCACCGAAATAAAGTTACATGCAGATTTTTAAAAAAACGTCTTCAGTTCGATTTGCAGTTTTTGCCAGTACAACATACAGTACCGCAACCATCTGCTCAATGAGTTGTCGCCTGCAAGTTTTATTTTTCTTTGTGCCATGTATACTAGTAAACAACGATTTGTCCGCACACAAATGAGCCGTGCCCACGTCAATACACATGAATTTGAGCGATTTTGTCTCGTTTGCCGCAGCCGCAAAACCGAAAGCGACATTTTACCGTTTCCTTGCCTTGCACCGCGTCTCCGTTCTTCGATCGACACTCGCATGGCCGCACGGCCGCACGACCAGCATTCAACATTTTCATGTCTCTTCGATCGGTCCTTTACCGTTTTCGACGCGACGAAAACACTTTTCCTTGGTAGGTACCACATTATTCCGTCTTCGCCTCTCGAGTAATGATTTGAGCGCCTAACGACGGCAAAGTCGCGCGTCCATCGACAACGAAATTCCGAACCTTCACCAAACTCACAAAATAGCAAGCATTCATCAGGCACATTCTGAATTCACAGAGTTTTCACCAAGTTGAAAATGCAAATGCCCCGAATACTCCGATTAGCATTTTTAGTACAGCAACTGTTTAAATAATTATTTTACGCGTCGGACCAGAAGGCATATGGATCTCGGCTAATTTTTCCACGCTTCATTTGCTGTTTTACAGTGCTTGATATAGTTTATTTGTGATGCTTTCACGCACAAAAATATACTCGCTAGGGCCTTTCATCTTTGCTGTCAAAGATCGCCTTTTTGTCTCAGTATCATTTGCATCGTTTGTCAATCGCCCGCATGTCACTGACCAAAGATCTGAATGTATCAGCAGACTTTTCATCTGCACTGACCAAACACTATAGTTTTCACTATCCAGTTTCTCGATCGCAAATTGTGAACTCATTTTGCACCACTTAGTGAGTCTCTTGTAATTTTCCACGAATTGGAATTTACCGTTGTCTTTTCGACTAACACGCACAGTTTCTTAAGCTGCCCTGGGCCCATAACCTATTCGGTTCAGAGTTTATTAGAGACTAAAAATGAAACAGAATATGTCTGCAATCGCAGGCAGCCAAACTTAACATAAAAGGAACAGAAGAAGGTCCGTTATATTTCAGTGAACGGACGCATGTACTTATAACAAAGATGCAATATGCAATAGACAAGAGTGGTGTAACACATTTTTAACAGTATCTATTACACATCTAAGTGGTTTATCATTCATAATGATGATTATGAATGGGTTTTTGTTCTTCATTGTTCCGAGGCTTGTGCTTGAAAATTTTCGGATGCGTCCATTTTTGACACACCGCTGTTACTCTGTCTTTGACTCTTTTGAGGTTGGTTGTTGAATGGGGGTGCTTGTGCATTATAGTTTCTATTTTGTGAATAGTTCATGGGGTTCTGTTGTCTTGACCTTGTTGGAGTTTGTAATGAAATTCGTTTAATTTTTGTCTGTCTTCCTGCTGGGTGTACTGTCTGTTAGTCTGGTTGTAGTGGTTATTTTGATTTCGATAAGGGTTGTTATTGTAATTGTTTTGATAGTTATGGTTATGTGGTGCTTGGTTAGTGGGGTTATATGTTGGCTTTTGGTTATAATTTTCTTGATACTTTCTACCATGATAGTTTTTTGTTGAATTATTATCTTTATTATCTTTGGGTTTTTCAACCACACTATTTTCATATAAACCTTCCCTTTGAGCTGCTACTTTTAACATGTGGCTAGTTGTTATATCATACCTAGCTAAAATCATGAAAATTCTATCTGGTATTTTTCTTTTTATGACATCTTTAATTGTGTTGTTCATAGCATTTGTGTAGACAATTGTGTTATTGACATTATTATCTAAGGCTTACTTATTGGTAATTACATATGATTTTTGTTCTAACTCTTCTATGAACTTACGGAGATTTCCTTGATAGCTGGTGTTGTATAGTTGTCGTAGTAGTTCCTCCACTGGAGTCTGGGTGGTATATTCCTCGATGATTGCTCGCTTCAACTTGCCCCAATTATTGGCATGTGATAGTTGCGAGATCCTTTGGGCTTCTCCGATGACTTGCAGTTCTATAGCACCATATAGAATACTTTGCTGCCTTTGGTTTGTAGTAGGGTATAATTGTAGTATGAATTCTGTTCTCCTGATGAAAGCGCTTAGCTCCTGTTTAATTCCTGAGAACTGGGGCACTTGCCGGATTTGCGACAATGCCTGGTTCAGTTCCGCGTCACTTAGTCCGACTGCCATGTTAATTTATAATTTTTTTTCTTTGTTGTTTTGCTGTTTAATTTTTTGTATTTTTGTTGTTTTGTATTTTTGTTGCTTTGTAATTTTTGTTGCTTTGTAATTGTTGTTGCTTTGTAATTTTTGTTGTTTTGTAACTTTTGTTGCTTAAATTAATTTTTGTTGCTTAAATTAATTAAACACCATTAAATGTGTTTGTTGCACGATTGGTTCTTTTGCAGATTAGTTTCTCGTTAAGTATCGCAATTTATTTGCACTTTTTACACTAATCCTACCGGCTGCGCCAATTAAATAGTTCGTAGCTTTATATCTTAAAAAAAATATTTTATTTGCTTAGAACTTTATTTTGAGAATAGTTGGGTTTTACAATGTGAGAGTAAATATAATTGAATGAGAACATGTAGTTCAACATTCAAGCCCGAAACTAAAACTGATTTCTTAAATTTAGTGTCGTGCAAAGCAAACCTCGGTTTGAGTCTTTGAGTGGAGTCTTTTTTGAGAAAATGCTTATGATTGCAATCCCACGCTTGTGGTTGAGTGAGAGTCACTCCTAATCAATTATTTACGTTAGAAAATGCTCATACCGAAATATGCTTAGGTTTACGATCTCACGCTTATGGCGTGATTTTAGAGTTATGTTTATGTCTAGTGCGTTTGTGGCATTACGCATGATTTACAAATGTACTTAGGTTTCTAGTTTTATGTCTGAACCGTTTCCTGTGTTAGGATTTAGGGTGTAATATGATCAGGGTGCGTGCTTAATGTGTAAGGGTGCGATCTTATGTGAAACATATTTGAGGTATCAATATGTGTGCATATTAGATATCTCACTATATATTTTTACATATTTCAGAAACATCACCTCTTGCCTAACATTTATCTAACTATTTATTATCATTTATTTTACATATTTCAGAAACATTACTTTTTGCCTAACATTTATCCAACTATTTATTTTCATTTACTTAAAGCGATTTTAATATTCAATATATAACATTATTTCATCTTTTTATCACTTGCATTACCTATCAACCTTATACTCACACATTTTCTTAACTATTTCAATGCCACCGCCTGCCACGACTCCTCAAGACATGGAGAATGACGACACTGGACCAAATCATCACCTGACAGGCTTTAACTCAGTGACGAGCCTAATGGAATACCCCAGCAGTGAAACACAACACAACTAGCTTCCCATACCATGAAGACACCTAAAACAAGTCTGCAAGTGGGATTAAGTATCGACCAACTCCATCATGGCAATCTACGACCAGGACAACTCCAATCAGACTGGAATCCATGCGTTTGTCAGCACTTTCAAGCCTTCCTCCGACCAGGACACCTGCAGCGTATCGATAAACCAAGTTTTTCAATGAAATTTTTATCAAACCGTTTTTGAAATTGCATAACTAATTCTATTTTTATATGTATATTTCAGCTCTTCAAACCGCCGACGTATCAACAGCAGCAGCAACAAAAGCGGTGTGCGCGAGGACCAAAGGACCTATAAACTTACCTTTTCTGCTCTAAAAGTAAACACCACTTTCAAAAAATCTTACATATTTTCAAAAACCTCAATATTCAAACTACTGTAAACTTACTTATCTCCTACTGTAATATGTTTTTTTTTTTTTTTTTTTTTTTTTTTTATTTGAATAGGTCTTTATTTGCGTCTGCCCGGAGGGCAATAAATCAAACATTATTACGCGTTGACGGGTAATAACACGAAACAGTGTATACAGATAGTGTTAAAAATTGTACTAAGGTATCCTAAATGGAAGGTCCAGAGGGTGGACACGTCTCAGTCTGCGGAGCTGGTCGCTGTTGTCCACTATGTTGCTAGCTAATTGATTTTCAAGTATTTCTAGTTTGTTAATGTGTCTTATACTAGCATTTTTTGCTTCTTCAAGTATGGTTGTCAAGTCTAGGTCATTTTTTATTGTTTTATTTCGTACGTAGTATGGTGCGTTAAGGATAAACCTGAGTGTTTTGCATTCAATGCTTTCCAGCCTTTTTATAGTTGAAAGTAAGGCTGAACCCCAGAGCTCAATCCCATATAAGAACATTGGTCTTATTATACTCTTGTATAGAAGAATCTTGTTCCTGGGTGTCAGTTTGCTCTTCCTATTAAAGAGCCACCACAACATCCTTGTTTTGTGTCTGATTTGTTTGAGTTTGTTCACAATGTGCGCGAGTTACCGATCCATCGGTATCCTATATTTCCCCTCCCCTCAAACCCCCTCGCATCAACATGTGATGCACATTTGTCGTCACTCATCAGCACATGGACTAAATACGTATATACTAAATGCCACACACGAGTGACACAGTTTCAAGTGGTCAACGACCACCCCAGCAACCACTTAGTTGCAACTCAGCGACTACAAAGTTGCAACACAACGGCGACCAACTCGCCGCCTACACATGTGTAAACATCCGCCGACAAAACCGACTCAGCATATTTGCCGCTGAAGTGACGGTTCCTATTTCATACTTCTCTTCGTGCTTAGGCGAAGTTATTGTGTCAGCAGCATGTGTGCCTGACACACATACATTATATATACATTTCTCTATATACTTACTGTACTTAGGTTAAGTGAGACCAAGAGTCAAAATATAAAATCAGTCCGAGTTTGGCAACAGAACACATCAGTCTTACTTTTTTTTAATTCTCGCTCCTTCACAAAACTTACAAGGAAAACACAAGGCAATATCACAAAAAATAACAGATACAACATCGTTCCCTCAACTCATCTGGCTCCGTAGAGGTAACTGGCGCAGCCGGTAAACAGAATGTTTACCATTCTCTTTCTAACATTATTGTAAGTAATGTGAAAGTGCAAAAATATGTAAAGTATATAAAAAAAAAAAATCGAAAAGAAAATATGTAAACCACTCGTAAAGATTCTCAACAAAGAATGTCTATTCGCAACAGCAAAATAAAAAGTGTATGCAAAGTAACAACTAAAACCAATCCCCAACAAAATGTGTGTTATGTGTAAAACAAGCAAAAACGAAATTTCATAATTAAAAAATACGTAAACATTTACGCGAAATCAATCGCTGATCATTCGCTGCCGCAACTAAGAGTGAGGCCAAGTGTCGTATTTAAATCATTTCAAAAAAAAAATATATACAACAAAATATACATGAAACAACAAAATATACACATCTACAAATTTTACCCACAATTTTGTCAGTGTACTTTGTATTAAATGTTTTCAATCGCTGAGTAACATTTATGCAATTACATGCAGACAAACAATAAACGAAACATACATACGTATACATTTGCGCGAAATCAATCGCTGATCATTCGCTGCCGCAACTAAGAGTGAGGCCAAGTGTCGTATTTAAATCGTTTCAAAAAAAAATATATACAACAAAATATACATGAAACAACAAAATATACACATCTACAAATTTTACCCACAATTTTGTCAGTGTACTTTGTATTAAATGTTTTCAATCGCTGAGTAACATTTATGCAATTACATGCAGACAAACAATAAACGAAACATACATACGTATACATTTGCGCGAAATCAATCGCTGATCATTCGCTGCCGAAACCAACAGTGAGGCCAAGTGTAGTATTTGAATCGTTTCGAAAACAAAAATATATATATATACAACAACAAAAATATACACGAAACAACAAAAAAACATATATATACAAATTCTACCAACAATTTTGTCAGTGCACTCAGTGTGTAAACGAAATCAATCGCTGATTAACATTTACACGAGTTCACACAGACAAATTATTACCTACCCAAGAAATAAAATTTTACAACTGCCAAACACACAAATATAACAACTAAACTTTGCATACAAACACAATTATCGCTGCGACGTACATACACATTCATTGAGATCTTACTTCAACTACAATTTTAGTGAACCAAACGTTCACAAATAAGCGAGTATATATAAAAAAAAAAAAACAACAAATGCTACTTAAACATATACATTTTTTTTAATAAAACTATATACGAACATATATTTGCTCTTCTATAATAAATAAAATTTATACCAAAAATGTACACGTATTAATATCACTGTATTACAGAAATATCGAAAAGCAACAAACACCAACCAAAACCAAACAACAACACTAATACTATATAAGAACACACACTTCCACAAAAACACAAATACATATATAAAAAAAAAAAAAAAAATTAAAAACTTAAGACAAACACACATGACATTTATCTGTGGCGGATGGCACTTTCTATCCCCCTACCAAGTTTGGAGACTCTAGCGCAAAAACCGACAAAGATATAGAGGTGGGCGGTATAAGTAGGCATGGCATAAAAATTTTTTATGCACACCTGTTACGGATGTCACAACCAATGTTCATACCAAATTTGGTGACTCTAGCCCAAAAACTGAGAAAGATATAGAGGTGGGCGGTATAAGTGGGCGTGGCATCCAAAACATTGATGCAGATCTGTTACGGATGTCACTACCAATGTTTATACCAAATTTGGTGACTCCAGCTTAAAAACTGGCAAAGATACGTGCATTTCGGTTTTTTTTTTAGGACGGTAGGGCATGTCCCGGGGCGTGGCATCCAATGTTTTGATGCATAACTTTGTCAGATGTCAGTATCTACCTTCATGTCAATTTTGGTGGCTATAGCTTCAAAACTGTAGAAGATACAGGCATTTTTGTTTATAATCGGAGAGGGGCTGGGGGCGGAATAGGTGGGCGTGGCATCCAAACTTTTGATGTAATTTTTTGAGGAATGTCACCAGCTATCTTGCCATCAAATTTGGTGACTCTAGCTGCTAAAATGTGGGATATATATGTGTTTTATCGATTTGCACTTCGAGGTGTATCGACTTGTTATCGATTTCCCAGGCCCCCTGAGGTCGTAGAGCCCCAGATTTAACACTTTGTCTGACGAAGACATGTACCAAGATATTAGCAAAGTTGCAAGGCTCTAGCTTTAAGGGTGTCGAAAAAAGTTGCGTTCATACGGACGGACGGACAGACGGACAGACGGACAGACACCATGACGGACATTGCACAAACCCAATATACTATGATACCTTTGGTATCAAAGTATAAACATAGAGACAGGGGCATTTTGTGGGGCTTAACATTTAGTGACATACTTACCTGAAAAATACTTACCAACGTATTTACCTGAAAAACACCTGAAAATAGAAAGAATAGCTAAAAAAAAAAACATGAAAAAAAATAGCTGAAAATAGAAAAAGTAGCTGCAAAAAATAGAAAATTAAACTCATTTAGTAGCTAGAAACAAAAAAGGCTAGGTAGAAATGACATCACTACCGATATGTGTTGATCGTGCTCATCGACAGAACAATAGTCAAACTTAAATATCTGAAAATAAACAAACAAATAATTAAATATTAAACAAAAAAAAATTAATATAGTGAGATATCTAATATGCACACATATTGATACCTCAAATATGTTTCACATAAGATCGCACCCTTACACATTAAGCACGGACCCTGATCATATTACACCCTAAATCCTAACACAGGAAACGGTTCAGACATAAAACTAGAACCTAAGTACATTTGTAAATCATGCGTAATGCCACAAACGCACTAGACATAAACATAACTCTAAAATCACGCCATAAGCGTGAGATCGTAAACCTAAGCATATTTCGGTATGAGCATTTTCTAACGTAAATAATTGATTAGGAGTGACTCTCACTCAACCACAAGCGTGGGATTGCAATCATAAGCATATTCTAAAAAAAGACTCCACTCAAAGACTCAAACCGAGGTTTGCTTTGCACGACACTAAATTTAAGAAATCAGTTTTAGTTTCGGGCTTGAATGTTGAACTACATGTTCCCATTCAATTATATTTACTCTCACATTGTAAAACCCAACTATTCTCAAAATAAAGTTCTAAGCAAATAAAATATTTTTTTTAAGATATAACGCTACGAACTATTTAATTGGCGCAGCCGGTAGGATTAGTGTAAAAAGTGCAAATAAATTGCGATACTTAACGAGTAACTAATCCGCAAAAGAACCTTACGTGGTGCAAACACATTTAATGGTGTTCAATTAATTTAAGCAACAAAAATTACAAAACAACAAAAATAACAAAGCAACAAAAATTACAAAGCAACAAAAATACAAAACCGCAAAAATACAAAACAACAAAAATACAAAAATTAAACAGCAAAACAAAAAAAAAAAAAAAAATAATAAATTAACATGGCAGTCGTACTAAGTGACGCAGAACTAAACCAGGCATTGTCGCAAATCCGACAAGTGCCCCAGTTCTCAGGAATTAAACAGGAGCTAAGCGCTTTCATCAGGAGAACAGAATTCATACTACAATTATACCCTACTACAAACCAAAGGCAGCAAAGTATTCTATATGGTGCTATAGAACTGCAAGTCATCGGAGAAGCCCAAAGGATCTCGCAACTATCACATGCCAATAATTGGGGCAAGTTGAAGCGAGCAATCATCGAGGAATATACCACCCAGACTCCAGTGGAGGAACTACTACGACAACTATACAACACCAGCTATCAAGGAAATCTCCGTAAGTTCATAGAAGAGTTAGAACAAAAATCATATGTAATTACCAATAAGTTAGCCTTAGATAATAATGTCAATAACACAATTGTCTACACAAATGCTATGAACAACACAATTAAAGATGTCATAAAAAGAAAAATACCAGATAGAATTTTCATGATTTTTAGCTAGGTATGATATAACAACTAGCCATATGTTAAAAGTAGCAGCTCAAAGGGAAGGTTTATATGAAAATAGTGTGGTTGAAAAACCCAAAGATAATAAAGATAATAATTCAACAAAAAACTATCATGGTAGAAAGTATCAAGAAAATTATAACCAAAAGCCAACATATAACCCCACTAACCAAGCACCACATAACCATAACTATCAAAACAATTACAATAACAACCCTTATCGAAATCAAAATAACCACTACAACCAGACTAACAGACAGTACACCCAGCAGGAAGACAGACAAAAATTAAACGAATTTCATTACAAACTCCAACAAGGTCAAGACAACAGAACCCCATGAACTATTCACAAAATAGAAACTATAATGCACAAGCACCCCCATTCAACAACCAACCTCAAAAGAGTCAAAGACAGAGTAACAGCGGTGTGTCAAAAATGGACGCATCCGAAAATTTTCAAGCACAAGCCTCGGAACAATGAAGAACAAAAACCCATTCATAATCATCATTATGAATGATAAACCACTTAGATGTGTAATAGATACAGGTTCTTCTATTAATATTATGAATAAAAACTTTTTAGATTTTAAAATCGATAAAGATCATTTAAACGTTCACACAATCAACGGAAATATTGAATTAACAGAAAGTATAACAATAGGCACATGCAAACTTAATCCGACAAAACAAAAATTTTATTTACATAAATTTTCAAATCATTATGACATGTTAATAGGAAGAAACTATTTGGAAGCTTGCAAAGCCAAGCTTGATTATGAAGAAGGAGCAGTAATTTTAGAAGAATATAGGTTCGTATTTAAATATGATACCAACATTAATTTAGAAGAAGAAACAGAACCAGAATGTTTAGATCCACCTTCTGAAAGAGATTTGCATTTAGCATTTGCAATAGAAGAAGAATTAGGAGAATCCAACGAATTTCGGTTAGATCATCTCAATGAGGAAGAGAAAAATGCTGTTACAAAAATATTACATAAATTTCGAGATTTTCAGTACCACGAAGGCGACAATTTGACTTTCACTAGTACCATAAAACACTCGATAATAACAAGGCATCAAGATGCTATTTATAAGAGACCGTATGCACTGTCGCATAGTCAGCACGAAGAAATTGACAAACAAGTCAAAGAAATGTTAGAGCAGGGTATTATAAGAAAATCTTATTCCCCTTACAATTCACCAGTTTTGGTAATTCCAAAAAAGATGGATGCCTCTGGTAAGAAAAAAATATAGAGTAGTAATAGACTACAGATACTTAAACAAAGCCACAATCAGTGATAGATTTCCCATTCCAATAATGGATGAAATTTTAGATAAGCTTGGCCGATGCCAATATTTCACAACTCTCGATCTAGCAAAAGGCTATCACCAAATCCAAATGGATCCAAAATCCATACCTAAGACAGCGTTTTCCACTAAACATGGGCATTACGAATATACTCGTATGCCGTTTGGTCTAAAAAATGCACCAGCAACTTTTCAACGTTGCATGAACAACTTATTGGAAGATTTAATCTACAAAGGTTGTTTGGTCTATCTAGATGATATTATTATTTACTCCACTTCATTGGAAGAACATAATTTATCACTAACTAAGGTATTCACAAGATTAAGGGAAGCCAACTTAAAATTGCAATTAGACAAGTGTGAATTTCTAAAAAAGGAAACAGAATTCCTAGGACATATTGTTACTACTGAAGGGATAAAAGCCAATCCCAATAAAATTATCGCAGTTAGAAATTACCCAATACCTAAGACTCCGACATAAATTAAACAATTTTTAGGTTTATGTGGATTTTATAGAAAATTTATTCCAAATTTCGCAAACGTTGTTAAGCCTATGACATTAAAACTAAAAAAAGGGAGCAAAAATAGACATAAAAGAGGAATCATATATTGCAGCTTTTGAAAAGTTAAAACTACTTGTAACTTCAGACCCAATCCTTACCCATCCAGATTATAATAAACCATTTTGTCTTACAACAGATGCTAGTAATGTAGCATTAGGAGCAGTATTGACACAAAATCATAAACCAGTGTGTTTCGCTAGTAGAACACTAAACAAACATGAGGAAAATTACTCAGCAATAGAAAAGGAACTATTAGCAATAGTTTGGGCAACAAAAACATTTAGAACTTATTTATATGGCATACAATTTGAAATTTTAAGTGATCATAAACCATTAGTATGGTTAAACAATATAAAAGAACCCAATATGAAACTCCAACGCTGGAAAATAAAGTTAAATGAATTCGATTACACAATCAAGTATGTACCAGGTAAAGAAAATCACGTAGCAGATGCATTGTCACGTATACAACTTGCCGAAAATCTATTAGGAGAAGAGTCTAACGAGACAACTTGTGCAACTATACATAGTGCCCAAGAAGACAATCAAAATTGTATTCAGATTACAGAAAGACCATTAAATTATTAAAATAGACAAATTGAATTAATCAAAGAATCGGACAATAAGACAGAAGTAACCAATTACTTTCATAAGAAAAATATAAAAATCACATACACACAAATGACTATTGAAAAAGCAAAAGAAATTATAAAAGAATATTTATGTACTAAAAACAGTGTCTTATATTTTCACAACGACAATGATTTTCCAATTTTTCAAAACGCCTACATAGAAATAATCAATCCAGAAACCAAAATAAAAGCAATGAAGGGTAATCTAAAATTACAAGACTTACAAACATATGCCGAGTTCAAAGAAATAATATTAACAAATCATAACGAATTATTATACCCAGGAATAGAAAAAACAATAAATTGGTTTAAAGAAAATTATTATTACCCAGATTATCAAAATATAATTCAAAATATTATAAATGAATGTCAAATATGTAACATTTCAAAAACAGAACATAGAAACACAAAATTAAGTTTCGAGTTAACCCCAGAATCAAATTTTATCAGAGAAAAATACTTAATGGATTTTTACATAGTAGATAACAAACAGTTTTTATCATGTATTGATAGATATTCCAAATTTGCAACATTAGTAGAAGTTAACAGCAGAGATTGGTTAGAAACTAAACGTGCTATTTTAAAAATGTTCAACTTAATGGGTAAACCAATCGAAATTAAAGCAGACAAAGATTCAGCATTCATATGTGCAGCATTACAACAATGGTTGAAAGCAGAAAAAGTAAACATCAGTATAACTACAAGTAAGAACGGTATTGCAGATGTAGAAAGATTTCACAAAACAATCAATGAAAAACTTCGAATCATTAACAGTGACTCAAACATAGAAAAAACACAAACAAAATTCGAAATTATTTTATACACATATAATCATAAAACAAAACACAAGACAACGAACAGAACACCAGCCGACATATTCTTATACGCAGGAACACCAAACTATGACACACAAGAAAATAAAAAGAGACAAATTGAAAAACTTAACAAGACACGAGAAGAGTATGAAATAGATACAAGATTCAGGGCATCACCATTAGTAAAATCAAAAACAACTAACCCATTCAAAAAAACAGGTACTTTGAAACAATTAGATGAAAAACATTTTGAAGAAACAAATAGAGGGAGAAAAGTCACCCATTACAAATCAAAGTTTAAAAAGAAAAAGAAAACTAATACAAGTAAATACATTAATTACAGGGAACCAACTAATGAAGGGAATTCTAATATTAATAACCTTGCTAACAGTAACAATTAACGGACAAAGTATCGAAATAAACCCTATAAAAGCAAACAACGGCTACCTTATATTTAAAACAGGAACACTGGATATACCAACAAATTTTGAATACCACTATCTAACTGTAAATTTAACAAAAATAGAAAAGGTCTACAATAACTTATTAATACAAGCAAAAGATTACGAAAATTCAACTAAAATAAATTATCTGATTGAAAAACTAAACAGGGAAATGAACGGAATAACTATTATTAAAAGACAAAGAAGAGGACTAATAAACTTAGTAGGCAAAACATACAAATACTTATTCGGAACATTAGACACAGATGACAGAGACGAACTAGAACAAAAAAAAGGTAACTTAGCAGAAAATAGCGTTCAAGTCAATGAATTAAACAAAGTAATAGAAACTATTAACAAAGCAATTGAGACCATGAATACATTTAAAACAAAAGAAGAAAAGCACAAGAAATTCGATTTACTAATTTTCAATTTAGAACACTTTACCGAATATATAGAAGACATAGAAATGGGAATGCAACTAACAAGATTAGGAATTTTCAACCCTAAATTACTCAAACACGACTACTTATTGCATGTTACACCACAAAAAATTCTTAATATTAAAACATCAACTTGGTTAAAAACTGATACGAAAGAAATATACATAATATCACATATTCCACAAACAATTAGTAAAACACCTATTTTCGAAATAATACCTTACCCAGATGAGAATGATAATATTTTAACAGAAAATATTCAAGAAAAATATTTTATATATATAATAATAAAGTATATGGCACAATTACAAAAAAAACAAATAATGAATAATTGTATAATAGGAATTGTTAAACAAACAAAAACAGAATGCAAATACACTAAAACAAGTAAGAATTTTCAAACAAATTATGTAGAACCAAACATTGTATCAACTTGGAATTTTCTTGAATCAATCATCAATCAAAATTGTATGAACAATGTAATTAAAATTAAAGGAAATAATATTATAAAAATTTATAATTGTGAACTGCAAATAAATGAAATTTCAATAATCAATTCAAGATTAGACTTCACACAAAATATTTATGTAAGCAATAACGTAACTAAACTTGAACCATTGTCTTATATCCAAACTAAAGAATAAATATTGCAACACACAAAATATTATAATACATTTCAAACAGTAACCTTTACATTATTAACAATTAAGGTCGTAAAGCATTTTTAAGCAAGCAATGATTTACTGCAAAAGTGCTTGCGACGACAATCATGCAGAAATGAATTTAGCAATGACAACAATTCAAGCAATCGATTTCACTTTAAAATGCGTCGTCGACTGCTTTAAGCAATCGATTTTGAAAATGAAATCAGTGTTGCAATCATCTCATTGCACAAATGAAAAAAAACAATCAGCAAGAGAATGGATTCTTCTTCTTTCTGTTTCAAACTGTCAATTTAATACGACAATTTTGGAACAAGTTTTGCTCACTCGTAGTTTGGAAGCAATGGCATCAACATCGAAAAAGGTAAAGGAAATTAAATTAAATATTAAAAAAAAAATATATAATAAAAAATATAATAATAAAATATATTTTTAATCGAATAAAATTAAAGGTCATTTGGTCCAATGAATCCATATTTAAGCGATTGAAGAGTTGGAGGGCAGCCTGCTCAAAAATGCAATAAAAATTAAAAAATAAATATGCAAGGCGGCAGAAGATGCAATAACTGTTTCGCTTGAAATGCCGGCGAGTGCAGTAGGAAAAAATTAGAAACAAGAACAAACTTCCTCAACCATAAAAAACACTACCAGTGGAGTGCGCAATGGTGCAGCCTAAGTGGAATTTATAAAGCCAAAAAGATTTATTTTTTTTACAATTTTGTTTTTGGGTGTGATGCACCAAACGACAATTATTTCTATTGTCGCAAATACTCAGCATTTCTTTTAAAAGTAAATTCCATAATTATTTATTTTAGGAAATAAAAAAACAAATTACAAACAAATCGCTCGTGCTCTATGAGTTACCAGAATATATGTTTCAAATTGTTGTTTGGTTTTTCCAGGGAGCCAACAATCGAAAGTAATATATAATAATATTTTATTATTTGATAATTTCAATGCACAGCGCCATCTATCTTTAATTGTCAGATAAAATAATGCATTTGGCAAGACAGATGGCGCATTACATAATCTATTTGAAACCATAAACGCCACACCCAATAAAATGTAACACAAAACATTCATTTTACCACTTTCCACCCGACCAAGGATCTATCTATCATGTTTTCTATCAAAAACACAACTATTCATAATGATATAATATTTAGATAGCCAAGGTGGTGGATAGCAAAAAAAAAAAACAATAAAGAAAAACACCTGGTTGCTTTATCAAACAAATAAAATTAAAAATTTGAATTGAAAATTCATTGCAGAGAGTAATTTCAGAAATGTATTTCATTGCTCCGTCTGACTAGGTAGCAATAATTGCTGAAATGACTACGCAATGAGCATTTAAATGAAAAACATTCTCTTAAAAATTATTGCTTCGTCTGATAGCTCTGTCAATAGCTTTCAGCAATTGTTTATATGTCAATGCCTGAAAATCATTGCTTGCTGAAACAATTGCTTCGTACAGCACCTTTACGATATTAAGCATACTATTATACTTAATCTATAAGTTCAAAAGCCTACCTAAAACACTTATAAATAAAACCTAAAGACAGGAAATAAGTAATGACCAATTAGAATTACCGAATATCGAACAAGATCAACCCGCCTTGTATCCTAAAATAGGAACAAATTAACGTGACGCAAATTTCTAAGTGTGGGCGAGTGAGATATCTAATATGCACACATATTGATACCTCAAATATGTTTCACATAAGATCGCACCCTTACACATTAAGCACGCACCCTGATCATATTACACCCTAAATCCTAACACAGGAAACGGTTCAGACATAAAACTAGAACCTAAGTACATTTGTAAATCATGCGTAATGCCACAAACGCACTAGACATAAACATAACTCTAAAATCACGCCATAAGCGTGAGATCGTAAACCTAAGCATATTTCGGTATGAGCATTTTCTAACGTAAATAATTGATTAGGAGTGACTCTCACTCAACCACAAGCGTGGGATTGCAATCATAAGCATATTCTCAAAAAAGACTCCACTCAAAGACTCAACCGAGGTTTGCTTTGCACGACACTAAATTTAAGAAATCAGTTTTAGTTTCGGGCTTGAATGTTGAACTACATGTTCCCATTCAATTATATTTACTCTCACATTGTAAATCCCAACTATTCTCAAAATAAAGTTCTAAGCAAATAAAATATTTTTTTTTTAAGATATAACGCTACGAACTATTTAATTATATAAAAAATTAAATTAAAATGAAGAAGCGGCCAACAATGGATCACAGTGTCTCAACTCCTTCATTAATCTTTTTGTTCATGTTTCAGTGCGTTATATGCTTATGTGTTTACCCCTGTATCTTCTCAATGTTAACACACTTATGTGTGTTAACATTTCCTCAGACGCAAGTAGCAAAACACAAATTATCCCTGAAAGATGCAGGGCAAGAGCATACACTACCCAAGTTTCAAACCAACAAACCAACAAATTTGCCCCTTGTTTTATGCAGCATTCACAGCTGTGTGCCTTAGCCGGTTCATTCTCTCTCCGTTTTTGCTCTGCTTCAATTCAATTTGCTTTGCCCCTTCCAACCAATCAAACGGTCAAACGGTTATGCGACAAATGCGCAAAAGCAAAGGCAAAGAGCGAGTTTGTAACGGTCATTTAATTTGCCTCTCTCTGCTTTTTTATGCGCGCGCGCCTCTCACTGCTTTCTGCCGGCAGAGGCAGTGTAGCAGCATAGTAGCAGTGGAAAATAAAAAACCGCGACTGATCAAATCTTGATTTGCATTCGAAGTGAACGGACGTGTGTGCTAGTGCTGCTGCTCGATCAACCCAACTCATTGCGACTTGAGATTTCTCTCCTGCGATCTTAATCCTGCGAATAATAAATAATAATTAATAAACAATAAGTCGGTTATAAATAATAAATAAAATAAAATTATTATAAAATAGTCATTTTGCCATCAACGTCGCCAACGGCGTCGTTGCAACCGCGCGCTGTTTTCTTTCTATATATATACTTTGTTAATCTCGCGAAATCGATAAAAATCCATATAAAAACAATAATTAATAATATATAATTCGTGTCCGTCGCCGCTTTCTTGCCCCCCACCATCGTGCGTTTTCATTTTTTACCGACGCCGCTGTCTAAACCGCCATTTTGTGTCTGCTTCAACGTCGCCATCAGCGTCGTTGCTTAGTTCTTTCGTGTACACGTACGTACATACATATGTGTGTATATTCTCCGCGTTTCTTATGTTTCACGCGCGTTTTTCGCGTTTACTGTGCGCTTCTCGTTTTTTCTCGTGCGTTTTTCGTATCTCTCGCGCCCATTTTTCGCACTTCCCGCATTTCTCGCGTGTTTCTCTGTCTTTCTCGCGCGTTTTTCGTGGTCATTCGCGCGTTTTTCATATTTTCTCGCGCGTTCTCTGTATTTCTCGCGCGCTTTTCGCGATTTCTTGCACAGTTTTCGTGATTATTCGTTCTTTCTCGCGCGCTTTTCGTGTTTTCTCGCGCGTTTTCGTATCTTCTCGCGCGTTTTTCGGGTCTCCTCGCGCCCATTTCTCGCGCGTTTTATCTTGTGTGGTGTGTGTTTGCTGCCGCTGCCGCAAATCCATCGCCCAACAACAACAAGGAGAAAGGAAGGATCCACAACAACACCACACCTCCACACACACACACGCCCCCATCCATACACACACCGCACACACACAGAGAAGGTAGCCGGGTTCTTTTGTCCAATCCGAGAAGAAATTTCGTTCGTTCGTTCGATCGATCTTCCTCTTCTTCTCAATCACAGAGAGGGCAACTATAAAGAGCAAAAGTGCGACATATCCATTGGCATCTTACACGGTCCAGCTCCAGCTCCAAATGTTGATGTCCACTGAAAAGAAAAAGAAAAGTTTGATTAACACAAAAGTCAAATTTTTCGGAATTTTCAGCAACTAACGATGCGCCAAGTCCATGCGCTGTGAATATTACGTCCAGTCTTGGCAAACGGGCGGCATCAACAACAGCTTTACATCAACGCCAGCAACCTGCAAAATGGAAACAACACGGTTTAATCACACATAAACCTACCAATACTCACCTAGCATCCCGAACGGCATCCTGCGGCATATTTCTTGCATCAGCCTTCGGCACCAGCTCCAGTCGTCCAAAATCTGCAAAAAAATAGAAAAGAAAATAGTATTAATATTTATGTTTAATGTTTTTATGTATATTCTTGCCATTTCTGTGTTCTTATTGCGTGTGCATATGCACTCGCAAAAAACACTCAAACAGCTGTCCAACTTCTCAGCAATGTAAGAGAGTTGGCAGCCACTATGTTGCCGGTTAAGCAGGGCAACGCAAT
Organism: Scaptomyza pallida; assembly: GCA_018152965.1. Lineage (NCBI taxonomy): Eukaryota > Metazoa > Arthropoda > Insecta > Diptera > Drosophilidae > Scaptomyza > Scaptomyza pallida. Next base: position 461,980 of record JAECXP010000228.1, on the reverse strand, counting down.
TAAGAGCGTAACAGCTCAAAAAGTTAAAATCTGTTACATTGTAATTGTAATGTTAATCGTTAAATTTTAAGTCTATTCATGCAGTTCAGTTGTACTGTCTGTATTTTTTTGTTAAAAATTACATGTTATTTTTTTTTGTCATGTTAGGTCCAATAATGCCCTTATATGTTGCTCTAAAGAGTAATGAGAAAGGTAGAAATGTAAGAACATACGGCATGCGCTCTCAATTGTTGCCGGTCGCCCTTAGAGTTGTGCAGACGTGCTCGCCGCCGTCCGCAACTGCAACTCAGAATTATTCGGAAATAAAGACTTAAAAAAAAAAGCAATTAATTCATTTTATTAAATAAGCACTAGTGCGTGTGTGCATAAATGTTAAATAAACGTTAAACGTTAAATAAACCTTAAGCAAGCAGTTCATATAACACTTAGCAGTGCACAATACATTAAACGCGAAAAATTTTTCTGCGCAACAACATTACAAAATGGACGACCACAGAGTCAAGTCGCACGCAAGTGAAGACGCGAATAAAAGTGTAAAAAACGATGATGCCTGCCAAGTGCAGCCCAAGGATGAGCCGTTTCTTAGCAATGAGGAGATAGTGGAGCTGATGCAGCTGAAAAAGGATATGGCCAAGGGAGAAATGGACAAATGTGAGTACATCTCGTTGATCTCCAGCTCCGAATCGGATATCTCCACACGGCCGTATGCTTATGGTAGCAGCGGCAAAAGCAGCAACAGCTCGGGCGATGAGCTGGACTTGGATGTCACCGTAATAGAGTCCAGGAGCCCCGCCACAGAAATTGACTTGTCCCTGTATGTGAAAAAAAATGGACGCCAAGCATCTGCATAAGCAACAAAGCTACAAGTCATGTAACGCTAAGCGACAACTTTGACTTTGACGGAATCCGCAAGGTGAAACCAAGTCACTCAAACCAGGGCGAACATTCAACCAGCGCAGTGCGCTCAACTGAGCGAGAGCGCAAAGCAGTGGCAGCAATAGCACAGTCACCAACCAATTCGCCGCAAAAACCACCACCATTACCGACGCTGCTCAAAGAGACAAAAAACACTCAAACTATAAACGCAGCATCAACACCAGCCAAAGCAGTAACAAGTGAGAGTGTAGACGCGAGTGAAATTGAAGCGAAGACAAAAACTGACAACGCCGCATACACTCACACACTAACCAAAAGCAACTTGCAATTACACGCACAAATTACAAGTACTAACCGACAAGCAGTGCAAACTAAAACACTGCAAACTGAAAATAATAACACACAAATCGACACCAATAAAACTACGGCAACAACTGAAAAAATAAAAACCACTATTAACAAATCAAGTGACAACGTTGGATATCAACAACAAGAAGACGTAAAACAGGATCGGACAACGCCAAATAAAATTACTACCAGCAAAAAATGCATATTGCCAATGAATTGCACGAGGAGGCCAGGAGCAAGAAACCTAAATTAAAAGACGACGATCATAGCAGTAGCAGCCCCGATGTTGACGCGGAGACTTCTACACAGCCTAACCAAGGTGGTGGCCGGACAGACATGGATATTGACAGCATCAATGCCAGCAATAACAACATCATTAACAACAGCCCGGAAGGAAAAGGGAGTGTAGCCAAACAACCCAACCGAGGTAGTAGTGAAACTGACTTGAACAATGGCAACAACACCAATGTCAGCAACAACAACTGCCCCAATGGAGAATTAATAGCAGCAACAATGCAGCTCAGTCAAGATGGATGTGATGATGGTGGCATGGTCTCTGACAACAACAACACTAACATCAATGACCACATCACAGTGCCGCCGCCCTCACCGCAGCAACAACGACAGCAGCCAATGCTTGACATTAAAACTGGAAAAAATAAAAATAAAATACCAATGTTATTTCTGCCAATGGTGCCTGATATCATGCCGCTCCTTAACAAGCTGTCGAGTAATCCAGCTGTCGGCAAATTTAGAACCACTACAACGGCAAAAAACGGTCTGCGAGTACAGTGTGTGGACATGAATTCATACAATGCAATCCAAAAAATTATGATAGATGACAAAATACCACTGCACACTCATCAACCCAAGATCAACAGAGGCTTTAGGGTGATTATCCGCAAACTACATTGTTCCACACCATGCACCGATATCACCAAAGCACTAAAACACCTTGGGTACAACGTTAAGTTCAGTCGTGTGATGAAGCAAAGGATAACTGGGAAGCCCTTGCATCTTTTCGAGCTGGAAATTGAATCCTTACCCAATAACGCTCATCTAAAAATTCTTAAAATAGATTCTCTACTCAACCAAACGGTAAAAGTCGAAAGAATGGTAAATTTACATTAGCCGGTCCAATGCCACCGCTGTCAGGCATTCGGACATACTAAAAACTACTGCCTCAGACCATTTCGTTGCATGAAATGTGCCGGCGATCACATATCTACATCATGTAAGAAGCCGAGGCATGAGAAGGCAAAATGTGTCAATTGCAACGAAGGGCATGTAAGCAGCTACAAGGGCTATATCAAGTTCAAAGAGGCTTGACGTGAAATGCGTGCGAATAAAGTGACTGGTGGCGCAAATAATAATAATAAACAACAACAATCGCGACGACGACAACAGCACTACAAACATCAGCTGCATCAGCAGCGTCAGGATCAACGCAGTCAACTCCATTTGCAGCAGCAACATCATCAGCAGCAGCAGGGAAACCAAACCCAGAGCCCCCATCACACTGGGAATGCCAATACAACTGCTAGAAATCCCAAAATATCTTACAGCTGGATAGTGCGTAATGGAAATGGCAACGGTGTGAGGAGTAACAAGAACAGCAGCAACAACATAGACACCACACCACAACAACAGCAGCCACAGTCGCAACCAAAGCAGCCGCAACATCCATACCAACAACAAAAACAGCGGCAACAGCGTAAAAATCCAACACCAGGCCAAAACAACAAGAATAATCAGCAGCAGCAAAGGCAAAGGCAAATAACACCAGGTAGACAGCAGCAGCAACAACACCAGCGAGCATTAAAAACCCCTAAGCCAAATTATGCCACTGCGAACGAAAATGCGCGCTTTAGGAACAAACGTGCGCCAAATAGTCCTGCCAACAATAATAACAACAGCACACTGGGCCCAGCGGGTAAACATCTTGCAGAACTGCAGAAAAAGCTAAGAGAGAAGCAGCAGCAACAACAACAGGTTGAACGTCAGCAGCATCTTCATCAACGGCAACAACAACAACAGCAGCAATTCATCAACAACTTACCTCAAGCCACGAATGCCCCACCAGTAGCAGCAGCAGAATCTGCAATCCCGCGCACAACAACTCTGGAACAAAGAGACCAATTCATGGCCAGAATTGAAACAATTGAAACAAAACTTGACATGCTATTCGAAGTGTTAATCAACTTGATTAACACAAACACAGCCACGAGCATATCAAAGACATTAGCCAGTGCACTCTCACCCTCTATCAGTGGAAGTGATGCAACTACCGCCAATGAAGCTCGCAATGTATAACACAACACATACTAGAGCTACCATCAGCAGCAGCAGCAGCAACAACACCAACAACAACAACATCAACACCACAGACGCTCAACGCACTATCCAACACCGCAACTCTTTTAAAATTGCGTGTTGGAATGCAAACGGTGTGCGAAACAAAAAACACGAGCTAGAAGTGTTTATGCTGCGACACCAATTGGATGCTACGCTAATTGTTGAAACACGGCTGCCAACAACCAACATCACTGCTTTGAACATTGATGGTTACCTCAACTACACGGTTACTCACCCAACCAGCCATAAAAGAGGAGGAGTTGCAATACTAGTACGAAACACTGTCAAACATATTGCCCTGCCGCCAATTTCGCTACCCTCCATCCAATGTGCACCAATTGCCATTTCACTCAACAATGCACAGCGACTGATCATTGCTCCTGTTTACTGTCCGCCACAACACCAATGGACAGCACAAAACTTCAAGGATCTGTTCGCGTACATTGATGATTTTGGCAACAACTCCAGCTTCTTATTATGTGGCGATTGGAATGCCAAGCACTCGTGGTGGGGTGGCACTCGAGCATGCCAACGCGGTAAAGCATTGATGGAATGCGTACATAGCAGCAACCGACTTCAGATCCTAGCTACTGGAGGAGCAACCCACTATCCGTTTGACAGGAGGAAGAGACCGTCAGCCATTGACTTCACAGTCACTGGGGGACTCAGCCATGATAGAGTCAAAACCTTCTCCACTGTCGACTTGGACTCGGATCACCTGCAAATACATGTGCACATTGGCTTGGACGGATCCAGTCTAGGTGGAATACCGTCAGCACCAAACGGTAAACGCCTACTGCCAAGACGAGCAAACGTCCAACGTTTCCAAGCACACCTGGAACGAAGACTGCTCCTCAACACGGAAATAAACTCTGGCCAGGACATCGAAGACGCTATAGACATCTTTTATCAAAATGTCTACAATGCAGCCAAAGCGGCCGCTCCACCTTGCCAACACCAGCGACGCAACCGCCAGCAACCACAGCGCCAACGTCTGGATCCGGTAACACGCACGCTGTTACAAACTAAAAAGCAAACCAAACGTATAATGATTGCTTTGCGGACCCCAGAGTCAGAGAGGGAGTACAGGCAGGTGCAAAATCGTCTCAAAAAGGCACTAAAATCAAGCAAATCCGCATACATCAACGATCAGCTCAAGCAGATTGATACAAATGATCGCTACAAGATGCAAAAGCTGTGGAAGTACACGGACAAGCTTAGACGACAGCCCATACCCAACTGGCCCTTGAAACTCGACGGTACAACAACAACAGCAACTACGACCACCACTGGAGTTAGCAGAGCCACCATCAATTGGACCAGGAGCAGTGAGGAGAAAGCTGAAGCGTTCGCAGCTCACTTGGAAGACCGGTTCAAACCAATATACACCAACAACAGTGACACTCGGGCAGCAATTAGTGAGGAATATCAACAACAACTCCTACTGAAAGCCCAGCAACAACAACAGCAGCAATGTGTTAGTGACAGTGGTAATGTTGATCAGGTGATGCACACACCACCATTCCGGCCAATCACTCCTAGCGAAATCGAGGTGGAGATTGCTATGTTGGACAACAAAAAGTCACCAGGCATGGACAACATAGACAATCTCACCATCAAATCGCTTCCAAAAAAGGCCATCATATATCTCGCTCTCATCTACAACAGCATTTTGAGATATGGTCATTTCCCGAGCCAATGGAAAGCTGCGGCTATCACGATGATTCTAAAGCCTGGCAAACCCACAGAACAAGTATCTTCGTATAGACCGATCAGTTTGCTATCAGGACTGTCGAAGATACTCGAGAAATTGATCATGCAAAGACTATTTGAGTGTGCTGAGTTTGCAAATGCTGTCCCAAACCATCAGTTCGGATTCAGGAAAGAACATGGTACGGAACAACAACTGGCCCGAGTCACCCAACACATCCTAAAAGCGTACGAGAAACGTCAATTTTGCTCTGCAATATTTATTGACATTACGGAGGCGTTCGATAGGGTTTGGCACGAGGGGTTGTTGGCCAAATTGATAAAGTTGCTGCCACCGACACTGTTCTACGTACTCCAGAGTTACCTGAAAGACCGGAAATTCTTGGTTAAGTGCAACGATGGCACAAGATCGAGCCAAAGGATGATAGCCGCAGGAGTCCCTCAAGGTAGCTGCTTGGGCCCCATCCTGTACACCATTTACTCGTCCGACATGCCACTGCCATCCATAGTGATGCTCAATGACTGGGGTGGCCCAACTGCAGCGGAAGTGAGATCGGAGATGCTGCTATCCACCTATGCCGACGACACCATCATCATGTGCAGTAAGAACACCCCGAACGGCGCAATCGCCAGCAACCAGAGGTACTTGAGACACTTCATGGAATGGGCAGATCGATGGTGCATTTAAATAAACGCCAACAAAACAGCCCACGTTATGTTCACACTAAGGAAAACGGAACCGTTTGCTGGAACGCGGCCGCCGTTGCTAAACGGACAGATGATAGCAAACAAAACAAAGCACCGCTACCTTGGGCTGTTGCTTGACCGCAAACTCACTCTCAAGCCGCATGTGACTCAACTAATCCCTAGGCTCTGGGCTGGCTACAAAAAGCTGGAATGGATGTTTGGTAAGAGTTGCAAGCTATCCACACCCTGCAAAGTACTGGTCTACAAGCAATTACTGGCCCCAATATGGCACTATGGGTTGTCAATCTTTGGTGCCCTGTCGTCGAACTCGCAACTACATCGTCTGGATGTCACCCAAAACAAGATGCTACGCAGAAGCACACGAGTGCCATGGTTCACTAGCAATAAAACGATTCGAGACAGACACAACATAAAGAGCGCAGATGACATCTTCCAGAACAGCAGTGCCAGGCTGGCTAGTTCTCTCTTCCTACATCCCAACATAGAGGCGAGGAAGCTCATCTCAAGCCCATATGTGCCACAGCGGCTCGATCGGCCAAAGTACACTGAGCAACTACAAAAGTACATCATTCCACTTCAGCTACAACTGCAGCAACAACAGCAGCAGCAACAACAGACACGACCGCAGCTTGACAACGATGACGAAAGCCTACCCACGCTGGTGAGATTGCAGCATGAGGCAGATATGGTTAGAAGAGCGGAGATACGTGCAACTGCTCCACGCCACCCATTCTTTACCCAACCGCTCCCTGAGGATCGAACGGACGAACGATTTGGTGAGCTTGCAATCAATAACCTGAAACGCAAATACAGGGATGGCCGGATCTCACGTTCTCGGCTGGAAGAGATTGTACAACATCAGCCGGCTACCATACAGGAACTAATCTTACCTGGACTCTATGAAGAGAGGCGTAACCAGATTGAAGCTGCAGCAGACTCCGAGGCGGAAGAGCTACTTACGCTAAACATGGAAAACCTGCAGATTCGCCTAGATCAGGAACTGACTGTGGAGCTGACTCCTGATTAATATACTGTACTTACCTGATGAGCGCGAGTTATACAATTGTCACCACTTACCTCTCCCCCTCAACTACCAACATACTTACCCTTACCCAAAATACCATCCGGCCTCCAATCCACAATAATGTAAACAATACAGTTATAAACACAGCTGCACGACTCATGATTCATATGAACATTCAGTCGCAGCATCATAGCTTGACCCTTCTAAGTACAGAGAGAATCAAACTCTCTCATAAGTAATAATGTAAACAGAGATCAACCAAGCCATCGGCCACAAGCCAATAATGTAAACAGAGATCAAACAAACCATTGAATATAAGAACATGATTGTACAGCAATAGTTTTAGTTTTTACTCACATTCGAAATAAACCACTTCTAAACCATAAACGTTCGGAGTGCTGTATTTATTACCAAAATATATGAACTTAATCATATAAGTGGCGCAGCCGGGTTACGGACCTTAAAATAACACACACTAATAAGTGATTCAGTGCAGCACAGCCTAAGGCATAAGCACAATCAACAAAGTGAAAAAGTGTAACAAAAAGAGCGAAACAAAACAATAAAATGGCAAATGACATAATGGAAACGCAGAGGTGCATTCAAGCACTAACACAAATAATAGTCCATCAACAAAACAATATAAACATGGCAAATCCGGTTACGAGACAACGTAACAACATAGAGAAGGAGACCCGATATCTCCCAACATTTACGGGGGAAGAGGGCACTCTACACGGATTCATTGCGTCGGTGGACCAAATCATGCTGGAATACGGAGCAGATGCGGATCAGGTATTCAGTGTGATCTTCAACACCAAAATCCAAGGACAGGCAAGGACGGTACTCAACATTAATACACCAACGACGTGGGAACAATGCAAGGAGAAGTTGAAGCACCATTATCGACCAAGGACAGACCAGATGGGCCTAACGAGAAAAATAAACAACCTCAAAGTAAGCTCCATTCGAGATTTAGATATAAAAGTCGAAGAAATTACAGATTTTGCTGTTTTTGAAAATAATGAAAGCCTTGTTAATATTTTAAGTGGATTATTGATTCAAAGAGTTAAAGAATTAGCTTCAGGTTCCATGGCAGTCTCATTAATGCCTTTAACTACTCTTCCAGCAGTTAGGGATGAGATAGCCAAGTATATCGGCCTTAACATTGGAAATTTAAATACAAAACTATTAATCCGAAAATACTTTGATAATAACGGACAAAATAACAGCAATGACCAAAATGTTGACAACAACCAAGTAAATGCTAACAATAATAACAAAAACAACAACGTTCAAAAAAGCCAAAACACAAGACGTCAGTATACTAACAATCAACAACCGAATCAAAACAATACTTACAATCAGCAACAGAACAAAAATAATAATTACAATCAGCAACAGAATCAAAGACCAAATTATAACCAACAAAATAAAAACCAAAGCCAAAATACACGACAAAACAATAATGCTCAACAACAGAATTCTCAAGAAGCAATGGAGGTAGATCATTTAGCAGAGGAAGACAATAAAAGTACTGTTGAAATTCCCGAAGATTTTTTTACCCAGTAGCCTCGGATAACAAAAAAATGTTGATAGAAGGAACTATTGAGGGACGCAGATTTCTATTTTTAGTGGACACTGGATCCACAATTAGCATACTTAATACTAACAGAGTACAGAAAAACGTGTATGAAATAATAGAAAAGTATACAAAAACTATTCACACTATTAACACAAAATTTGAAACTGACAATTTTTTGGTAATGACCAAAGCACCAAGTGAATTTCAATATTCACCAAAAATGCGTTCAAGATGGGTGGCTTTACCCCTAGAAATTGGGGTGGATTTCATCCAAAGAAACGTGAAAAATATAAATTTTATAACGAAAACCATTCAACTCATTAATGATGTCGAAATTCCATTCTTGTCCAAGATTCCTGATGAGACTTGTGTACTTGAAGTAAGTGAAATGGAAGACATTAATCTGACAAATTGCAATGTTGAAGAAAGTGAAATAATAAGAACATTAATCAGAAAATTTAAAGGGTTATATTATAAAGAAGGTGATCAATTAACCAACACAAACACAGTAGTACATAATATAAGAACTATTACAGACCAACCGATAAATTCTAAAATTTATAGGTGTTCCCCAAAATATGAAGAAAAAATAAATTACATTCAAGAGAACATAGCTTCAGCCAAAAACAATATATTTTTACCAGAAATACTAACAAAAGAAGAAATTAATAAATTTGAAATAGATTTTTACAAAATTAAACTGATTAGAATGGGCATACTTCAGTACAAAAATAATGCGATTGTCATGGCAATCAAGCTACCAAAAACATTTTGCAAAATAGATATTAAGCTAATCACTCCAATTCCAAATAAAAATTATATTCAAATCGACCAAGAAAATTATATGATCACACAAATTAAAAATAAAACATCCTACTACTATTATAAAGGCGAAAGTTTGTATGTATGGATGTTTGTTACTCTTTCACGTAAAAACTACTAAATGGATTTGAATGAAACTTCACCACAATATAGCTTATACATCAGAATAACACATAGGCTACAATTTTTTAAATTTGGACCACTCCTTCGAGTACCTCCTGAACACTTAATTCTTTTTTTCTCAACTTTAGTACATTTAATAAAGATCAATATGGCTTTTCACAGCATGTAAATTAAATAAATATTTTCGAAGATATCACAGAAGTAAAAAGTAAAATGTAAAGTACAATCATAACAATAACTACCGTACTGTATTTTTTGGAAGTATAGAATCAACACGTACTTAAGAATTATGCCGCGAAAGCGTAAGTCTAATCTTTCCCAAAGCTCTAATAAAGCTCGAACTATGAAAGTAGCTAGACTTAACGAGACGTTTCCACAAGCCCAACTGCGAAGGCTTAAACAAGCAGAGCATGAGGCAGCTCAAAGAGCTGCTGAGACACCCGAACAGTCCCAGGATCGACGTCGACAGCATGCTGAGTATATAGCATCTCAACGGGCTGCGGAGACACCCGAACAGTCTCAAGCTCGACGTCAACAGAACGCTGAATATCTGGCATCTCAACGGGCTTCTGAGACACCCGAACAGTCTCAAGCTCGGCGTCTTCAGCAAGCGACTTACATAGGGTCCCAAAGAGCTACTGAAACTGTTGAAGCTGCTGAAGCTCGCAGACGCGCTGTTGCTGAAAGGGCAAAACAGCGACGATTAATATTTACAAGAAACGCGTGGGGAGTATTCGATAAAGCTGCATTTGAGTACGATGAAACTCTTGATTACGAAAGCCACAAGCTTATAAAAATAGAAGCGATGAATAAAGAATGCAGATTTTGCGGTGCTCTTAAATGGAAAGAGGAAGCTGCAGGTATGTGTTGTTCGGGAGGAAAAGTAGTTCTTCCTTCAATAGACGAGCCTGTTGAACCTCTTAAAGAACTTTTTTCAAATGAAACAGATGAGTCTCGCCGTTTTTTAAAAAACATAAGAAAATACAATACATGCTTCCATATGACATCTTTTGGAGCTGATAACATTGTGTCGATGCCAGGATTTTGCCCGACTTTTACAATCCAAGGGCAAATATACCACACAATTGGCTCTTTGCTTCCTGCTACTAATTCGCAACCAACATTTTTGCAAGTTTATTTCATGGGTGATGAGGAAGCACAAGTTGATAGGCGTTCTGAGTACGTACCGGGTGTGGAAAGAAACACAGTTCAAAAAATACAAAAAGTTCTACATGATCACAACGTTTTAGTGCATGAATTTAAAATGGCTAAAGATAGAGTGACTTGCGATAATTACAAGGTCGTGATACACTCAGATCGTGTACCACGTGGTGAACACGAAAGACGATACAATGCCCCGACCACAAACGAAATAGCTGCCGTAGTAGTTAGTACTGAACAAACTGCGTCTCGGGACATTGTTATTCAGGCGCACGATGGCCGGCTTACTAGAGTTCCGGACACTCATAGATTTTATGATGCTCTCGAGTACCCGATAATTTTTTGGAAAGGACAAGAGGGGTACAGTTTTGATATTCCTCAGACAAACCCAGTTACAAAACAGCCTATACCGAACAAAAAAGTGTCGTGCAAAGACTTTTATGCGTATCATATGATGGTACGTCGCAACAATTTTAATTTATTGCTTCGATGTAGGCTTCTCTTTCTTCAGTTTTTGGTGGACATGTATGTCAAAGTGGAGAGTGAGCGCTTAAGGTTTATTGCTTTAAACCAGAGGTGGGCAAGCTCACATACTATCAAAGTTTTTACACGCATTAGTATGCGTAATTTGCATTGAAGCAGCGGATGCTTATAGTGTACGTGTAATTTTGTGCTGCTTGCCGCGGCAGAGGGCCTATGCACGCGTGCATACGAATTTCGACTTGTGCCCACCTCTGCTTTAAACCAAACAAAACTGCGAGCAGAAAACTATATACATTTACAAGACGCGGTCAGGAATGATGCGGATTTAGATCCAAACAATTTGGGTCAATTGGTAATACTCCCATCGTCATTTGTAAATAGCCCGAGATATCTTCATGAGTACACGCAGGATGCGTTCACATACGTGCGTAACTACGGGAGGCCTGATCTGTTTATTACAATGACATGTAATCCCGCTTGGCCAGAAATTACTAAAGAGCTCATTCCATGTCAAAATGCAACAGACAGACATGACTTAACAGCCAGGCTATTTAAAATAAAAGTACAAAAATTGGTTGCTCTACTTACAAAAGGTAAAATATTTGGAGATATGAAGTGTTTCATGTACTCGATCGAGTGGCAAAAAAGAGGTCTGCCTCACGTGCACTTACTACTGTGGTTGACGGAAAAATTACGCCCAAACCAAATTGATGAAGTCATAAGTGCGGAAATACCAAATCCAGAAAGTGATCGAAAACTCTACGATACTGTAACCAAAAATATGATTCACGGTCCCTGTGGTGCACTAAATCCGTCATCACCATGCATGAAAGAAGGAAAATGCACCAAAAAGTATCCAAGGGCGCTTTTAAAAGATACTCAAACTAACGACAAAGGCTATCCTTTGTACAGGCGTAGAGCACCAGGAGATGGCGGCCGTACGATAACTCTAAAAACCCGAGGTGGAACACAGGAAGTATTGGTTGACAATAGCTGGATTGTCCCATATTCTCCTATTCTGTCTAAGATTTATAACAGTCACATAAATGTAGAGTTCTGCAATACTGTACAGGCGATAAAATATATTTGTAAATATATAAACAAAGGCAGCGACCAGGCTATTTTTAACATTCGACAGCAAGGGAATGTTAATATTGACCAGAGAGATGAGGTGCAAACGTATCGAGCCGGTAGATATGTAAGTAGTAACGAAGCAGCGTGGCGGATCTTGGGTCTGCCTCTGCATGAAAGACACCCAACAGTCACTCACCTTGCGGTTCATCTGCCTAATGGTCAGCGGATTTACTTCACTGAAAACAATTTTAGAGAGAGAATGGCCGCACCACCTAAGACGACACTAACTGCATTTTTCCTGCTTTGCCAAAATGACGCATTTGCAAAAACATTACTTTATGTTGACGTACCCCGCTACTATACATGGAACGTGTCGTCGAAAGAATGGAAACGTCGTTTACAAGGTACACCTGTCGACGGCTGGCCAGGTGTGAAGGAAGGAGATGCTCTTGGGCGCATTTACACAGTGCATGTTAGTAACTTCGAATGTTACTGTTTGCGAATGCTGCTGAATGTAGTACAGGGCCCCACTAGCTTCTTGGATCTAAAAACAGTTGACGGCCAAGAACTTGAAACTTTTCGACAAGCGTGTGAGAAGTTGGGGTTGTTGGAAGATGACAACCACTGGGATGCCACAATGGAAGAGGCAGTGCTGTGTCGCTCTCCTTCGCAAATAAGAGAACTTTTTGCAATATTGATATGCACTTGCGGTTTATCCAATCCTCTTCAACTATGGGATAAGTATAAATCTGCATTATCGGAGGATATCTTGCATAGATTTGAAAGGATGGATCAAGTCAACAATGATCTATGTTTCAATGAAGCACTGAGACATATAGAGGATAAAATAATAACGATTTCCGGTAAGAAATTGTCCGACTTCGGTATGCCTACACCAGAGCGTCGAGGAGAGTTGTCGACCGATTTGATCAAAGAGCTAAGCTACGATATTGCTTTATTAGACGCTCAGGTCAGCGAAACTGAACCACGCCTGCTACCCGAACAAAAAAAATGTATAACAAAATATTACAACGAGTTGAGCTTGACAAAGGCGGCCTTTTCTTTCTTGACGCCCCAGGCGGTACAGGTAAAACATTTTTGCTTAATTTGCTTCTAGCAAAAATTCGTAAGGACCGTAAAGTTGCATTAGCGGTGGCTTCCTCTGGGATCGCTGCAACATTGCTGAGCGGTGGACGAACGGCACATTCGGTTTTTAAATTACCTCTTAATCTGGCGAGCGAAGAAACCCCAACGTGCAACATCAGTAAGAGCAGTGCCCGTGGAGCCCTCTTGCAAAAATGTATGCTGATCGTGTGGGACGAGTGCACTATGTCACACAAACGCGCCATTGAGGCGCTTGATCGCTGTCTACAAGATATTCACAGCAATCGAAAGTTGATGGGTGGTGTGGTAGTGTTATTGGCAGGGGGATTTTAGACAGACTTTACCTGTTATCGAGAGAGGCACTGCAGCAGATGAAATTAACGCATGTCTAAAAGCCTCATATCTTTGGTCTAAAGTTGAAAAGCTTTATCTTACCACTAACATGCGAGTCCAGTTATTCAGCGATGTCGAATCAGGAGCATATGCTCAAAAACTGCTAGAAATTGGTGAAGGCCACCTAAACACCGACCAAGAAGGTATGGTCCTATTTACACAGCAATTTTGTCATGCTGTGGAGACAGAAAACGAACTTATTGAACAAGTTTTTCCTAATCTGCAACAAAATATTCATAACGAAAATTGGTTGTGTGAAAGAACCATATTGGCACCAAAAAATGAGACTGTTGCGAAAATAAATAAAAAAATCTTGGCCGAAATAAACAGCGAAACATCAGTGTACAATTCCATTGACACAGTTATGTCATTCGATGACACTACAAGTTATCCTGTAGAGTTCCTAAACTCTTTAGAGTTGTCCGGGGTGCCATCACACAAGTTGGAATTAATGGTAGGTGTACCCGTTTTGTTAATGCGTAACCTGGATGCGCCAAGATTATGCAACGGTACTCGGTTGCGAGTTACCGAATTAGGAAGGCATATAGTGAAGGCTACAATTTTAACTGGAGAAGCCAAGGGAGACAATGTTCTTATACCGCGCATCCCAATCATACCCAACAACTTGCCATTCAATTTTAAACGCCTGCAGTTCCCATTAAAAGTCGCATTTTCAATGACGATCAACAAATCGCAGGGTCAAACCTTGAAGGTAGCAGGCCTACATCTGGGCACGCCATGTTTTTCTCACGGTCAGCTTTATGTGGCTTGCTCACGTGTTTCCAAAGCGAAGAATCTGCATGTTTATGCTGAAGGAAAAAGATCGTTAAATGTAGTTTATAGGAGCATACTGTAGCCGGACTGGTACATACACACTGTGTACCACACAGTATACATAGATAAACATAACATAATCTGTAACATTACATACACGCGATCCCTCTATCTTTATACTTTATGCTTTTCTGTTATAAGTGTACTGATGTAAGCGTACTGATGTATGTGCTTTGTAGTTTGTAAGCGAGAGACGGACGATCAGTCTTCGTCAAGCAATGAAATAAAGTGGTCATACGTGTGCGAAACCTTTTGCGTTTTATTATTTGTAAGAAATAAGAAACATTTGTCTACCACAATACTGCTGTAGCTATCTAAAGGCCTATGATTAGGGCTCTGCAGTGCTTAGTTACCGTATTTCTTACTTATTACTAGACTAGACGGGACGAACCTGAAGTCCAAGCGAACGAAGTCGCGGGCAAAAGCTAGTATGATTATAAAGAAAATATTATTTTAAGAGAACTAAAATTAAGCAAAAGTTGTACACTAAATAATAATTGCAAATTCATATTCAACAACAAATCAAGCATTGAACAAATAGATGATGAAACACTTATCATAAGAAACGCAAAAAACTCAAAACTAAATCAAAATTGTGACAATAGAAACATCATTTTAAATGGACACTACCTTTTACAGTTTGTAAATTGCAAAATTATTGTATTTTCTGAAACTTTTTCAAACGAACAAATAGAATTCTATGATAGATTTTTCTACCCAACCGACGTATTAAACCAAACATACAAAAATAATATAAACTTTGAACATTTTACGATACAAAACTTTGAAAATTTAAAAGAAATAACCGAATTAAAATATCACAAAAAGTTGGTTATGGAATGGCAATAGCCCTCGCATTAATCATACTAGCACTAGCACTTTATATGTATATTAAACTTAAGAAGACAAATATTAACATTAAAGTAAGAAGAATTCAGGAGAATTCAAACTCTGGTGGTGGAGGAGTTATACAATTGTCACCACTTACCTCTCCCCCTCAACTACCAACATACTTACCCTTACCCAAAATACCATCCGGCCTCCAATCCACAATAATGTAAACAATACAGTTATAAACACAGCTGCACGACTCATGATTCATATGAACATTCAGTCGCAGCATCATAGCTTGACCCTTCTAAGTACAGAGAGAATCAAACTCTCTCATAAGTAATAATGTAAACAGAGATCAACCAAGCCATCGGCCACAAGCCAATAATGTAAACAGAGATCAAACAAACCATTGAATATAAGAACATGATTGTACAGCAATAGTTTTAGTTTTTACTCACATTCGAAATAAACCACTTCTAAACCATAAACGTTCGGAGTGCTATATTTATTACCAAAATATATGAACTTAATCATATAAGTCGCGTCCACCTGAAAAGAAAAAGTTAGTGTATGATCACAAATATGCTATACTTACCTATTGTGTGCATCCACACCATCCTCACCGTCGCCACCAAGAACCTGTAAAGAGAAGAAAATATGTTGTTACTCACATGTCATCAAATGCAATCTGCATAACAGCGTGGCAGGCTGCTGTGCGACAAATTGCATGCATCTCACTAACATCCAGCACTTGGCAATACGCAC
Organism: Scaptomyza pallida; assembly: GCA_018152965.1. Lineage (NCBI taxonomy): Eukaryota > Metazoa > Arthropoda > Insecta > Diptera > Drosophilidae > Scaptomyza > Scaptomyza pallida. The sequence goes on along the minus strand of JAECXP010000228.1, from coordinate 445,781 downwards.
ATGGATGAAACAAGATGACTATAAACACCTACAGCAACACCACACACCACATCTGAAAGGTACATCCCTTAGCTTTCGTATGGTTGCATCCGCATCCCTGTCGGATGTTCACAGCGATTTTTCGTTATACCAAACGAGAATTGCCTTTTTCGCCATACGAAGGCGTCACGGTCTCCACTGCCATCGTCGTGCATCCACACCATCTCCATCGCTGCCGTCAAGAACCTGCAAAGAGAAGAAAATATGTTGTTATTTACATGCCATTAATTGCAATCTGCATAGCAGCGTGGCAGGCTGCTGTGCGACAAATATATGCACCTCACTAATATCCAAAACTTTGCAATTCGCACATGGATATAATACGACGACTAAGACCAACAGCAGCGTCGTCACGTACATCACCGGAAAAATAAATACTTCAGCTTTCGTATGGTGGCATCCGCATCCCTGTCGGATGCTCCTAGCAGAATTTCACCATACCTAACGAAATTTGCCTTTTACGCCATACGAAGGCGTTACGGTCTCCACTGCCATCGTCGAGTTACACTCCGACGGCATTGCACATGGGCAGCCAGCTAAGCCTCAATCACACCCGGCACCTGAAAGAAAAGGAAAAGTTAGTGTGTTATTTAAAATACTCTATACTCACCTGAAGAGCGCGCCCCACCATCTCCATCGCTGCCGTCACTAACCTGAAATGAGAAGAAAAAATTGTTTATTAAAAATGTAAACATGCCAATTCACACACGGGTTAAAAATGATGTAAACAAACGCCGACAGCAACACCACTCACCTCGTTAGAAAGGTAAGCTCATCAGCTTTTGGTGGGAACCGCATCCCTGTCGGATGCTCCTAGCAACTTTGGTCATACCAAATGATAATTGCCTTTTCTGCCATACGAAGGCATCAGGGTCTCCTCTTTCGTCATCGAGTTATACTCCGACGGCGTTGTGTACGACCTGCCAACTACGCTGCAACTATATCTAGCAAAGACACCTGTAAGAAAAAGGGAAAAATTAGTGTATTACTCGTAATACTCTATACTTACCTGTTGCGTGCATCCACACCATCTCCATCGCCGCTGTCATCACCTGTAAAGAGAAGAAAATAATGTTATTAACATGTCATTAAATGCAACATGCATTGCAGCGTGGCATGCTGCTATGCGCTACTGCATACATACCTGGATCAAATATATACGCATGCGCCCGCCTATGCCACACGCTGAACGTGTGCGCAGCCATATGACGGACGCATTGCAGCAACTACGGTCAGGATGCGACCAGGAATATCACGCACACGCGGGGCGTCACTATCATCATATTGTGGCACCAGTGCGAAACATCCATTGGCATCCTTCATGATCCAGCTCCAGCTCCAAATGTTGTTGTCCACCTGAAAAGAAAAAGAAAAGTTTGATTAATTAAAAGTCAAATTTTTCGGAATTTTCAGCACCAATGATGCGCCAAGTCCATGCGCTGTGAATGTTATGTCCAGTCTTGGCTACTTGGCGGCACCAGCAACAGCAACAGCATCAACGCCAATAAGCTGAAACGTGGAAAATACAAGTGCGTCAACTACATCATTATGCGCGCCTGCCGGCACGCATACAGCACCCAGTTCCAGTTTCAGTTCCAGCTCCAGCACCAGCACCAGCACCAGCACCAGCTCCAGCTACAGCTCCATTGTTGATGTGCAACTGAAAAGAAAAAGAAAATCTTGATTAAAACCAAGATTTTCGGAATTTTCAGCACCAATGATGCGCCCAGTCCATGCGCTGAGAATATTATGTCCAGTCTTGGCAAACGCGCGGCATCAGCCCCAGCATCACATCAACGCCATTAACCTGTAAAATGGAAAAAACATGGTTTAAACACACACAAACCTACCAATACTCACCTAGCATCCCGAACGGCATCCTGCGGCATACATTTGCATCATCCTTCGGCAACAGCTCCAGTCGTCATAAATCTGTAAAGAAAAAGAGAAAATCATGTTAATATTTAAGTTTTATGTATTAATGTATTTTTCTGCCAATTCTGTGTCTTTATTGCGTGTGCATATGCACTCGCAACTAACACTTAAACAGCTGTCCAACTTCTCAGCAATGTCATAGATTAATGATACATATAGATTTGAAAATAGCAGAAAGCAGTTTACAGCGCTGTTAACTAATTCACATACAAACCAGCTCGGGATATTTTAACCAAAAACTGCTTTACGCATCGACAATTGTCAGCTGCGTTTGTTTTCATTCTGGCTGGTATGAGTCGTCCCGCCATTTCACAAGTGTTTTTATCCCTCTTTTGTTTTGATTATGCATAGCTGTATGTGAATTTCGCTTTAAAGCGCTAGAGCGCTGACATGTATACATATGTACATAGACACACTTCTCATAGTATGTATGTATGTATTTGTGTAAACAGCGTTTGTTTTGATTATGAAATATTTTGCGTCTGTTAGCGGCTTATTATTTTTACTAATAATATTTATTTTCATTTTTTTTTATTCTAGTAAAAAAATTGATAAAGTTTTATGCTATTGAATAATTAAATATTTTATAAATAAAAATCATTGAAAAATATTATAATTTAATGATTGCAATTTAAAATTTATAGAAATGTAGGTACATTAACCATTTAACAAAATATAACAAAAATTAATTTATCATAGATTATTTTCCATCGTCCATGCAATAATAAAATATAAAACATATAAACAAGTTAAATTAAAAAAAGAAAAAGAAGTTGTCTCGATCGGGATTTGAACCCAGGACCTTTCGACCTGTAAAAAGAGCATAAGAATTCTTCCCTCCATACCACCAGGGCTTGTTAGTAGCGGTTGTCAAAATAGTAACTTAACCAAAAGAAAAATGGTTTTTACATGGTTTTTAAATGATTCTTTTGACATATTTTATTGTGCTGAAAACTTAAAAAAGCATATATTATCTGAAACATAAAAAATTTAAAACATATAAAACATTCAAACAAACAGACAAGTCAACTAAAAAATTTCAATTTATTCAAAAATCTTAAAACTAGTTATAATGAAATTATAATTAAAACATATAAAAATAATAATAATAAATTGTTGCAAAACCTGCAACTTGAGTTGCAAACTATAAAAATTTAATTTTCAGCTATTTTTAAAGTTTGCAACTCATGTTGCAGGTTTTGTATTTCTTCCTTCATTTCGTTTTTAACTTCTGTTTTTACATTTTCCATGCACTTTTCGAATTTTTTTTCCATCTCATTCTGTTTTTTTATGACAATATTTAATTTTTTATTCATCATGGTAATTTTTTTGTGCAGCGTTTGCTGCTGACGCTTGTTTAAGTTTCTTTGCGAATGACGCATCCGCTCCACTCGGCGTTGCTGTGGCGTATTTGTTTCCGGACGCTGCCGCTGCTGCTGGTGTGTCTGCTCCTGCTGCTGCGGTGGAATAGGCATCTGCTGTGGCGGCACAATATATTGCTGCTGCTGTGGCAGAAGGAGTTGGTGTTGCTGTTGCGGCAGTTGATGATAATATTGCGGCGGTGGCTGCAGATATTGGGGATATTGTGGCAGTGGCCATTTTGCAGGCAAACCATTATTCCAATAATTATAAGACATTGCGACTGCCTCGCTTGCGTTCACTTTATGAAATGAAATGAAGCAATGCGTAAATTCACTTTAAGGTACATATATCCGAGAATAAATAGGATACAGTTATAACTGTAAATTTACGAAAGGCCAGTCAAAGAAATATATATGCATCTTGTACCTACACACACACATAATATGCGCAGTTCTTGTATGTATGGATGTCAGCGCTTATGTAGATCAAGTCAAACAAAAAAATTGATATACACACGGACTAATATAAATATGTATGTTTGACACTCGCTTTTATCAAGCCCTAGTGGCGTGAAGGGAAAACTGCCGTCTTGCAGGTCTCGTTGCGACAGTAAATCTCACAACGAGCGCAGAATGCGTCTTCCTTATCGTTGTTTACTTTATCATTACTTTTAACTGGGCTTTCCTCTAAATTATTAGCCTCATCGCTTTCATTATCAATGCCATTTTCTTGCATATCCATAATTGGGTGGACATTTCTTTTCAGCCTCTGTTTGTTTAGATCATTGGGGTGAAAATGCTTTCCACATATATAAAGCCGGCTGTGATCTTTAAATCCCGGCTTTATGTCACACATTGACACCCACTCAGACCGTTTTTTTGGGTCGCTGGGAAAACAGTGTAATACTGAAGGGGGTTGCTGCTGTTGCAGTCAATAATGCAGCAGTACCTGATTGGTACGTGAATTTTAAAATGGCTTTCGTGCCTTGGTTTATTATTATGACCTATAAATCGGGAAAATAATAAAATATTTTAAATATTAAATACATAAGTTATATAAATTTAATAAATATCTAAAAGGTCGTAGAGCCCTAAATTTAGCACTTTGTCTGACGAAGGCATACCAAGATATTTGCAAAGTTGCAAAGCTTTAGCTTAAAGGGTGTCGAAAATAGTTGCGTTCATACAAACAGACGGACGGACGGACACCATGACGGACATTGCACAAACCCAATATACTATAATACTTTTGGTATGAATGTATAACAAGTAAGAAGAATCCCGACTAGGACATACCCTTAACCCCATATGTAACTCATACAGTCATTTGCGTGTATTTACCCAGTACCAAAATGACCAAACATCAAACTGCGATATCTCCGGTGTTTCTTAACCGATTTTGATCAAATTTTTTAAATGTTCCTTATATTATCTATAGCTTTAAGCCTCATTTTCACAATTCAACATTTTTTTGTTATCGGTTTTCGATACCGTGTATCTCGGAAACCAGAAGTGTTATCGAAATGTTGATAATTATCGAAAATTTGCGCATGGTTTAGGAGAGTTTAAGTTTCAAGTTTGAAGTCTCTAGCTCTTATAGTCACTGAGATCTAGGCGTTCATACAGACGGACAGACAGACGGACGGACGGACAGACGGACATGGCTAGATCGACTCGGCTGTTGATGCTGATCAAGAATATGTACACTTTATAGGGTCGGAGATGCTTCCTTCTGTCTGTTACATACATTTGCACAAAACCATTATTCCCTTATTTACCCATTTTATGGGTTAAGGGTATACAAAGCACACATGGACACACTTACACAGGTGCAAGGTCAGCATAGAACCAACTTTAATTTTTTGCTGCATAATGCACTCCTTCTCGAAGTGCAGGTTACACACCCGACTTCGCGTATTTAATTTAGATATCTGAATATTCAGATTCTCACACCACTCTTTCTCCTCACCATACGGCACACGAAAAAGTTTGTTGCCACCAACGCAGCCGACCACTAAACACTTAAATTCGATTGTTTTATTATGATTTTCCATATTGTTATTAAGCTTATTAGTCACTTTAATATTTATATTTGTTTTTAATTGTTAAATAAAGTTTTGCTTTTGCACAATTTAAAAACAATTTGATATTCGACCGAATCGCTTAAATCAACATGTATAAATGCAATACAAGCGCAAAAAACGTACGGTAAATTAAGTTTCTATTATACATAATGTTTTCATTCGCAAAGCAAAAGGAATAGCATATAATTGCATTAAATACTCTTTTCATACATTATCAGTCGGAGGTGATCGTGGCGCAGTTGTTTAAGTGCATGACTCCCACGGCAAACCTTATTTTGCCCAACCAGAGCGAGTTCAAACCCCAATATTGTTATTTCCTTTTTTTCATTTTAATATTCAAAATATTGAATTTAATTTTTTTTAATATTTATTTATTATTTATTTAAAAATATTAAAATAATTAGACAACTAAACATATACTATGTATATCATATTTAAGAATATTCTGTTCATATTCATTCAATTGCGCAAAGTTCATGCAAAGCAAAAGTCAAAGCAATTGCCAATCTCGAGTTTTGTCACAACAACAAGAGAAATGAATGAGAATGAAGAGTGGCAACGTTTAATTATGTCTCTCGCATCGCACACTTTGGAATCAAAACAAAAGCCCAACAAAATAATAGCGGACTTTTGTTTTGTCTCCAGCCTTATCCATTTATCCACCACCAGCTGATGGTAAACAAACCGCCAAGTAAAAAGAAAGCAGTTTTTTCGTCCCGAGCTGGTTTTATGCGAATTACCATTTCTGTTAAAAAATCCCACTGCTATTTTCAAATCTATATGTATCATTAATCTATGTCAATTAACAGGCGACAAGCAGTGCAAAACACCTCACTGCAAAATAACATCAAAAACGGCAACAATCCCAATAATACTACAAATCATAAAGTAAAAACTAATAATAACACATTAAATGACTTCGTTGGAGAACAACAACAAGAAGAAGGGAAACTACAACAACCACCACCACTACTGGACCCAGCAACAATTACAACTCCAACTAAATCTGCAAGCAGCAACAACAACGTTAACGAGCAAGCAGTGCCACTACGTAATCTGAACAGAGCTGTTCAGAGAACACGTAATGAAGTAGCAGCTGAGCCTACAGCCACTACAACTATGGGCTCGCAACAACAACAGCAGCAAGAACATAGTTCGCCACTAAAGAGGCGACGACGGCCATGCATCGACTCGAATAAATCCGATGAAGACGAATATGTCGATGTAGAGACCGTGCACGCTTCTCAACATCCAACGGAAGGAGTGCCAGTACATAGGGCGAATGCAGTTATGCAATCGCCTGGATACGTAAGCAGATTCTTCAGGGATATGGAGGAAATGCAGAAAAGAGCGAAAAAGTCCAAAGCCAATGGCAGCAACAGCAACAACAAAAGCCCAAATGGCGATACGGACATAGTTTCGCAGCAATCACCGCAACAGCATTTGCAGCAGCAAACACAACAAACACTGCAATTGCTGCAACAACGACAGTCTGTGCGAGAAATTAATATTGGCAAGAAAATCCCAATATTATTTCTGTCAAAAGTGCCTGACGATGGTATTGTGCCGTTCACCAACAAGCTGTTGAGCATTCCAGCTGTAGGCGCATTCAAAACCAGGTTAACAGCGAGCAACGGCCTAAGAGTGATAAGTGCGGATATGGAAACATACGAAGCCATTCACGCTACTCTGGCCAAAGACCACGTTCCACTGCACACCCATCAGCCAAAGAAGAGCAGAGGCTTGAGGGTGATCATCCGGAAACTCCATCAATCCACACCATGCGAGTACATCAAGAATGAACTGAAAGCCAACGGTTTCAACATCAGATTCATTCGCAGGATGAAGCATCGGTTCACTGGTAAGCCACTAAACCTAATTGAGCTGGAAGTTGAACCATCTAGCAACGGTGCTCATCTAGGTATTCTCAAGATTGAGTCTCTGGGCAACCAAGCTATTGCAGTTGAACGCATGGCAAAGCCACGTGACCCAGTCCAGTGCTATCGCTGCCAGGCATTCGGACACACGCGCAACTACTGCCGCAGACCATACCGCTGTATGAAATGCGCAGGCGACCACGAGACCAAAAAATGCAAGAAGCCAAAGCAAGAGCTGGCCAAATGTGCTAATTGCAGCGAAAGCCATGTGAGCAGCTATAAAGGCTGTGTCAAATATAAAATAGCAAGAGACCAGATGCGCGCGAATAAAGTGATTGGTGGCGTGATCTATAAACAGCATCCACGGCACCAGCAATACAAATATCAATTGCAACAACAGCGACGAGATCAACGCAACCACCAACGCTATACTCACCACCAGCAGCAGCAACAACACCACCAGATGCAGCAGCAGCCACAACAAAACAACAACGTGGACACCAATACTGCCGGAAACCGCATGAAGACCAAAAACTGGTATGCGCGTAACGGCAACGGACAACAGCAGCAGCATAAGCAGCAGCCACTACATGCAACCAACTGGATCAACAAGCAGAAGCAGAGACGTTCACCAGTCGGGCAAAAGTAGCAACAGCAGCAGCAACGACATCAGCAGCAGCAGTTTACTCCTCAGCCAGCCATTAACCAGTCAACACCAACATCGATGATTGCAACTACAGCCATAGCACCACCAATAGCAAACTCACCAATACCAGCTTCAGAGCAGCAAAAACCACATCCACTTGACGCATTTGAGGCAAAACTGAATGTTATGTTGGAAGTATTGGAAAATTTGGTTAAAATAAAAGCAGGTACACTAAAGCCATGTGAGAGTACATCTCCGCGTTTAAATCCAGTTATGGAAACGGATGCCTGCTATTACAACTAAAAAGCAATCGTCAAACTGGTCATATCCAATTGGCCCGCCCCCAGTCAATGTCCTGTGTCGGACGTCCTACTCGGCCTGGCATCAGCACGGTGGGTGATCAATTATTGGATATGCGCCATTAAGTCCAGCAATGGGCAACAATAGTCAGCGGTATGCTCCAGCAACTCATCCACAGCAACAACACCAGCGTAGAAAGAAGAGGAAAAAACGGATTAGCATTGATACCCAAAATCATTCACTATTCGTCAACTTACCCCTGATGCAACTCCAGCTCGCTCACCTGAAAAGAGAAAATAAAAGAGTTTTAAAGGACTATATACTTACCTTAGGCACGCGTTCACACCATCTCCAGCGTCGTCGCCTCGAACCGCCATGAACCTGAAAAGAGAAAAAAGTAAATAAATGTTAATTAAAAAATACAAGTTTTTGAATACAGCACATTATGCATAAGCAGCGTGGCAGGCTGCTGTGCTATAACGATATGCATCCTGTCAACATCTAGGATCGGGTCGCCACTACGTCATTGAATCATCATCCCAACATCAATGGCATCTCACTCACTGGTCTCACTTCGGCAGTCATTAAATCCATCGTCAATTCACACATGGACACAACACGACAATCAACACCACCAGCAGCGTCAACATGTACCTCATTGGATAGGTACATTCATAAGCTTTCGTATGGTGGCATCCGCAGACCTCTCGGATGCTCCTAGCAATTTTTCGTAGTACTAAACGAAAACTGCCTTTTGTGCCATACGAAGGCATCAGGGTCACAATTGTCGTCGCTGAATTCTTCGCCGACGGCATTGAATATGGCCAGCCACCTAATGCTCCAATCACACCCAGCTAGTTACCTGAAAGAAAATAAAGGACAAGTTAGTGTATTATCTAAAAATGTACTATACTTACCTAAAGAAAGCGCGTCCACACCATCTCCCTCGTGCCGCCATTAACCTGAAAAAGAGAAGACAAATGTATAAACGTTTTTAACTAACAACATAATATGCATCAGCAGCGTGGCAGGCTGCTGTGCGTAAATGATACGCATCTTAACATCCTCTGGATAGTATCGTCACTTCCCCGTTGGATCAGCATCTCAACACCAACGGCATCTACCACGGACATCCACCATCACAGCGTCCAGCGAGTTAATCTGAAAAAAAAAGAGAGAAAAATAAAATGTTCATTAACAAAAAGAATAAACATAATATTGGAGACGATATTATTGTCATTATTACCTGTAAACACAACCACAACAGCTCTCGTCAATCAGCAATCAGCCAACATGCGTCACAAATTGCAAAAATGTAACAGTACCTGCCTACAATCGCCAACCATGTAGCCACCTGTACTATCTGCAAATAAATATTGAAATTTAAAACGGAATTTTACCAATTGCTAATACTGGTCTATTAGCAATTTTGTGTGATTTTTCAAAATCACGTTCGATTTAAAATATGCTTACCGATGCCATATTCATTAGTGATATTGATGGCACATAAGTAGCCCCCTCATGCTACAGACAAAACATGAGTTCTAAGCATCCGTCACGTATCCTGCTCTATGCGGGGAGTGAGCACGCATATGCACATGCATACGCACATAGCTACGCTTTGCTATAAAAAGAAAAGCAAATTCCGTATGAAAATTAACATGCAACTTGTGAATACAGTTCCTTACCGAAAAGTGAACTAACTTCACGCTCGTCTGCAATCAATATGGTCAAGCGTTTGACCGAATCTGCAATAACCACTACGCAAATAAAGGCTGAAAGTCCAGCAATACCACAGCTGGCAACTCTCCGCTTCGTCAACATCACCTGCAAATGAAAAAAGGAGTGTCTTAATACGAATTTAATATACTTACCTGATGAGAGCGCGTCCACACCATCTTCAACGTCGCCGTCACTAACCTGAAAAGAGAAGAAAATATTGTAATATACATGCCAATAAAATGCAATATGCATAGCAACGTGGCAGGCTGCTGTGCGTCAGGTTTATGCATTTTACTTACATCTAGCAATTAACAATACGCGCATGGATGAAACACGACGACCAACACCACCAGCAGCGTCGTCATATACCTCATCAGAAAGGTACGTCTCTTAGCCTTCGTATGGTGGCATCCGCATCCCTGTCGGATGTTCCAGTCAAAATTTCGTCATACCCAACGAAATTTGCCTTTTCTGCCACACGAGGGCATCTTGGTCGCAATTGTCGTCGTCGAGTTATACTCCGACGGCTAATCGTATGGCCAGCCACCTAAGCCGCAATCACATCGGGCACCTGAAAGAGAGAAGACAAAGTTAGTGTATTATTCGTAATATGCTATACTTACCTGTTGCGTGCATCCACACCATCTCCATCGCCGCCGTCAAGAACCTGCAAAGAGAAGAAAAAATGTTAATAACACGACATCAAATGCAACATGCATAGCAGCGTGGCAGGCTGCTGTGCGACAATTTTATGCATTTTACTTACATCCAGCAATTGGCAATACGCGCATGGATGAAACACGACGACCAACACCACCAGCAGCGTCGTCATATACCTCATCAGAAAGGTACGTCTCTTAGCCTTCGTATGGTGGCATCCGCATCCCTGTCGGATGTTCCAGTCAAAATTTCGTCATACCTAACGAAATTTGCCTTTTTTGCCATACGATGGCATCTTGGTCGAAATTGTCGTCGTCGATTTATACTCCGACGGCTAATCGTATGGCCAGCCACCTAAGCCGCAATCACATCGGGCACCTGAAAGAGAGAAGACAAAGTTAGTGTATTATTCGTAATATGCTATACTTACCTGTTGCGTGCATCCACACCATCTCCATCGCCGCCGTCAGAACCTGCAAAAAGAAGAAAATATGTTGTTATTTACATGCCATTAATTGCAATAAGCATAGCAGCGTGGCAGGCTGCTGTGCGACAAATATATGCACCTTATTAATATCCAAAACTTAGCAATTCGCACATGGATATAAAACGATGACTACAAACACCAGCAGCGTCATCATGTACATCACTGGAAAGGTACTTCCCTCAGCTTTCGTATGGTGGCATCCGCATCCCTGTCGTCATCATCAGCGATTTCTCGTTATACTAAACGAAAATTACCTTTTTCGCCATACGAAGGCATTTCGGCCGCAATTGTCATCGTCGAGTTTCACTCCGACGGCACGGTATATGGCCATCCAGCTAAGCCTCAATCACACCCGGCACCTGAAAGAAAAGGAAAAGTTAGTGTGTTATTTAAAATACTCTATACTCACCTGAAGAGCGCGCCCCACCATCTCCATCGCTGCCGTCACTAACCTGCAAAGAGAAGAAACATTTGTTTATTAAAAATGTAAACATGCCAATTCACACACGGATTAAAAATGATGTAAACACACGCCGACAGCAACACCACTCACCTCGTTAGAAAGGTATGTTCATCAGCTCTCGTATGGTGGCATCCGCATCCCAATCGGATGCTCCTAGCAATTTTTGGTTATACCAATCGAAATTTGCCTTTTGCCATACGAAGTCATCACGGTCTCCACTGTCATAGTCGAGTTACACTCCGACGGCACTGTATATGGCCAGACACCTAAGCCGCAATCACATCCGGCACCTGAAAGAGAAAAGGAAAAGTCAGTGTATTCTTGTAATACCCTGTAATTACCTGTTGCGTGCATCCACACCATCTCCATCGCCGCCGTCATCACCTGTAAAGAGAAGAAAATAATGTTATTAACATGCCATTAAATGTTACATGCATAACAGCATGGCAGGCTGCTGAGCGCTACTGCATACATACCTGGATCAAATATATACGCATGCGCCCGCCTATGCCACACGTTGAACGTGTGTGCAGCCACATGACGGACGCATTGCTGCAACTACGGTCAGGATGCGACCAGGAATACCACGCACAAACGGGTCGTCACTGCCATCATTATGCGCGCCTGCCGGCACGCATACATATTGTGCCACCTGTGCGATACATCCATTGGCATCCTACATGATCCAGCTCCAGCTTTAAACGTTGATGTTCACCTGAAAAGAAAAAAAAAAGTTTGATTAACACAAATGTAAAATTTTTCGGAATTTTCAGCAACTAACGATGCGCCAAGTCCATGCGCTGTGAATGTTATGTCCAGTCTTGGCTACTTGGCGGCATCAGCAACAGCAACAGCATCAACGCCAATAAGCTGAAACGTGGAAAAGACATGTGCGGGGCGTCAACACCATCATTATGCGCGCCTGCCGGCACGCATACGGCACCCAGTTGCAGTTTCAGCACCAGCTCCAGCTCCAAATGTTGATGTTTACCTGAAAAGAAAAAGAAAAGTTTGATTAATTAAAAGTCAAATTTTTCGGAATTTTCAGCAACTAACGATGCGCCAAGTCCATGCGCTGTGAATGTTATGTCCAGTCTTGGCTACTTGGCGGCATCAGCAACAGCAACAGCATCAACGCCAATAAGCTGAAACGTGGAAAAGACATGTGCGGGGCGTCAACACCATCATTATGCGCGCCTGCCGGCACGCATACGGCACCCAGTTGCAGTTTCAGCACCAGCTCCAGCTCCAAATGTTGATGTTTACCTGAAAAGAAAAAGAAAAGTTTGATTAATTAAAAGTCAAATTTTTCGGAATTTTCAGCACCAATGATGCGCCCAGTCCATGCGCTGTGAATATTAAGTCCAGTCTTGGCAAACGGGCGGCATCAACAACAGCTTTACATCAACGCCAGCAACCTGCAAAATGGAAATAACACGGTTTAACCAACATATAAACCTATCAATACTCACCTAGCATCCCGAACGGCATCCTGCGGCATACATCTTGCATCATCCTTCGGCACCAGCTCCAGTCGTCATAAATCTGTAAAGAAAAAGAGAAAATCATGTTAATATTTAAGTTTTTATGTATTTACTAGCTTTTGCCCGCGACTTCGTTCGCTTGGACTTCAGGTTCGTCCCGTCTAGTCTAGTAATAAGTAAGAAATACGGTAACTAAGCACTGCAGAGCCCTAATCATAGGCCTTTAGATAGCTACAGCAGTATTGTGGTAGACAAATGTTTCTTATTTCTTACAAATAATAAAACGCAAAAGGTTTCGCACACGTATGACCACTTTATTTCATTGCTTGACGAAGACTGATCGTCCGTCTCTCGCTTACAAACTACAAAGCACATACATCAGTACGCTTACATCAGTACACTTATAACAGAAAAGCATAAAGTATAAAGATAGAGGGATCGCGTGTATGTAATGTTACAGATTATGTTATGTTTATCTATGTATACTGTGTGGTACACAGTGTGTATGTACCAGTCCGGCTACAGTATGCTCCTATAAACTACATTTAACGATCTTTTTCCTTCAGCATAAACATGCAGATTCTTCGCTTTGGAAACACGTGAGCAAGCCACATAAAGCTGACCGTGAGAAAAACATGGCGTGCCCAGATGTAGGCCTGCTACCTTCAAGGTTTGACCCTGCGATTTGTTGATCGTCATTGAAAATGCGACTTTTAATGGGAACTGCAGGCGTTTAAAATTGAATGGCAAGTTGTTGGGTATGATTGGGATGCGCGGTATAAGAACATTGTCTCCCTTGGCTTCTCCAGTTAAAATTGTAGCCTTCACTATATGCCTTCCTAATTCGGTAACTCGCAACCGAGTACCGTTGCATAATCTTGGCGCATCCAGGTTACGCATTAACAAAACGGGTACACCTACCATTAATTCCAACTTGTGTGATGGCACCCCGGACAACTCTAAAGAGTTTAGGAACTCTACAGGATAACTTGTAGTGTCATCGGATGACATAACTGTGTCAATGGAATTGTACACTGATGTTTCGCTGTTTATTTCGGCCAAGATTTTTTTATTTATTTTCGCAACAGTCTCATTTTTTGGTGCCAATATGGTTCTTTCACACAACCAATTTTCGTTATGAATATTTTGTTGCAGATTAGGAAAAACTTGTTCAATAAGTTCGTTTTCTGTCTCCACAGCATGACAAAATTGCTGTGTAAATAGGACCATACCTTCTTGGTCGGTGTTTAGGTGGCCTTCACCAATTTCTAGCAGTTTTTGAGCATATGCTCCTGATTCGACATCGCTGAATAACTGGACTCGCATGTTAGTGGTAAGATAAAGCTTTTCAACTTTAGACCAAAGATATGAGGCTTTTAGACATGCGTTAATTTCATCTGCTGCAGTGCCTCTCTCGATAACAGGTAAAGTCTGTCTAAAATCCCCTGCCAATAACACTACCACACCACCCATCAACTTTCGATTGCTGTGAATATCTTGTAGACAGCGATCAAGCGCCTCAATGGCGCGTTTGTGTGACATAGTGCACTCGTCCCACACGATCAGCATACATTTTTGCAAGAGGGCTCCACGGGCACTGCTCTTACTGATGTTGCACGTTGGGGTTTCTTCGCTCGCCAGATTAAGAGGTAATTTAAAAACCGAATGTGCCGTTCGTCCACCGCTCAGCAATGTTGCAGCGATCCCAGAGGAAGCCACCGCTAATGCAACTTTACGGTCCTTACGAATTTTTGCTAGAAGCAAATTAAGCAAAAATGTTTTACCTGTACCGCCTGGGGCGTCAAGAAAGAAAAGGCCGCCTTTGTCAAGCTCAACTCGTTGTAATATTTTGTTATACATTTTTTTTGTTCGGGTAGCAGGCGTGGTTCAGTTTCGCTGACCTGAGCGTCTAATAAAGCAATATCGTAGCTTAGCTCTTTGATCAAATCGGTCGACAACTCTCCTCGACGCTCTGGTGTAGGCATACCGAAGTCGGACAATTTCTTACCGGAAATCGTTATTATTTTATCCTCTATATGTCTCAGTGCTTCATTGAAACATAGATCATTGTTGACTTGATCCATCCTTTCAAATCTATGCAAGATATCCTCCGATAATGCAGATTTATACTTATCCCATAGTTGAAGAGGATTGGATAAACCGCAAGTGCATATCAATATTGCAAAAAGTTCTCTTATTTGCGAAGGAGAGCGACACAGCACTGCCTCTTCCATTGTGGCATCCCAGTGGTTGTCATCTTCCAACAACCCCAACTTCTCACACGCTTGTCGAAAAGTTTCAAGTTCTTGGCCGTCAACTGTTTTTAGATCCAAGAAGCTAGTGGGGCCCTGTACTACATTCAGCAGCATTCGCAAACAGTAACATTCGAAGTTACTAACATGCACTGTGTAAATGCGCCCAAGAGCATCTCCTTCCTTCACACCTGGCCAGCCGTCGACAGGTGTACCTTGTAAACGACGTTTCCATTCTTTCGACGACACGTTCCATGTATAGTAGCGGGGTACGTCAACATAAAGTAATGTTTTTGCAAATGCGTCATTTTGGCAAAGCAGGAAAAATGCAGTTAGTGTCGTCTTAGGTGGTGCGGCCATTCTCTCTCTAAAATTGTTTTCAGTGAAGAAAATCCGCTGACCATTAGGCAGATGAACCGCAAGGTGAGTGACTGTTGGGTGTCTTTCATGCAGAGGCAGACCCAAGATCCGCCACGCTGCTTCGTTACTACTTACATATCTACCGGCTCGATACGTTTGCACCTCATCTCTCTGGTCAATATTAACATTCCCTTGCTGTCGAATGTTAAAAATAGCCTGGTCGCTGCCTTTGTTTATATATTTACAAATATATTTTATCGCCTGTACAGTATTGCAGAACTCTACATTTATGTGACTGTTATAAATCTTAGACAGAATAGGAGAATATGGGACAATCCAGCTATTGTCAACCAATACTTCCTGTGTTCCACCTCGGGTTTTTAGAGTTATCGTACGGCCGCCATCTCCTGGTGCTCTACGCCTGTACAAAGGATAGCCTTTGTCGTTAGTTTGAGTATCTTTTAAAAGCGCCCTTGGATACTTTTTGGTGCATTTTCCTTCTTTCATGCATGGTGATGACGGATTTAGTGCACCACAGGGACCGTGAATCATATTTTTGGTTACAGTATCGTAGAGTTTTCGATCACTTTCTGGATTTGGTATTTCCGCACTTATGACTTCATCAATTTGGTTTGGGCGTAATTTTTCCGTCAACCACAGTAGTAAGTGCACGTGAGGCAGACCTCTTTTTTGCCACTCGATCGAGTACATGAAACACTTCATATCTCCAAATATTTTACCTTTTGTAAGTAGAGCAACCAATTTTTGTACTTTTATTTTAAATAGCCTGGCTGTTAAGTCATGTCTGTCTGTTGCATTTTGACATGGAATGAGCTCTTTAGTAATTTCTGGCCAAGCGGGATTACATGTCATTGTAATAAACAGATCAGGCCTCCCGTAGTTACGCACGTATGTGAACGCATCCTGCGTGTACTCATGAAGATATCTCGGGCTATTTACAAATGACGATGGGAGTATTACCAATTGACCCAAATTGTTTGGATCTAAATCCGCATCATTCCTGACCGCGTCTTGTAAATGTATATAGTTTTCTGCTCGCAGTTTTGTTTGGTTTAAAGCAATAAACCTTAAGCGCTCACTCTCCACTTTGACATACATGTCCACCAAAAACTGAAGAAAGAGAAGCCTACATCGAAGCAATAAATTAAAATTGTTGCGACGTACCATCATATGATACGCATAAAAGTCTTTGCACGACACTTTTTTGTTCGGTATAGGCTGTTTTGTAACTGGGTTTGTCTGAGGAATATCAAAACTGTACCCCTCTTGTCCTTTCCAAAAAATTATCGGGTACTCGAGAGCATCATAAAATCTATGAGTGTCCGGAACTCTAGTAAGCCGGCCATCGTGCGCCTGAATAACAATGTCCCGAGACGCAGTTTGTTCAGTACTAACTACTACGGCAGCTATTTCGTTTGTGGTCGGGGCATTGTATCGTCTTTCGTGTTCACCACGTGGTACACGATCTGAGTGTATCACGACCTTGTAATTATCGCAAGTCACTCTATCTTTAGCCATTTTAAATTCATGCACTAAAACGTTGTGATCATGTAGAACTTTTTGTATTTTTTGAACTGTGTTTCTTTCCACACCCGGTACGTACTCAGAACGCCTATCAACTTGTGCTTCCTCATCACCCATGAAATAAACTTGCAAAAATTTTGGTTGCGAATTAGTAGCAGGAAGCAAAGAGCCAATTGTGTGGTATATTTGCCCTTGGATTGTAAAAGTCGGGCAAAATCCTGGCATCGACACAATGTTATCAGCTCCAAAAGATGTCATATGGAAGCATGTATTGTATTTTCTTATGTTTTTTAAAAAACGGCGAGACTCATCTGTTTCATTTGAAAAAGTTCTTTAAGAGGTTCAACAGGCTCGTCTATTGAAGGAAGAACTACTTTTCCTCCCGAACAACACATACCTGCAGCTTCCTCTTTCCATTTAAGAGCACCGCAAAATCTGCATTCTTTATTCATCGCTTCTATTTTTATAAGCTTGTGGCTTTCGTAATCAAGAGTTTCATCGTACTCAAATGCAGCTTTATCGAATACTCCCCACGCGTTTCTTGTAAATATTAATCGTCGCTGTTTTGCCCTTTCAGCAACAGCGCGTCTGCGAGCTTCAGCAGCTTCAACAGTTTCAGTAGCTCTTTGGGACCCTATGTAAGTCGCTTGCTGAAGACGCCGAGCTTGAGACTGTTCGGGTGTCTCAGAAGCCCGTTGAGATGCCAGATATTCAGCGTTCTGTTGACGTCGAGCTTGAGACTGTTCGGGTGTCTCCGCAGCCCGTTGAGATGCTATATACTCAGCATGCTGTCGACGTCGATCCTGGGACTGTTCGGGTGTCTCAGCAGCTCTTTGAGCTGCCTCATGCTCTGCTTGTTTAAGCCTTCGCAGTTGGGCTTGTGGAAACGTCTCGTTAAGTCTAGCTACTTTCATAGTTCGAGCTTTATTAGAGCTTTGGGAAAGATTAGACTTACGCTTTCGCGGCATAATTCTTAAGTACGTGTTGATTCTATACTTCCAAAAAATACAGTACGGTAGTTATTGTTATGATTGTACTTTACATTTTACTTTTTACTTCTGTGATATCTTCGAAAATATTTATTTAATTTACATGCTGTGAAAAGCCATATTGATCTTTATTAAATGTACTAAAGTTGAGAAAAAAAGAATTAAGTGTTCAGGAGGTACTCGAAGGAGTGGTCCAAATTTAAAAAATTGTAGCCTATGTGTTATTCTGATGTATAAGCTATATTGTGGTGAAGTTTCATTCAAATCCATTTAGTAGTTTTTACGTGAAAGAGTAACAAACATCCATACATACAAACTTTCGCCTTTATAATAGTAGTAGGATGTATATTGTCAATTCTGTGTTCTTATTGCGTGTGCTATCTGCACTCGCAAAAAACACTTAAACAGCTGTCCAACTTCTCAGCAATGTAAGAAAGTTGGCAGCCACCATGTTGCCGGTTAAGCACGGCAACGCAATTAAGAGCGTAACAGCTCAAAAAGTTAAAATCTGTTACATTGTAATTGTAATGTTAATCGTTAAATTTTAAGTCTATTCATGCAGTTCAGTTGTACTGTCTGTATTTTTTGTTAAAAATTACATGTTATTTTTTTGTCATGTTAGGTCCAATAATGCCCTTATATGTTGCTCTAAAGAGTAATGAGAAAGGTAGAAATGTAAGAACATACCACTGTCCGGCATGCGCTCTCAATTGTTGCCGGTCGCCCTTAGAGTTGTCCAGACGTGCTCGCCGCCGTCCGCAACTGCAACTCAGAATTATTCGGAAATAAAGACTTAGAAAAAAGCCATTGACTGATGCGCATAGCACGTCCAGACCTTCATGACGCTAAACCATCCCCACCACCTAAGCCTAGACGTCTTATAATGCGAATATACTTACCTGTGTTCCTCAAAAGCGCCAACTCACTACCATACTTACCCTGATGTCCAGTACAACCGCACCGGCTAGTGCTCCTGGGAAGAGCTAAGCTAAAAATACCTGAAAAGAAACATATTAACATACTTACCTGACGTCTTCCGCTGAAATCCACTCCTGATTTCACACCATCTGAAAGAAGATAAAGTCAATACAATACATAGCATACATACATACTTACCGGACCTCCTCTGCAAGCACGCACTGGATCATGTTCCTGGATAAGCTTGTGCCTCCCGAGAAGTACTATCCTCGGCACTAGACACCACGCTTCCTGTCGTGTCACGCATCCATATGTGGCCGGCGCTCCTGCATCTAATCCTGGAGCTGAAAAAGGAAAAACATTAACAATGAACACTTCTACCTACTGTCAACACAATACACACTTTTTACCAGTCTGAACCAGCACCATCGCTGGCCCCACTAAATTCAGGAAAAATATTGTATAATATTGATTGAATAAACTATTCAGTTTCTGTTGAGGTCCCAGTAGGCTGTGACTAAAATCCGGCTGTACTGGGGCTTCCAACATGAAACTGATTTCATTATTCGTTTCGGCATCGAAGCGAAAGCATCAAAAAAAAAAAAAAATTTTTTTTTTTTTAGAAAACCAACAAATCAAAATTTTTTGTCATTTAAAAATACTCGTATTTTAATACAACCAATATGTACAGCAGCGTGGCAGGCTGCTGTGCTACAATGATACTCATATAACCAGCATCCAGGATCGTATCGCCACTTCGTCGTCGCTGGAACACCATCGTCCTGGGATCTTCACCACTACCACTCAGCATGCATCTCTGTGTGTGTTCACCTGGCACAGAATTGAGAACTGTATTTTTATTTAATTGACATATCGCTCAATAGCCACTTTTATGGTTCAACATCTCTGTGTCAACCGTACAAGCATAAGAGTGTGCATACCCATGACTTCAATGGCAGCGTGGCAGGCTGCCATTACTCTAGAAGATCAATCCTCCCAAGAACTTAGACTGGACCTTGGTCAACAGCGTCACCTATAAAGAAAAAGAGGGTAATGTTAGAATACGACTTACTTACCTATTGTGTGCGCGTGAACGCCATCTCCATTGTCGCCGCCATCAAACCTGAAAAGGAAAACAAATATTGTTATTCAAATACATAGCAGCGTGGCAGGCTGCTGTGCTACAAAGATACGCAACTAACCAACATCCAAGAGTGTATCGCCACTTCGTCGTCGTTGGAACACCATCGTCCTGGGATCTTCGCCTTTGCCACTCAGCATGCATCTCTGTGCGTGTTCATCTGAGGCAGGATTGGGATTTGTATTTATTTAATTGACATATCGCTCAATAGCCACTTTTACGGTTCCACATCCCTGCTCCAATCGTTCATGCATAAGAGTCTGCATACCTATGACTCCAATGGCAGCGTGGCAGGCTGCCATTACTCTTGAAGATCAATCCTATCAGGAACTTGGACTGGACCTTGGTCTACAACATCACCTATAAAGAAAAAGAGGGTAATGTTAAAATACATCTGACTTACCTGTTGTGTGCGCATCAACGCCATCTCCATCGCCGCCGCCATTAAACCTGAAAAGAAAAGTAAAAATTGTTACTTAAAAACACAGCAGTGTGGCAGGCTGCTGTGTTGCAAAGATACGCATCTTACCCACATCCAGGATCGTATCGTCACTTCTCCGACGGAACATCATCGTCCCTGGATCTTCACCATTACCACTCATCATGCATCTCTGTGCGTGTTCACCCGATTGCAGAATGGAGAATCATATTTTATTTAATTGACATATAGCTCAATAGCCACTTTTATGGTTCTACACTTCCGCGTCAAATGTTCGTGCATAAGAGTGCGCGTATGAATTCAATGACAGCGTGGTAGGCTGCCATTTCACAAGAAGATCTACTGAACCTTGCTCAACAGAGAGCGCATCAACGCTATCTTCATTTCCGCCGCCATTAAACCTGAAAAGGATAATCATCTTCGTCCTGCTGCATCCTATGCGCTAGCAGCCTTGCCATTTGACGTCCCTTGTACCCACGTACCGGACGGAGCCCCTGCGTCGAATCGCGAGGCTGGAAAAGAAAAGAAAAAGCCACTAAGATTGTACAAACGTGCAATCTTAGCCACTCCGAGCCTAAGCATTTATGCAGGCGCCAATTAATTCATGAAAAATGTTTATAAAATATTGTATGAATAAATCAATTCCATTTTATGCCCTACACCCAGTAGGCTGAATGAAAATTCAGACTCTGCTGGGTGTAGGAAACAGATTTGGAAATCATTACTCGTTTCGGGATCGAAACGGCAACAGAAAAAAAAGAAATAGGAACCTCCTGGGGCACCAATGGCCTTATTCGTGTGGACCACTAATTAGTAGGCGATAGCGAATATTAGTCTCTCCGTGCAAAAACCAAGCATGGGAGACAACCGAGTACTCAAGGTTACGTACTAGACGGCCGAGAGGAGACAAAAAAAAAAAAAAAAAAAAAAAAAAAATAAAAATATACATACTATGTAGCCCCAAAGAATTACTTGAAAGCC
Organism: Scaptomyza pallida; assembly: GCA_018152965.1. Taxonomy (NCBI): domain Eukaryota; kingdom Metazoa; phylum Arthropoda; class Insecta; order Diptera; family Drosophilidae; genus Scaptomyza; species Scaptomyza pallida. The sequence goes on along the minus strand of JAECXP010000228.1, from coordinate 424,098 downwards.
CAGAGTCGCTTATAACAAAAATATAGAAAATAAAATCACATTATAAAATGTTAGTAAAACACTTCTTAAAAAAATCAAACAAAACAAAAAATAATAATTCACAAGCAAGGATTTTCGATATCTCGGAGAATCAGGCACAATTCTAGAGTCGCTTGCAGATTGCACCATAGCACATTAAAAAAAAAAACCGTTTCCAGAAATGTTAAAAAAAAGTTATGGTATCGCTACGGCGCAAGTCGTAAATCCCGTCGCTTAATAATATTTGCACGACAGAATAAAAAAATCGTATTTAAAAAAAATCAAACAAACAAAACAAAAAATCATAATTTGCAAGCAAGGTTTTTTGAAAACTTGGAGTCGCTTGCAATAATTTGTTCGAAAAAAAAAGTAAAAAAAATGCAGTGTGGTTATCAACTAAAGAATGTGTCAGTACTAAATAACTAAGCATTGCCATCAAAAGACACAGACAAAAAAAAAAAAAACAAACCATATTCGCGAGAGAAGTCTGACTTCACTTCATCACATGGCAAAAAAAAAAAAAATCCAGTGGCCATCGTAGCGAAGGAAGTCGTTGACTGTGACTTCCTCACTAGGCAACATGAAGCAATTGTTGGCCCACAACAAACAAACTTGCAAACAAAACAAAAAACAAGTAAGAGGCTCTAGTCGAGAAATCCCGACTAGGACATACCCTTAACCCGATACTTAACGCTTACAGTTACTTATGTGTATTAAATCAGTGACCAATATGACCAAACTTCAAACTGCGATATCTCCGGTGTTTCTTAACCGATTTTGACCAAATTTTTTTAAATGTTCATTATTTTATCAATAGTTTTAAACCTCATTTTCACAATTTTGAAATTGACGATTTTTTTGTTATCGATCACATGTGTATATCGGAAACCAGAAGTGTTATCGAAAATTCAAAACAAACTTGATCTTCTCATGGTATAGGAGAGCTTAAGTTTCAAATTTGAAGTCTCTAGCTCTTATAGTCTCTGAGATCGGCGCGTTCATACAGACGGACAGACGGACATGGCTAGATCGACTCGGCTGTTGATGCTGATCAAGAATATATATACTTTATGGGGTCGGAGACGTTTCCTTCTGTCTGTTACATACATTTGCACAAAACCAGTGTACCCTTATTTACCCATTTTATGGGTTAAGGGTATAATTATAATTCGCAAGCAAGGGTTTTTGAAATCTTGGAGTCGCTTGCAATAATTTGTTCAAAAAAAAAAGTAAACAATTCAGTGTGCAGTACAGCACTTTAAAAAACACTTCTTAAAAAAACAACAAAAATTTCATCCCATATTGTCAATGGTGAGAAGAAATAGTGGGAAATCCTAGACGCTTTACAATATTTGAACGACACGAAGGAATTAACTCAATTGTATTAAAAAAAAAAAACATTTAAAAAAAAAATTGGATAATTTATTATTCACAAAGTGTTTTGTCATTAGTTTAAAGACCATCAGTACAACCGACAATTCTAGGCAGGAGCAACCCCGTCAGAAACGTGGTACTTTAATTATAATCACTCAAAGCCATAATTTCGTATCATCAACTGGCCTTTTAGTATTTAGGTAGAACGTCAGTCTACCACTACTAATGACAATTTGTTCAGTCCACACACAAGGGTTACCCCTCGCCAGAGGCTAGAACCAGTTGTGAATTATAATCAAAACTTTAACGAAAAACTGAGAACACATTCCAACACAATTTTGTTATTAGAATATTTTAATATTTGTCTAATGACACAAAAAAGTTACTTCCCATACCGGGAATCGAACCCGGGCCTTCTGGGTGAAAGCCAGATATCCTAGCCACTAGACCATATGGGATATGGAGACCCATGTACCAAATGACAGTTTTGTTATCTTTTAACAAAGACTTCAAATAATTGAACACTGTTTACTGTGTGTCTTGTATGAAAACTAGTAAGTGCCCTGCTTGCTTCGTTTTAACAAAATTTTACCAATTTTAGCAATAGATATAAAATAAATAAGTTAGAAAATGTTTAACAACATATTATCAAAGTATTTAATATTTCCTTTTACACGCCACCATTGAGGTTGAGAATCAGACGCGTCAATATACTTTGATACCAAAGGTATCATATTATATTGGGTTTATGCAATGCCCGTCAAGGTGTCTGTCCGTCCGTCCGCCCGTCCGTCCGTTTGAACGCAACTTTTTTCGACACCCTTAAAGCTAGAGCATTGCAACTTTGCAAATATCTTGGTACATACCTTCGTCAGACAAAGTGTTAAATTTGGCTCTACGACCTCAGGGGCCTGGGAAATCGATAACAAATTGATACTTCGATGTGCAAATCGATGAAACACATATATATATCACATTTTAACAGCTAGAGTCACCAAATTTGTGGGCAAGATAGCCGATGACATTCCTCAAAAACTGCATCGAAAGTTTGGATGCCACGCCCACCTCTTCCGCCCCAGCCCCCTTCAGTTATAATCGAAAATGACTGTATTTCCCACAGTTTTAAAGCTATACTCACGAAATTTGATGGGAAGGTAGATGCTGAAGTCTTACAAAGATATGCATTAAAACTTTGGATGCCACGCCCCCACTGATACCGCCCACCTTCTAAAATCTAAAAACTCTATATCTTTTTCAGTTTTTGGGCTAGAGTCACCAAATTTAGTAGAAACATTGTTAGTGACATCCGTAACCTATCTACAACAAAGTTTTATATGCAACGCCCACCTTTTCCACCCACCTCGTAAAATCTGATTTCCCTATATTTTTCCCAGTTTTTACGCTAGAGTCACCAAATTTGGAAACATTGTTAGTGACATCCGTAACAAATGTGCAATATTTAATGCCACGCCCACTTATACCGCCCACCTAAATATCTTTCTCAGTTTTTGCGCTAGTCTCCAAACTTGATAGGAAGATAGAAGGTGCCATCCGCCACAGATATGCATCACAAGTCTGAATGTCACGCCTACCCCTTCTGCCTGCCTTTTTATACCCAAAAACCCCATACTTTACAAATACATACAAACTTACATATGTATGTGCTTTGCTTGCTTGTTCAAAATTGTATATCAACAATGTTTGTGTGGTACGACATAACGTCTGAGTTAGATAAGCAGCAAGTAAGCAAATCTACCACTATACAAAGATGTTCAAGATTAATTATTTTCGCGCAAAGGGCTCGATATAAAAAACAAATACAAATTAAATGTATGTACATATATACATATCTACACAACTTTTTTGCATTAAATATACATACATATGTATGCAGATTACATTTTCTTAAGTTTCTATTTGTTGGTGCGTTTGTTTTTGCACTGTATATACATATATTTGCACTTGCATTTTTTGTTGTATATATTTATGTACAAAAGAATGTTAAATGTACGTACATACATGTGTATGTATGTACGTACATATGTACAAATGTGCATTTGCAACACCAACTAAAGTTACAAATGTTAGTTTGAAAATTATATCAAAACAACAATGGCAATAGGTATTTGTGTGTTAAGTTTTGTTTGATAATTAGCAAGTATGTAGGTAAAACCAATCGCGTAACATATTCTGGTGTACAAAAACAAATTATGTTTTAATTGATTTGTTTTAAATCAATGATACCAACAAAAAGAAGCAACAACAACACTTACTAACAACAACAACAACAACAAATGCTACTTAATTCGAAAAACAATTGTCAAAGGCACAAAGAAGAAAAGAGAATAACGGAGAGAGACACATCTACAGACGGCAAAAAGTGGAATGGGTCATTTTTTTTATTTTTTTTTTTGTTTGAAACCTCGGCGGCGTTGAAACTCACAGCTTGTGCGACAATGAGGCGCCAGAGTGGTGGAATGAGGTAAAGTGATTAATGCAATTAATTGAGTTGTTCAAAATTTAATCCAAATTAAAAATCCTTTCTTAGTGCTCACTTTCAAGCTGCATTGAATATTATGTGAAAATTTCAGCCTTCTAGCTCTTATCGTTTAGGCTGTGGGCCTCTCAACAATCAGGACAAACTATTTTATATATATAGATAACAGGCACTAACAAATCAAACCATCTTCGCCCCCACATCCCTCTCTCTCTCTCTCTTGTTCTCGTTCTCTCTCCTAACTTTTCTAGATACAAAAATAATGATGGTGATAGTCAGAGTTATGATCTTAAGCACGTGTCCATGTGGTCAAATTAGAAAAACATACCCTTTAATATAACCTAGATGCATATACTTGACCGTTGTGCCGCAAAACACATTTGTGGTGTTCTGTGAAAATCTAGCTTCAATTATGTGCCTTTAAATACACAATCGAGATCGTAATCTTACCACATATGGTTTAATTCCTATGTGTACCCAGCTAAAATGAATTTACCTGATCGGGTCAAACGATGCCCAATTGTGTGCTAGCTTGACACTCGCTATCAGTTGCCCCAATTATTCTGACCAACGCAGCACAATGCGTTGCTTTGGCCTAAAAACCAGAGACTCGTTGAACTTACTACAAGTCATATAATATCATGACTGTAAAAGATATTGCTCCCATACCTCTGAACGTCTCAAATTTGTTAACACTACCTTCACATTTTTCAGGCCACTGCGTACCTGAATAAACACCTGCATACATTCAATCGCTGGTATGCAAATTGTTAAAAAACTTTTGCCTGCCGACTTTTAGGATGTATGCTAGTGAGAATCCGCAAGTGTTAAATGTGTGCAACTGAGGTGTCTTTCATTTTTGAGTTATTTAAATTACAAAAAGTGTCTAGATGCGTGCTTTAAGCCGCTCTGCCTTTTTATCGCTGAACTGTTCGTCTACTACTTATATTTACTAAGTGAGTAACGATTTAAAAACTCTATCCGGATTGCCAATCTGGAGAGTTTTCTCTTTGATAATGTGCTAATACGCACGACTTCTTCAGTGTATGTGGTTTTATCTATATATATAAAATAGTTCTCCGACCTCATAAAGTATATACATATTATTGATCTTCATCAACTGCTATGATATAGGCATATCTGTTTGTCCATCCGTCTTTATGTATGAACGCCTAGATCTCAGATACTATATTTATTTATTTATTTATTGTCAACTAATATCAGTCGACATAAAAATTAAAATTAAATCAAATTATAAAGTAGAGCTTAAGCTACAAAAATGTTTAAGATTAATGAACAAAATTTAAAATTAAATAAGTAAGCAAACTGAAATGAAATGAAAAGTTTAAAAATTAAAATATTCTGGGGAGTTAACAAAAATTTAATGATCCAACATTTGTTGCAAGGATTGGGAAAAACCCAGAAAAACCCAATCAGATCATAAGATTAGTGATTAGTAACTATGACTAGATAAGTAAAGCAGTATGGATCTTTTTAGTATGGGAATGGAGGCCTCAAAGGAAGCAAGTGAAAACATCTTATTGTAGTCTGCGCACACTACTCGAAACGGTTCATGCATTAGATAGTTGGTAGAGCAACGATCAAGATTAATAGGTACAAAGTTACGAGAAGATCTAATAGGGACAGTTAAGTTTATTCGACTTAATAAAATGGGTGAGTCGATTTCACCATTGAGCAGATTAGTAACAAATAAAACTCCATGCATAGTTCTACGGTTTAAAAGAGAAGGAAGGTTAATTAATAGAAGTCTACTTGAATATGAAGGCAAATCAACACCGGGAACCCAGTTAAAACTTCTAAGTGCAAATAAAAGAAATTTCTTCTGAACAGATTCGATTCTATCCTGATGAATCTTGTATTGCGGAGACCACACACAAGATCCATATTCGAGGATGGGACGCACTAGGGATGTATAAAGTGTTTTAGTAGTGTAGGGATCGTTAAACTCTTTCGACCACCGCTTGATGAAACCAACGACACTGATGGCTTTATTAACCATGCACGATATATGAGAATCAAACTTTAATTTTAGGTCAAGAATAATACCCAAATCCTTCATTTCTAATACGCGATGGAGTGGTGAGCCATCAAGCAAGTACTGAACAGTATGAGGAGTACTTCTACAGAAAGACATTACTTTACATTTAGAACAATTAAAATTAAGTTGGTTAAAGTTGCACCAATCAGATAGTGCACTAAGATCAGACTGTAGTAAGTTACTGACAGAAGGTTCATTATAGGATAAACATAATTTAACGTCATCCGCAAACATGTACACGTTCGAGTTAGATATTACTGCAGGAAGATCATTAATAAAGAGATTTAATAATAAAGGCCCAAGGTGACTACCTTGGGGGACACCTGATGTTACATAAATTGGTTTAGAGACAGATGATTTAAAGACAACTTTTTGTGTACGGCCACACAAGTACTCGGAAAGCCATGAAAGGAGGTTAGTTGGGAGTCCAATAATGTTTAATTTATGAAGCAAAAGTGAATGACTAACAGAATCAAATGACTTACTAAAATCGGTATAAATGACATCAGTTTGCATTTTGCTCTGAAATCCTTTAATAACAAGCGATGTAAATTCTAGAAGGTTGGTGGTAGTAGATCTACATACGCTTTACGAAACCATGTTGATAAGGCGACATAATCGCACTACATGAGTGTTGCAATTGAGAGCAAATAAGTTTTTCGAAGACTTTCGGAATGGCAGACAATTTCAAAATCCGTCTATAATTTTTAACATTGGACTTTGAAGAATTTTTATGAAGTGGAATAATAAAAGATTGCTTCCACAGATCAGGGAATACTGAAGATTCAACAGACAATTTGAATAATTTTAGTAAAGGTTTGCACAGTGTATCAGCGCAATATCTAAGTACACAACCGGGCACTACATCAGGACCAGGCGAGAAGCCAGGTTTGATCAGGTTTAGGTCACTTAGCAGCGAACACTCAGTTAAGACAGGGGCAAATATGCAATTTGATTGATAATTAGCAAGTATGTAAATAAGACCACTCGCGCAACATATTCTGGTGTACAAAACCAAATTATGTTTTAATTGATTTGTTTTAAATCAATGATACCAACAAAAAGAAGCAACAACAACACTTTCAACAACAACAAACGCTGCTGGGGTCGTAAATCAATTGTCATGGGCACAAAGAAGAAAAGAAAAAAACTCATGTGTTTTGATTTTGTCAACTAGTATATATGTATATTAGCTTGCTACAGATACAACAATGTATGCGTGCATTAACCAATATATGCACTTGCATTTTTGTTAATATATATGTATGTAGGTACTAAATAATGAAAAATATACGTACATACATGTGTATGTATGTACATATGTGCATTTGCAACACCAACTAAAGTTAAAAATGTCAGTTTGAAAATTATATCAAAACAACAATGGCAATAGGTATTTGTGTGTTAAGTTTTGTTTGATAATTAGCAGAATGTAGGTAAAACCAATCGCGTAACATATTCTGGTGTACAAAACCAAATTATGTTTTAATTGATTTGTTTTAAATCAATGATACCAACAATAATTGGGTTTTCTTGTACAAGTAGTAAGAAATATTGTTATTTTTGGAGTCGGTGTCAGCTAAGGTAGGTTTATAGCTTGGCTGCCCCCGATACGGCAGAAATATATTAATTCATTGATTCATTGTTTAAGACCATTACTTACGGTGCAGTAAAACCGACAAACACAAATTCACAGTTTCGCAAAACGTAGTTTTGAGAAAAACGCATTTAAAGTTTCAATTTTAGTCGTTTACTCAACGGATTTTCTCTTACAACAGAATTGCTATCTATTAAATACATTCAATATGAAACATCGATCAACATACCTTAACTGACACCGACTCCAAAAATAACAATATTTCTTACTACTTGTACAAGAAAACGCAATAATTTTTTTTTCTTTTAGGGCATTTTAGCTGTTTTGAAGTTGGTTTTCTTTTTGTTTAAATTGTTTATTTTTTAATTTTTAGTGATAATAATATTTAAGATTAATAATAAATAGTAAAAAGTTTTCTGAATATGGGTAGACCTACTAAACGTGCTGCTCATATCAGACAGCGTCGTTTAAGTGAAACAAACAAAGGAAGACAGAAACAGAGGTGATGACGTCCCCCAACTTCCCAACAAATCTGGGATGATATCGTCAGCTGTCTTCTTACTAAATTTTGTGACTCTACCTCAAAAACTGTAAGATATTACTAAATTCTCGTTTTTAAAAAGTGGGCGGCAGAGTTGGGTGTGGCATCCAAATTATTGATGCAGATTCTTTCGTAGATGTCACCGTCTATCTTCCTACCAAATTTGGTGACTCCAGCTCAAGAACTGTTAAAGATATAGCCGTTTCCGATTTAAAAAGGCGGTTGGCAATGGTGGGCGTGGCATCCAAACGTTTGATGCAGATCTTAAGGGGACGTCATCACCTAACTTCTCAACTAACCTGGCGACTCTAGCTCAAAAATCGTGCGAGATACGTATGAATAAGTATGCAAATTTAAGAGAAATGCGGTTTTCTTAATGAAGCCATTGCCAGAACTGGACCAAAAAAAAATGGGACCAAACTGGAAGCACCAGTTTTCAAATACAAAAAGAATCATCAAAATCCGATCACGCAGTCGCAAGTTCTGAGGTAACAACGCCAAAAAAAAAAAATACAGACGAATTGATAACCTCCTTCTTTTTTGAAGTCGGTTAAAAAGAAGCATTGCGAGTCCAACAACAACACTTACTAACAACAACAACAACAAATGCTACTTGATTCGAAAAACAATTGTCAAAGGCACAAAGAAGAAAAGAGAATAACGGAGACACATCTACAGACGGCAGAAGTGGAATGGGTGATTTGTTTTGTTTTTGTGTATAATCGGCCGCAATAGCTTGTGCGCAGACGGCAGTAGTGGAGTGGGGCTTTTTTTTTTTTTTTTGAAACCTTGGCGTCGTTGAAACTCACAGCTTGTGCGACAATGAGGCGCCAGAGTGGTGGAATGAGGTAAAGTGATTAATGCAATAAATTGATTTGTTCAAAATTTAATCCAAATTAAAAATCCTTTCTTAGTGCTCACTTTCAAGCTGCATGGAATATTATGTGAAAATTTCAGCCTTCTAGCTCTTATCGTTTAGGCTGTGGGCCTCTCAACAATCAGTCAGTCAGTCAGTCAGTCAGTCAGTCAGGACAAACTATTTTATATATATAGATTACATTGTATGTATGTACATATGTGCATTTGCAACACCAACTAAAGTTACAAATGTCAGTTTGAAAATTATATCAAAACAACAATGGCAATAGGTATTTGTGTGTTAAGTTTTGTTTGATAATTAGCAAGTATGTAGGTAAAACCAATCGCGTAACATATTCTGGTGTACAAAACCAAATTATGTTTTAATTGATTTGTTTTAAATCAATGATACCAACAAAAAGAAGCATTGCGAGCCCAACAACAACACTTACTAACAACAACAACAACAAATGCTACTTGATTCGAAAAACAATTGTCAAAGGCACAAAGAAGAAAAGAGAATAACGGAGAAACATCTACAGACGGCAGAAGTGAAATGGGTGATTTGTTTTGTATTTGTAAATTCGTCCGCAATAGCTTGTGCGCAGACGGCAGTAGTGGAATGGGTCATGTATTTTTTTTTTGTACACACGGCGGCGTTGAAACTCACAGCTTGTGCGACAGTGAGGCGCCAGAATGGTGGAATGAGGTAAAGTGATTAATGCAATTAGATTTTGGGATGTACTCGAAGGGGTGGTCCAAATTAAAAATCCTTTCTTAGTGCTCACTTTCAACCTGAATGGAATATTTGGTGAAAATTTCAGCCTTCTAGCTCTGTTCGTTTAGGCTGTGGGCCTCTCAACAATCAGGACAAACTATTTTATATATATAGATTAATATATATGTATGTACTAACAATGAAAAAAGCAGGAATAAACACGAATCAAATGAAATTCCTTTTATCGATCTCACAAAACCCTATAAGAGAACACATGATGTGAACATGTGGATTGATATCAGCGAGCCGATCCTTCTCGAAAGTTGCAGTGACGATGAGGGGCAGATTGGGAAAGGAAATAATGCCACACTTAGCTTAACTCAAGACAATAGGAGAGATCAGCTGCAAATTATGAGCGGAGCTCATGTCTTGACGTCCTCCTCTGCAGGTAATACAAGCGTTTCGGACTCCAAAAATCTGAAAAACGTTCGGACGGGCAATGTTATTGACACAACTAATTTAAAGCACACGGACCAACCTGATCTTCGGGCAAAAACCTCACAATCAAGCAAAAATCCAAAAATTCCTCCAATCAAACTTCTGACAAATTCTCGAGGACCATTGGAGAATGCAAGTAAATCAAAGCATCAAAGTCAAAAGTGTTGTGCTGGTGAATCCAAGGAAATCGCAAAACCAAAACAAAAGATCGAAATATTATCGGTGGCAACATGGTTTCTTCCAACGACCCCCCAAAATGTGTCGCAAAAACCAATGGGGAATGCTGCTGTAGCATCGTCAGAATCAGTGCAACAATATAGTACGGGTGAATCCAAAAAATACAGTAATCTTCAGGCTGAATATCACGAAAAAAGCAGGAATAAACACGAATCAAATGAAATTCCTTTTATCGATCTCACAAAACCCTATAAGAGAACACATGATGTGAACATGTGGATTGATATCAGCGAGCCGATCCTTCTCGAAAGTAGCAGTGACGATGAGGGGCAGATTGGGAAAGGAAATAATGCCACACTTAGCTTAACTCAAGACAATAGGAAAGATCAGCTGCAAATTATGAGCGGAGCTCATGTCTTGACGTCCTCCTCTGCAGGTAATACAAGCGTTTCGGACTCCAAAAATCTGAAAAACGTTTGGCCGGGCATTGTTATTGACACACCTAATTTAAAGCACACGGACCAACCTGATCTTCGGGCAAAAACCTCACAATCACGCAAAAATCCAAAAATTCCTCCAATCAAACTTCCGACAAATTCTCGAGGACCATTGGAGAATGCAAGTAAATCAAAGCATCAAAGTCAAAAGTTTTGTGCTGGTGAATCCAAGGAAATCGCAAAACCAAAACAAAAGATCGAAATATTATCGGTGGCAACATGGTTTCTTCCAACGACCCCCCAAAATGTGTCGCAAAAACCAATGGGGAATGCTGCTGTAGCATAGTCAGAATCAGTGCAACAATATAGTACGGGTGAATCCAAAAAATACAGTAATCTTCAGGCTGAATATCACGAAAAAAGCAGGAATAAACACGAATCAAATGAAATTCCTTTTATCGATCTCACAAAACCCTATAAGAGAACACATGATGTGAACATGTGGATTGATATCAGCGAGCCGATCCTTCTCGAAAGTAGCAGTGACGATGAGGGGCAGATTGGGAAAGGAAATAATGCCACACTTAGCTTAACTCAAGACAATAGGAAAGATCAGCTGCAAATTATGAGCGGAGCTCATGTCTTGACGTCCTCCTCTGCAGGTAATACAAGCGTTTCGGACTCCAAAAATCTGAAACACGTTTGGCCGGGCATTGTTATTGACACACCTAATTTAAAGCACACGGACCAACCTGATCTTCGGGCAAAAACCTCACAATCAAGCAAAAATCCAAAAATTCCTCCAATCAAACTTCTGACAAATTCTCGAGGACCATTGGAGAATGCAAGTAAATCAAAGCATCAAAGTCAAAAGTTTTGTGCTGGTGAATCCAAGGAAATCGCAAAACCAAAACAAAAGATCGAAATATTATCGGTGGCAACATGGTTTCTTCCAACGACCCCCCAAAATGTGTCGCAAAAACCAATGGGGAATGCTGCTGTAGCATCGTCAGAATCAGTGCAACAATATAGTACGGGTGAATCCAAAAAATACAGTAATCTTCAGGCTGAATATCACGAAAAAGCAGGAATAAACACGAATCAAATGAAATTCCTTTTATCGATCTCACAAAACCCTATAAGAGAACACATGATGTGAACATGTGGATTGATATCAGCGAGCCGATCCTTCTCGAAAGTAGCAGTGACGATGAGGGGCAGATTGGGAAAGGAAATAATGCCACACTTAGCTTAACTCAAGACAATAGGAGAGATCAGCTGCAAATTATGAGCGGAGCTCATGTCTTGACGTCCTCCTCTGCAGGTAATACAAGCGTTTCGGACTCCAAAAATCTGAAACACGTTTGGCCGGGCATTGTTATTGACACACCTAATTTAAAGCACACGGACCAACCTGATCTTCGGGCAAAAACCTCACAATCAAGCAAAAATCCAAAAATTCCTCCAATCAAACTTCCGACAAATTCTCGAGGACCATTGGAGAATGCAAGTAAATCAAAGCATCAAAGTCAAAAGTCTTGTGCTGGTGAATCCAAGGAAATCGCAAAACCAAAACAAAAGATCGAAATATTATCGGTGGCAACATGGTTTCTTCCAACGACCCCCAAAATGTGTCGCAAAAACCAATGGGGAATGCTGCTGTAGCATCGTCAGAATCAGTGCAACAATATAGTACGGGTGAATCCAAAAAATACAGTAATCTTCAGGCTGAATATCACGAAAAAGCAGGAATAAACACGAATCAAATGAAATTCCTTTTATCGATCTCACAAAACCCTATAAGAAAACACATTATGTGAACATGTGGATTGATATCAGCGAGCCGATCCTTCTCGAAAGTAGCAGTGACGATGAGGGGCAGATTGGAAAAGGAAATAATGCCACACTTAGCTTAACTCAAGACAATAGGAAAGATCAGCTGCAAATTATGAGCGGAGCTCATGTCTTGACGTCCTCCTCTGCAGGTAATACAAGCGTTTCGGACTCCAAAAATCTGAAAAACGTTTGGCCGGGCATTGTTATTGACACACCTAATTTAAAGCACACGGACCAACCTGATCTTCGGGCAAAAACCTCACAATCAAGCAAAAATCCAAAAATTCCTCCAATCAAACTTCCGACAAATTCTCGAGGACCATTGGAGAATGCAAGTAAATCAAAGCATCAAAGTCAAAAGTGTTGTGCTGGTGAATCCAAGGAAATCGCAAAACCAAAACAAAAGATCGAAATATTATCGGTGGCAACATGGTTTCTTCCAACGACCCCCCAAAATGTGTCGCAAAAACCAATGGGGAATGCTGCTGTAGCATCGTCAGAATCAGTGCAACAATATAGTACGGGTGAATCCAAAAAATACAGTAATCTTCAGGCTGAATATCACGAAAAAGCAGGAATAAACACGAATCAAATGAAATTCCTTTTATCGATCTCACAAAACCCTATAAGAAAACACATTATGTGAACATGTGGATTGATATCAGCGAGCCGATCCTTCTCGAAAGTAGCAGTGACGATGAGGGGCAGATTGGGAAAGGAAATAATGCCACACTTAGCTTAACTCAAGACAATAGGAAAGATCAGCTGCAAATTATGAGCGGAGCTCATGTCTTGACGTCCTCCTCTGCAGGTAATAAAACCGTTTCGGACTCATTCATTTGTCTAAATGCTCTAACCACAGAGTTGTTTAACTAGTGGATTAACTTTAAAAGTATTTAAAAAAAAAAAAACGTCAATAATATGGTTACAAAAATGAAAATTTTGTCAAAAAGTAAATATTTCCTTAGATATGTAATATATAAGAAAATTTTAAAAAAATTAAACAAAAAATATTATTGACCAAGAGCTACACATTTACATGACGATTTAATGGACGAGAAATCCATAAAACTCATAAAAATTAAAAATAAAAAAAAAAATTTTTCTTCTTCAAAATACTTTATAGAGTATCTTAAAGCTGCTCAACTTTAACGTCTTCCATTTCCTTTCCCTGCCTTCATGCCAAAGGACAAGTGCACAAAAAAAAGGGTTAAAAAAAAAAAAAAAAAAAATGATGGAGAAAAATTCACTTTGCATTGCAAACGCTTTTCTTTCTCTCCAGTTGGCCCTTTATGTTCTGGTCATTGTGGCCAACAGCATACAGCAGCACTGCAAATAAACATGCATAGTTTATGAATGAAATGAAAAGCGTCGGCGGCCAATGCTGCAAAATACTTATTTAAGCGTTTGGCTTTACAGTGCTGCTGCGCAATGGTCTTACATGGCGTATAATTAATATTAAATGTAATACTTATAAATTAAATAAAAATGTTTCTGCTCCTGTGTGTGTGTAATTGTGAGACCAACAACAACAACAAAAAATAAAAATGAAAAGAAAACATGAAGAATGAAACTTTTGCTTCTTGCTTCTTGTTGTTGGCTGGTTTGGCTGGCAAGCAAGCAGGATTGATGACTATGGCCGTCAAGTTTATTGCCAACGACACGTACACACACTCTCAATGTGCAACTCCCCCCTCTTTCCTTACCCCCTCTCATGCCACACACTCTTAGTTATAAATGTGTGTTTTGCCAAGTTTGACTTGAACTGAGAGAGAGAGAGCTACCGCCAACTTCCGCTGTGCGGAAAAATGCTTTTGATTTGATTTTCACCAAATGTCAACTTGACGTCACGACGCCGACGTCGACTGCGACGTTGTCGCCGCCTTTGTTGTGCCGTTTGCCAACTGCGTGATTTATTGTTTTGATGAAATTGCGTGTAAACAATTTAGTGGCTGGTTGGCGCCCCCACACCCCCTCCACCCGCTCCACCAAACAAAAAATATCCACCCACATACTTACTTTCCTTTTACAAAGTTTTATGCTCCCGTTCAAGTTGCCTTCATGCGCTTTAAGCTTATGAACTTTTCAAAGACTTGATTTAAGGTTAAATATAACGATATTTCATCGCCCGGAAGTATGTTGTCTTCATTCAATAACAACGATAAGGTTTGGCTTAAAAAAATATTTAAATCTGTTACAATTGAGAATAAAACTTAATATAAAATAAATTTTGTTAAAAAAAAAATAAAAATAAATCATGATGAGAACATAAATTTTTTTGAAATCTATTCCAATTTTAATGCTTTGAATGACTTTGATCTTATTTTAGTTAGAGTTCTTGCACCAACTAATCAACTTTTAGGTTAAAAACAGCAAAATCTTAGCTGGTAACAAAAGTAATTACAAAAGAGTATTTCGGTTTCCATTCTACTTTTGTTGTTGCGTGTAAAAGTTGCTTTGTGCACATTCTTCCTTGGCATTTCAATGTACGGAATGAACTGGAAATGCGCTCTCTCTCTCTCGCTGTTTCGGTAAGGTATATATTGGAATTCCAATTGCTAACCAATACAGAACGTAGAACGAACCGTTGTAGTTGACATTAAACAATTGCAAAAGTTGCAAAAGTCTTGACCACACAACACACACGAATACGTCAAGAGGCAAAAGTCAAAAGTAGAGCATACCCGTCTCAATGCCATAGTTAACACTTATCGGGTGGCAGCAGTTATGTACGAGTATTTGTGGCACTTAAAGCAGTTAAGCTATATATGCCAATAAATATGCCATAACAATAAACTAAAACCAACTAATATCCGATTACACTCGGGTTCTACCAAAACTGCAAATGTTGCGTGAAAAGCTGCAAGCCAATTTCAACGGCATAGCGACATAAGATCGACGACATAAGATCGCCGTTTTCAAAACGACATAAGTTCGCGCGATCTTATGTCGTTTTGAAACGACATAAGTTCGCCGAGAAAAAAACGACATAAGATCGCCGACGGCGAACTTATGTCGCTTTGAAACGACATAAGTTCGCCGAGAAGAAAACGCCGTAAAAGCAGTGGCTCACGCCACTGCTAAGGCACTGTTTGCTATGTTCCGGAGCAGATCACACTATCTCGCCGTTTTCAACACGTCATAATATCGCGCGAACTTATGTCGTTTCAAAACGACATAAGTTCGCCGAGAAAAAAACGACATAAGATCGCCGACGGCGAACTTATGTCGCTTTGAAACGACATAAGTTCGCCGAGAAAAAAACGACATAAGACCGCCGAAAAATTGTACTGGCGAACTTATGTCGTCGATCTTATGTCGTTACCCCAATTTCAACAGTAAAACCTCTCTACAACTGTCTCGAGTGTGTAAGAGTGTAGCATCGTTTTGCCAAACATGAAACAAATGCATAAGTAAATATCAGAAACGAGTGACTTTCAATATCCTTACAGGCTTATTGCTTACAGCAAATTTCACGCCAAGGAGACACTAACTGAGGAGGTTAAGCAGGGAGCTAGTTTCAGAGCAAATGCGAAATCATTTACACATTTGCAAAACACACAAACACAGAGAGCTAGAGAAATATGTACTAACTTAACAGACAGTTGTAAAACATGCAACATACAAATATGCGTACAACACTGTGAGAGTTGCCTCAAGCCAGTTGAAGCGTGGCACCGAACGTCGTCTCCGTCGTCGTCTAAAGCATTTCAATGGCCATGAGTTTGAGTTTGGGGTTCAGTTTCGGTCTTGTGCTCCAATTCAGTTCCATCTCCATCTCCGCATTTGTATTCGTATACGTATACGTATGTGAAATCATGTCTGAGTGCGTTGCCTGGAACGCATTTACGTTTATTGCATTTGTAAATTATTCACACAAGGATATTAAATGCAAATTGTGAAATAGACGACACACTACGGCTCGGCTTTATGCCATAGACACAAATATCCGTTAAGTACAACATTCAAACCCGAATGCCACCCACGATTACTTATATATGATTGTCATCGCATTGACACAATGCATCTGTAAAGTTGGACATGTTTGTTGTTGTCAAGTGTGTTTTGGCCGCTTGACTGCAAATGCAAAGAATCCCATTTCATTTAATACCATAAACGACAGCAACATCAGCTCAAAATGCAGCTCATGTGTCAAAGCCACTCAACAAAATTGGCCCTCTCTTTATATAAAGTCTAAAGTCTAAACTTCCTGTGATTAAATAAAAACTTGAATGCATCAATGTTTAAGTATTCATAGTAAAAAGCAAACGCAAACGATGTCAAAGACAGTTAAGTTCAGCATTCAAATCGATGAAAACTGCATTCATTTGACGAAAAAAAAAAGTGCAATAACACGGAATGAATCACGACGGGATCCTCAATAAATCAATTACATTCAATATATAAAAAAAAAAAATTAGAGCAATAATAATAACATTAAATATATAAAAAAAAATTATTACTTCACATTTTACGGTAATGCGGAGATCCTTCATAAGGTACGCATTCAATATACAATAATACAATGCAATTAGATGAGAAGTGCATTCCTATGACAAAAGCTCAACGTTACGAAATCAGTTAAAAATAAAAATAAACAACAATTTTAACAAAAAGAAAACCAACTTCAAAATAGCTAAAATGCCCTAAAAAGTAAAAAATAATTGGGTTTTCTTGTACAAGTAGTAAGAAATATTGATATTTTTGGAGTCGATGTCACACGGACCAACCTGATCTTCGGGCAAAAACCTCACAATCAAGCAAAAATCCAAAAATTCCTCCAATCAAACTTCCGACAAATTCTCGAGGACCATTGGAGAATGCAAGTAAATCAAAGCATCAAAGTCAAAAGTGTTGTGCTGGTGAATCCAAGGAAATCGCAAAACCAAAACAAACTGATGGGTAACACCAATGGCAACTGGTTGCACATGCCACATGTGAAGTGGTCAAAGACAACTTCTTATACATTTGGTTTATAGTTTCGTTAGATTGAGACTTCCAGTTTTTATAGTTAGCAACAGCAAAGCCAAACTATTCTAGAAGTCGAAAAGGAAAGTTGGAAACCTTTTGAATATTTTCGTTGGAAATCATTGTCAAAAAAAAAAAAAAAAAAAAAAAAAAAAGTTAAAATTAAAATAATTTTTAAAAATGTTCAACACTTCAGTTTTTATATCTCTAATTTCATAAATATTTCTTGTAATTTCTACTGAAAAATATCGATTAAAACTTTTTATATTCTAAGCTTATAGCTACCAGTGATCCGAATAGTACTTCCCAAAAAAATCGCAAAGTCGTTCATATATTTTAGGAACGAAAAAAAATACGCAAAAACAATCATAAAAAAACAACAAAAAATTTGCAAGAAAGTCATTGATAAAATTTCGCAAGCAAAAAGTCAATAGTTTTTAAGAAACGCTTTATATATTTGCACTTTAAAAATCGTTGCTCAAAAAACACATAAATATAATAGAACGCAGCACAGCACTCAATAAATTTCAATCGTATTCAGAAATGTTGAAGCAAAACACTTCTAAAAACAAAAAGTTCAAATTGCACGCATGTTCGTTTTAAAAAACCCTAAATCGCTTTTTAACATTTGGGCAACAGAAAAAAATCGCTTGCAATAATTGTGTGATAAAAAATTTTGTTAAAAAAATATAATATATAAATAAAAAAAAATCATGGTAGCAAATCTGGTCGCCTCTAATTTGAGCAATAAATAACTTTGTTCAAAAAAAATCGTATTATGAAGTATATAATATAAGTATATACATACTATGTAGCCCCAAAGAATTACTTGAAAGCCCAGAGTCGCTTATAACAAAAATATAGAAAATAAAATCACATTATAAAATGTTAGTAAAACACTTCTTAAAAAATTCAAACAAAACAAACAAGTAAAAACGTTGCAGTCGGACGCAACCGACTGCGATATACTTTGATACCAGTTTACATAGCTGTGTTAAGGATTCTGAGTGCAAATAGTGGCGGATGGCACTTTCTATCCCCCTACCAAGTTTGGAGACTCTAGCGCAAAAACCGACAAAGATATAGAGGTGGGCGGTATAAGTGGGCGTGGCATAAAAATTTTTTATGCACACCTGTTACGGATGTCACAACCAATGTTCATACCAAATTTGG
Organism: Scaptomyza pallida; assembly: GCA_018152965.1. Taxonomy (NCBI): domain Eukaryota; kingdom Metazoa; phylum Arthropoda; class Insecta; order Diptera; family Drosophilidae; genus Scaptomyza; species Scaptomyza pallida. The sequence goes on along the minus strand of JAECXP010000228.1, from coordinate 405,347 downwards.
TGACTCTAGCCCAAAAACTGAGAAAGATATAAAACTGGCAAAGATACGTGCATTTCGGTTTTTTTTAGGACGGTGGGGCATGTTCCGTTGTTTTGGGGCGTGGCATCCAATGTTTTGATGCATAACTTTGTCAGATGTCAGCATCTACCTTCATGTCAATTTTGGTGGCTATAGCTTCAAAACTGTAGAAGATACAGGCATTTTTGTTTATAATCGGAGAGGGGCTGGGGGCGGAATAGGTGGGCGTGGCATCCAAACGTTTGATGTAATTTTTTGAGGAATGTCACCAGCTATCTTGATATCAAATTTGGTGACTCTAGCTGCTAAAATGTGGGATATATATGTGTTTTATCGATTTGCACTTCGAGGTGTATCGACTTGTTATCGATTTCCCAGGCCCCCTGAGGTCGTAGAGCCCCAGATTTAACACTTTGTCTGACGAAGACTTGTACCAAGATATTTGCAAAGTTGCAAGGCTCTAGCTTTAAGGGTGTCGAAAAAAGTTGAGTTCATACGGACGGACGGACAGACGGACAGACGGACAGACGGACGGACAGACACCATGACGGACATTGCACAAACCCAATATACTATGATACCTTTGGTATCAAAGTATAAAAATAATAATTCACAAGCAAGGATTTTCGATATCTCGGAGAATCAGGCACAATTCTAGAGTCGCTTGCACCATAGCACATTAAAAAAAAACCGTTTCCAGAAATGTTAAGAAATAGTTATGGTATCCCTACGGCGCAAGTCGTAAATCCTGTCGCTTAATAATATTTGCACGACAGAATAAAAAAATCGTATTTAAAAAAAATTAAACAAACAAAACAAAAAATCATAATTTGCAAGCAAGGTTTTTTGAAAACTTGGAGTCGCATGCAATAATTTGTTCGAAAAAAAAAGTAAAAAAAATGCAGTGTGGTTATCAACGAAAGAATGTGTCAGTACTAAATAACTAAGCATTGCCATCAAAAGACACAGACAAAAAAAAAAAAAAAAACCATATTCGCGAGAGAAGTCTGACTTCACTTCCTCACATGGCAAAAAAAAAAAAATCCAGTGGCCATCGTAGCGAAGGAAGTCGTTGACTGTGACTTCCTCACTAGGCAACATGAAGCAATTGTTGGCCCACACTACACTCTGTCGAAGCAAGAACCAGTTACGAATTATAACGTACTTAGGTAAAATAAACAAACACAAGTTCAAAATATATCCAGCTGCCATCGTAGCGAAGATAGTCCTTAGGCGGACTATCTCACTAGGCCTAAAAAAAACTAGTCGCTTATAATTTTTGAGCAAAATATAGAAAAAAAATCGTATTATGAAATGTTAAGTAAAACACACTTCTTAAAAAAATTCAGTGTGCGTCAGAATAGAAAATCAAACAAACAAAACAAAAAACAAGTAAGAGGCTCTAGTCGAGAAATCCCGACTAGGACATACCCTTAACCCGATACTTAACGCTTACAGTTACTTATGTGTATTAAATCAGTGACCAATATGACCAAACTTCAAACTGCGATATCTCCGGTGTTTCTTAACCGATTTTGACCAAATTTTTTTAAATGTTCATTATTTTATCAATAGTCTTAAGCCTCATTTTCACAATTTTGAAATTGACGATTTTTTTATTATCGATCACATGTGTATATCGGAAACCAGAAGTGTTATCGAAAATTCAAAACAAACTTGATCTTCTCATGGTATAGGAGAGCTTAAGTTTCAAATTTGAAGTCTCTAGCTCTAATAGTCTCTGAAATCGGCGCGTTCATACAGACGGACAGACGGACATGGCAAGATCGACTCGGCTGTTGATGCTGATCAAGAATATATATACTTTATGGGGTCGGAGATGTTTCCTTCTGTCTGTTACATACATTTGCACAAAACCAGTGTACCCTTATTTACCCATTTTATTGGTTAAGGGTATAATTATAATTCGCAAGCAAGGTTTTTTGAAATCTTGGAGTCGCTTGCAATAATTTGTTCAAAAAAAAAAGTAAAAAATTCAGTGTGCAGTACAGCACTTTAAAAAACACTTCTTAAAAAAACAACAAAAATTTCATCCCATATTGTCAATGGTGAGAAGAAATAGTGGGAAATCCTAGTCGCTTTACAATATTTGAACGACACGAAGGAATTAACTCAATTGTATTAAAAAAAAAACATTTAAAAAAAATTGGATAATTTATTATTCACAAAGTGTTTTGTCATTAGTTTAAAGACCATCAGTACAACCGACAATTCTAGGCAGGAGCAACCCCGTCAGAATCGTGGTACTTTAATTATAATCACTCAAAGCGTCATAATTTCGTATCATCAACTGGCCTTTTAGTATTTGGGTAGAACGTCAGTCTACCACTTCTAATGACAATTTGTTCAGTCCACACACAAGGGTTACCCCTCGCGAGAGGCTAGAACCAGTTGTGAATTATAATCAAAACTTTAACGAATAAACAACAATCGATCAACATACCTTAGCTGACACCGACTTCAAAAATAACAATATTTCTTACTACTTGTACAAGAAAACCCAATTATTTTATACTTTTTAGTTATTTTGAAGTTGGTTTTCTTTTTGTTAAAATTGTTGTTTATTAGGGCATTTTAGTTATTTTGAAGTTGGTTTTCTTTTTGTTAAAATTTCTGCCGTATCGGGGGCAGCATTGTTTAAGACCATTTTTACAAAAAGAAAACCAACTTCAAAATAACTAAAATGCCCTTCTTGTACAAGTAGTAAGAAATATTGTTATTTTTGGAGTCGGTGTCAGCTAAAGTGGGTTTATAGCTTGTTTATTATATGGGCGTGTCCAGTTGACGCTATTGTTTTTATAAGTTGTTGCTGTTGTTGTTTTGGCATGTTTATTGCACCGTCAACGGCAATGCATGAAGAACTTTTATACGAAGTTAGTTGACAAACCAACCCCGCTGCCCGCTGCCCCTGCCGCACTCTGCGTGGTGCTTGGTATTTATTTTAGCTTGACTTCGAACGTAACTGTTAATGTGTTTGAAGTCAAAATTGTTTTCAGTCACGTGACCCAAGAAGCAACAACAACAACTTTATTCATGATTAATCAGTTGCATTTAAATATGTATTACGTGTATATATTGCCAGGGCGTAAGAGTCCTTAAACTAATTTGTGTGTTGACTTTTTAGCCAAGCTTCGCTGCACATTGTGTTGCAACAACAGATGGAGCTTCAATTAACGACAACTTTATTAATTTTTTAGTGTGTACTACAAATCGTCGTGCGTTAATTATACATTTTTAATAACCAGGACGATCAGGAGGGGCGGGACGCGCAGGGCGGCTATAACAGATGGCTTAAAGTATCGTTTAAGCGTGGGTCATTTTTAACTACATTATTTCATGCGACGCAACTGAATAATTTTTTACCGCACATTTCAATTAAGTTTAAGTACAAAAATCGAATAAATATTTACAAGTTTTAACATTTATGTTAATACACTAATTGTGGAACCAAATGCAGAATCCATTTTTTATAAGAGTGAAAAAAAATATTAATAGTGATAAGCTTTAGATTATCTATGAATCGTATATGAAAAAATCAGATTTAAGTTAAAAAAAAAAAACATTTAAAAAAGAAAAGTGTAAGCTTCAGATTATCACTTAGAATCGTATAAGAACGAGTTTTATGTTATTACAAATTCAGTTTCCAAAATTTATATTGTATACTAGCTAACTCAGCCACGCAGCGGCGGACCCGACAGACTTCTTCCTGTCAAAAAGATTTGTAATGTTGAATTGTTTTGATTCTACGTATTTTATAGCCGGGGCAAAAAATTCTACTACTATAACCCTTTAGTGCAATGAAATTATTTACGAACAAAGACGAAAATGTTGAGTTTTGAATGTAGTTTCAAAATTACGTCCATCGGATGCACGATCACAAATTTTAGTTGCCCCAAATGACGTCATTTGGAAGCAAGAATTTAATTTGCGTATCTTACGCAAAAATAATTTGCCAGTAAGAAGGGATAATAAAGGCTCCGACGGAGCGGGTAGAGGTGACAGCACAACTTTTCCTGATGCGCAACACATGCCGGCTGCTTCATTCCGAAATTTCAATGCCTGACAATATTAAAATACTTTATCCATTCCACCAATAGCAATTTTTGAATGCGCTGAATAGTTAATATCTGGTGCATATTCAAAGGCAAGCCGAACGAATGATGCACGTGTTAATGAGCGGCTGATCCGTTGCCTTTGTCGATCTAGTACTCGTACTGTAGCTATGTTTCGTTCCTGATCCTTTGAGCTGCATTTCTTGTTTCGATTTGTTCTGGTAATTGCTGGGCTCTTTCAACACGTTTGCGTCGTGACCCATAGCTGCTCGCGTTGTTGAGGTTAGATTTTATGGTAGCTCCTCTGCGTATTGCAGGCATTTTAAAAATGTACGATTTTAAATAGTAAAAAAACAACAGTTTTGATTCAGAAGCTAATATTTTTTGTTTTTTAACAAAATTTTTTTTATTTATTTGAGTTGTTGGCGAAGCAACGCGCTCCGGATAACTAAATAATTTCATTTATACGTTGAATAGAATTATTTTTCCTACTGAATTTTAAATGTAGCCTACTAAGATTTTGAAAAACACAGCTTTCCTACTGAATTTTAAATGAAGCCTACTAAGATTTTGAATAACACAGCTCTAGGTCTGGCTCAACTCTAACATGGCTGTTTAAAGGGTTTTTCCGGCAATTATTCGAATGTTTCTCGCCGTAAAAACCATCCTTGAACTCCAACGAACATTTAAAAAAAAGAATTATCGAAATCGGTTCAGCCGTTCACACGTGATGCCATGACAACGCGAAACGGGTTTCATTTTTATATATATAGATAGAAGATGTATAAATAAGTTTGAAGTTTAAAAAAAAAAAAATAAAAAAATATCAGTTTCCAAATCTTGTTCGTATTGCATCTTTAAGTTTGTTTAGTTGGCTTCAAAAATCTCTTTATCAAACCAAAGCACACATGAAATATTCTTCCGTAAACTTTTTACATACGAAAAGACCAAAAATATTAAGTACAGATCTTCCGCGTTATGCCCTCAAATTGCAATATTTTTTTTGGCTATTTTCATGGTTTTCCCTTTCTTTTTAATTGTTTTGCATTTTGCTCGTTTTATTGGGATGCGCTTTTTAATTTAATTTTCATGGGCCCGCCGTCAATGCCACGAATGCACTTCAAACACTTCAATAGACAGGGGCTTACAAAAGCACAGCGCACCCAACACATGTGTAAGGTAGTTGGGGGGCCGCCGCCGCTTTCATGCGCTTCGTTTAGCAAAGTGGATGTTAAGTGTAATGCGATTTTTATGTAAATTTTTTGGGCAAAAACAGAGACCAAAAAAAGCCCAGAACACACCGCTGACGAGACGGCAACCAAATAAAGCTCTCCACTTTCGTTGCCACGGTCGCGAGTTGAGACCAGCCGAGTCGAGCCAGACAAAACAACAACAACAGTTACTGATATTACTGATGGGTAACACCAATGGCAACTGGTTGCACATGCCACATGTGAAGTGGTCAAAGGCAACTTCTTATACATTTGGTTTATAGTTTCGTTAGATTGAGACTTCCAGTTTTTATAGTTAGCAACAGCAAAGCCAAACTATTCTAGAAGTCGAAAAGGAAAGTTGGAATCCTTTTGAATATTTTCGTTAGACATCATTGTCAAAAAAAAAAAAAAAAAAAAATTAAAATTTAAAAATTTTTTAAAAATGTTCAACACTTCAGTTTTTATATCTCTAATTTCATAAATATTTCTTGTAATTTCTACTGAAAAATATCGATTAAAACTTTTTATATTTTAAGCTTATAGCTACCAGTGATCCGAATAGTACTTCCCAAAAAAAATCGCAAAGTCGTTCATATATTTTAGGAACGAAAAAAAAATACGCAAAAACAATCATAAAAAAACAACAAAAAATTTGCAAGAAAGTCATTGATAAAATTTCGCAAGCAAAAAGTCAATAGTTTTTAAGAAACGCTTTATATATTTGCACTTTAAAAATCGTTGCTCAAAAAACACATAAATATAATAGAACGCAGCACAGCACTCAATAAATATCAATCGTATTCAGAAATGTTGAAGCAAAACACTTCTAAAAACAAAAAGTACAAATTGCACGCATGTTCGTTTTAAAAAACCCCTAAATCGCTTTTAACATTTGGGCAACAGAAAAAAATCGCTTGCAATAATTGTGTGATAAAAAACTTTGTTAAAAAAATATAATATATAAAAAAAAAAAATCATGGTAGCAAATCTGGTCGCCTCTAATTTGAGCAACAAATAACTTTGTTCAAAAAAAAATCGTATTATGAAGTATATGTATAATACTAGCTTTTGCCCGCGACTTCGTTCGCTTGGACTTCAGGTTCGTCCCGTCTAGTCTAGTAATAAGTAAGAAATACGGTAACTAAGCACTGCAGAGCCCTAATCATAGGCCTTTAGATAGCTACAGCAGTATTGTGGTAGACAAATGTTTCTTATTTCTTACAAATAATAAAACGCAAAAGGTTTCGCACACGTATGACCACTTTATTTCATTGCTTGACGAAGACTGATCGTCCGTCTCTCGCTTACAAACTACAAAGCACATACATCAGTACGCTTACATCAGTACACTTATAACAGAAAAGCATAAAGTATAAAGATAGAGGGATCGCGTGTATGTAATGTTACAGATTATGTTATGTTTATCTATGTATACTGTGTGGTACACAGTGTGTATGTACCAGTCCGGCTACAGTATGCTCCTATAAACTACATTTAACGATCTTTTTCCTTCAGCATAAACATGCAGATTCTTCGCTTTGGAAACACGTGAGCAAGCCACATAAAGCTGACCGTGAGAAAAACATGGCGTGCCCAGATGTAGGCCTGCTACCTTCAAGGTTTGACCCTGCGATTTGTTGATCGTCATTGAAAATGCGACTTTTAATGGGAACTGCAGGCGTTTAAAATTGAATGGCAAGTTGTTGGGTATGATTGGGATGCGCGGTATAAGAACATTGTCTCCCTTGGCTTCTCCAGTTAAAATTGTAGCCTTCACTATATGCCTTCCTAATTCGGTAACTCGCAACCGAGTACCGTTGCATAATCTTGGCGCATCCAGGTTACGCATTAACAAAACGGGTACACCTACCATTAATTCCAACTTGTGTGATGGCACCCCGGACAACTCTAAAGAGTTTAGGAACTCTACAGGATAACTTGTAGTGTCATCGGATGACATAACTGTGTCAATGGAATTGTACACTGATGTTTCGCTGTTTATTTCGGCCAAGATTTTTTTATTTATTTTCGCAACAGTCTCATTTTTTGGTGCCAATATGGTTCTTTCACACAACCAATTTTCGTTATGAATATTTTGTTGCAGATTAGGAAAAACTTGTTCAATAAGTTCGTTTTCTGTCTCCACAGCATGACAAAATTGCTGTGTAAATAGGACCATACCTTCTTGGTCGGTGTTTAGGTGGCCTTCACCAATTTCTAGCAGTTTTTGAGCATATGCTCCTGATTCGACATCGCTGAATAACTGGACTCGCATGTTAGTGGTAAGATAAAGCTTTTCAACTTTAGACCAAAGATATGAGGCTTTTAGACATGCGTTAATTTCATCTGCTGCAGTGCCTCTCTCGATAACAGGTAAAGTCTGTCTAAAATCCCCTGCCAATAACACTACCACACCACCCATCAACTTTCGATTGCTGTGAATATCTTGTAGACAGCGATCAAGCGCCTCAATGGCGCGTTTGTGTGACATAGTGCACTCGTCCCACACGATCAGCATACATTTTTGCAAGAGGGCTCCACGGGCACTGCTCTTACTGATGTTGCACGTTGGGGTTTCTTCGCTCGCCAGATTAAGAGGTAATTTAAAAACCGAATGTGCCGTTCGTCCACCGCTCAGCAATGTTGCAGCGATCCCAGAGGAAGCCACCGCTAATGCAACTTTACGGTCCTTACGAATTTTTGCTAGAAGCAAATTAAGCAAAAATGTTTTACCTGTACCGCCTGGGGCGTCAAGAAAGAAAAGGCCGCCTTTGTCAAGCTCAACTCGTTGTAATATTTTGTTATACATTTTTTTTGTTCGGGTAGCAGGCGTGGTTCAGTTTCGCTGACCTGAGCGTCTAATAAAGCAATATCGTAGCTTAGCTCTTTGATCAAATCGGTCGACAACTCTCCTCGACGCTCTGGTGTAGGCATACCGAAGTCGGACAATTTCTTACCGGAAATCGTTATTATTTTATCCTCTATATGTCTCAGTGCTTCATTGAAACATAGATCATTGTTGACTTGATCCATCCTTTCAAATCTATGCAAGATATCCTCCGATAATGCAGATTTATACTTATCCCATAGTTGAAGAGGATTGGATAAACCGCAAGTGCATATCAATATTGCAAAAAGTTCTCTTATTTGCGAAGGAGAGCGACACAGCACTGCCTCTTCCATTGTGGCATCCCAGTGGTTGTCATCTTCCAACAACCCCAACTTCTCACACGCTTGTCGAAAAGTTTCAAGTTCTTGGCCGTCAACTGTTTTTAGATCCAAGAAGCTAGTGGGGCCCTGTACTACATTCAGCAGCATTCGCAAACAGTAACATTCGAAGTTACTAACATGCACTGTGTAAATGCGCCCAAGAGCATCTCCTTCCTTCACACCTGGCCAGCCGTCGACAGGTGTACCTTGTAAACGACGTTTCCATTCTTTCGACGACACGTTCCATGTATAGTAGCGGGGTACGTCAACATAAAGTAATGTTTTTGCAAATGCGTCATTTTGGCAAAGCAGGAAAAATGCAGTTAGTGTCGTCTTAGGTGGTGCGGCCATTCTCTCTCTAAAATTGTTTTCAGTGAAGTAAATCCGCTGACCATTAGGCAGATGAACCGCAAGGTGAGTGACTGTTGGGTGTCTTTCATGCAGAGGCAGACCCAAGATCCGCCACGCTGCTTCGTTACTACTTACATATCTACCGGCTCGATACGTTTGCACCTCATCTCTCTGGTCAATATTAACATTCCCTTGCTGTCGAATGTTAAAAATAGCCTGGTCGCTGCCTTTGTTTATATATTTACAAATATATTTTATCGCCTGTACAGTATTGCAGAACTCTACATTTATGTGACTGTTATAAATCTTAGACAGAATAGGAGAATATGGGACAATCCAGCTATTGTCAACCAATACTTCCTGTGTTCCACCTCGGGTTTTTAGAGTTATCGTACGGCCGCCATCTCCTGGTGCTCTACGCCTGTACAAAGGATAGCCTTTGTCGTTAGTTTGAGTATCTTTTAAAAGCGCCCTTGGATACTTTTTGGTGCATTTTCCTTCTTTCATGCATGGTGATGACGGATTTAGTGCACCACAGGGACCGTGAATCATATTTTTGGTTACAGTATCGTAGAGTTTTCGATCACTTTCTGGATTTGGTATTTCCGCACTTATGACTTCATCAATTTGGTTTGGGCGTAATTTTTCCGTCAACCACAGTAGTAAGTGCACGTGAGGCAGACCTCTTTTTTGCCACTCGATCGAGTACATGAAACACTTCATATCTCCAAATATTTTACCTTTTGTAAGTAGAGCAACCAATTTTTGTACTTTTATTTTAAATAGCCTGGCTGTTAAGTCATGTCTGTCTGTTGCATTTTGACATGGAATGAGCTCTTTAGTAATTTCTGGCCAAGCGGGATTACATGTCATTGTAATAAACAGATCAGGCCTCCCGTAGTTACGCACCCTGCGTGTACTCATGAAGATATCTCGGGCTATTTACAAATGACGATGGGAGTATTACCAATTGACCCAAATTGTTTGGATCTAAATCCGCATCATTCCTGACCGCGTCTTGTAAATGTATATAGTTTTCTGCTCGCAGTTTTGTTTGGTTTAAAGCAGAGGTGGGCACAAGTCGAAATTCGTATGCACGCGTGCATAGGCCCTCTGCCGCGGCAAGCAGCACAAAATTACACGTACACTATAAGCATCCGCTGCTTCAATGCAAATTACGCATACTAATGCGTGTAAAAACTTTGATAGTATGTGAGCTTGCCCACCTCTGGTTTAAAGCAATAAACCTTAAGCGCTCACTCTCCACTTTGACATACATGTCCACCAAAAACTGAAGAAAGAGAAGCCTACATCGAAGCAATAAATTAAAATTGTTGCGACGTACCATCATATGATACGCATAAAAGTCTTTGCACGACACTTTTTTGTTCGGTATAGGCTGTTTTGTAACTGGGTTTGTCTGAGGAATATCAAAACTGTACCCCTCTTGTCCTTTCCAAAAAATTATCGGGTACTCGAGAGCATCATAAAATCTATGAGTGTCCGGAACTCTAGTAAGCCGGCCATCGTGCGCCTGAATAACAATGTCCCGAGACGCAGTTTGTTCAGTACTAACTACTACGGCAGCTATTTCGTTTGTGGTCGGGGCATTGTATCGTCTTTCGTGTTCACCACGTGGTACACGATCTGAGTGTATCACGACCTTGTAATTATCGCAAGTCACTCTATCTTTAGCCATTTTAAATTCATGCACTAAAACGTTGTGATCATGTAGAACTTTTTGTATTTTTTGAACTGTGTTTCTTTCCACACCCGGTACGTACTCAGAACGCCTATCAACTTGTGCTTCCTCATCACCCATGAAATAAACTTGCAAAAATTTTGGTTGCGAATTAGTAGCAGGATGCAAAGAGCCAATTGTGTGGTATATTTGCCCTTGGATTGTAAAAGTCGGGCAAAATCCTGGCATCGACACAATGTTATCAGCTCCAAAAGATGTCATATGGAAGCATGTATTGTATTTTCTTATGTTTTTTAAAAACGGCGAGACTCATCTGTTTCATTTGAAAAAGTTCTTTAAGAGGTTCAACAGGCTCGTCTATTGAAGGAAGAACTACTTTTCCTCCCGAACAACACATACCTGCAGCTTCCTCTTTCCATTTAAGAGCACCGCAAAATCTGCATTCTTTATTCATCGCTTCTATTTTTATAAGCTTGTGGCTTTCGTAATCAAGAGTTTCATCGTACTCAAATGCAGCTTTATCGAATACTCCCCACGCGTTTCTTGTAAATATTAATCGTCGCTGTTTTGCCCTTTCAGCAACAGCGCGTCTGCGAGCTTCAGCAGCTTCAACAGTTTCAGTAGCTCTTTGGGACCCTATGTAAGTCGCTTGCTGAAGACGCCGAGCTTGAGACTGTTCGGGTGTCTCAGAAGCCCGTTGAGATGCCAGATATTCAGCGTTCTGTTGACGTCGAGCTTGAGACTGTTCGGGTGTCTCCGCAGCCCGTTGAGATGCTATATACTCAGCATGCTGTCGACGTCGATCCTGGGACTGTTCGGGTGTCTCAGCAGCTCTTTGAGCTGCCTCATGCTCTGCTTGTTTAAGCCTTCGCAGTTGGGCTTGTGGAAACGTCTCGTTAAGTCTAGCTACTTTCATAGTTCGAGCTTTATTAGAGCTTTGGGAAAGATTAGACTTACGCTTTCGCGGCATAATTCTTAAGTACGTGTTGATTCTATACTTCCAAAAAATACAGTACGGTAGTTATTGTTATGATTGTACTTTACATTTTACTTTTTACTTCTGTGATATCTTCGAAAATATTTATTTAATTTACATGCTGTGAAAAGCCATATTGATCTTTATTAAATGTACTAAAGTTGAGAAAAAAAGAATTAAGTGTTCAGGAGGTACTCGAAGGAGTGGTCCAAATTTAAAAAATTGTAGCCTATGTGTTATTCTGATGTATAAGCTATATTGTGGTGAAGTTTCATTCAAATCCATTTAGTAGTTTTTACGTGAAAGAGTAACAAACATCCATACATACAAACTTTCGCCTTTATAATAGTAGTAGGATAAGTATATACATACTATGTAGCCCCAAAGAATTACTTGGAAGCCCAGAGTCGCTTATAACAAAAATATAGAAAATAAAATCACATTATAAAATGTTAGTAAAACACTTCTTAAAAAATTCAAACAAAACAAAAAATAATAATTCACAAGCAAGGATTTTCGATATCTCGGAGAATCAGGCACAATTCTAGAGTCGCTTGCAGATTGCACCATAGCACATTAAAAAAAACCGTTTCCAGAAATGTTAAGAAAAAGTTATGGTATCCCTACGGCGCAAGTCGTAAATCCTGTCGCTTAATAATATTTGCACGACAGAATAAAAAAATCGTATTTAAAAAAAATCAAACAAAAAATCATAATTTGCAAGCAAGGTTTTTTGAAAACTTGGAGTCGCTTGCAATAATTTGTTCGAAAAAAAAGTAAAAAAAATGCAGTGTGGTTATCAACGAAAGAATGTGCCAGTACTAAATAACTAAGCATTGCCATCAAAAGACACAGACAAAAAAAAAAAAACAAACCATATTCGCGAGAGAAGTCTGACTTCACTTCCTTACATGGCAAAAAAAAAAAAATCCAGTGGCCATCGTAGCGAAGGAAGTCGTTGACTGTGACTTCCTCACTAGGCAACATGAAGCAATTGTTGGCCCACACTACACTCTGTCGAAGCAAGAACCAGTTACGAATTATAACGTACTTAGGTAAAATAAACAAACACAAGTTCAAAATATATCCAGCTGCCATCGTAGCGAAGATAGTCCTTAGGCGGACTATCTCACTAGGCCTAAAAAAAACTAGTCGCTTATAATTTTTGAGCAAAATATAGAAAAAAAATCGTATTATGAAATGTTAAGTAAAACACACTTCTTAAAAAAATTCAGTGTGCGACAGAATAGAAAATCAAACAAACAAAACAAAAAACAAGTAAGAGGCTCTAGTCGAGAAATCCCGACTAGGACATACCCTTAACCCGATACTTAACGCTTACAGTTACTTATGTGTATTAAATCAGTGACCAATATGACCAAACTTCAAACTGCGATATCTCCGGTGTTTCTTAACCGATTTTGACCAAATTTTTTTAAATGTTCATTATTTTATCAATAGTCTTAAACCTCATTTTCACAATTTTGAAATTGACGATTTTTTTATTATCGATCACATGTGTATATCGGAAACCAGAAGTGTTATCGAAAATTCAAAACAAACTTGATCTTCTCATGGTATAGGAGAGCTTAAGTTTCAAATTTGAAGTCTCTAGCTCCTATAGTCTCTGAGATCGGCGCGTTCATACAGACGGACAGACGGACATGGCTAGATCGACTCGGCTGTTGATGCTGATCAAGAATATATATACTTTATGGGGTCGGAGATGTTTCCTTCTGTCTGTTACATACATTTGCACAAAACCAGTGTACCCTTATTTACCCATTTTATGGGTTAAGGGTATAATTATAATTCGCAAGCAAGGTTTTTTGAAATCTTGGAGTCGCTTGCAATAATTTGTCCAAAAAAAAAAGTATAAAATTCAGTGTGCAGTACAGCACTTTAAAAAACACTTCTTAAAAAAACAACAAAAATTTCATCCCATATTGTCAATGGTGAGAAGAAATAGTGGGAAATCCTAGTCGCTTTACAATATTTGAACGACACGAAGGAATTAACTCAATTGTATTAAAAAAAAAAACATTTAAAAAAAAATTGGATAATTTATTATTTAATTTAATTTAATTTAATTAATTTAAAGACCATCAGTACAACCGACAATTCTAGGCAGGAGCAACCCCGTCAGAATCGTGGTACTTTAATTATAATCACTCAAAGCGTCATAATTTCGTATCATCAACTGGCCTTTTAGTATTTGGGTAGAACGTCAGTCTACCACTACTAATGACAATTTGTTCAGTCCACACACAAGGGTTACCCCTCGCGAGAGGCTAGAACCAGTTGTGAATTATAATCAAAACTTTAACGAATAAACAACAATTTTAACAAAAAGAAAACCAACTTCAAAATAACTAAAATGCCCTAATAAACAACAATTTTTACAAAAAGAAAACCAACTTCAAAATAACTAAAATGCCCTAAAAAGTAAAAAATAATTCGGTTTTCTTGTACAAGTAGTAAGAAATATTGTTATTTTTGGAGTCGGTGTCAGCTAAAGTGGGTTAATAGCTTGGCTGCCCCCGATACGGCAGAAATTTATTAATTCTGCATTGTTTAAGACCATAACTTACGGTTCAGTATAACTGACAAACACAAATTCACAGTTTCGCAATACGTAGTTTTGAGAAAAACGCATTTAAATTTTCAATTTCAGTCGTTTACTCAACGGATTTTCTCTAACAACAGAATGGCTATATATTAATCCATTCAATATGAAACATCGATCAACATACCTTAGCGGACACCGACTCCAAAAATAACAATATTTCTTACTACTTGTACAAGAAAACCGAATTATTTTTTACTTTTTAGGGCATTTTAGTTATTTTGAAGTTGGTTTTCTTTTTGTTAAAATTGTTGTTTATTTTTTAATTTTTAGTGATAATAATATTTAATATTAATAATAATATTTAAAAAGTTTTCTGAATATGGGTACCCCTACTTAACGTGCTGCTCATATGAGACAGCGTCGTTTAAGTGAAACAAACAAAGGAAGGCAGAAACGCCTAACTCAACAGAGGTGACGACGTCCCCCAACTTCCCAACAAATCTGGGATGATATCGTCAGCTGTCTTCCTACCAAATTTTGTGACTTTAGCTCAAAGACTGTAAAATATTACAAAATTCTCGTTTTTAAAAAGTGAGCTTTCGTAGATATCACCGTCTATCTTCCTACCAAATTTGGTGACTCCAGCTCAAGAACTGTTAAAGATATAGCCGTTTCCGATTTAAAAAGGCGGTTGGCAATGGTGGGCGTGTCATCCAAACTTTTGATGCAGATCTTAAGGGGACGTCATCTCCTAACTTCTCAACTAATCTGGCGACTCTAGCTCAAAAATCGGGCGAGATACGTATGAATAAGTATGCAAATTTAAGATATACACTTGGCCCTCGCTTAACACGGGGGTTACGTTCCTAGAAAATGTCGTGTTAAGCGAAATCGTGTTAAGCGAAACATGGATTCAGTACAAAATAAGGGGTTACGTTCTCAAAATTCAAAACTGGCAGCAATTAAAATTTTTGATTGTTCAAATTTGGTCGGTTTTTATTAAAGTTTTATTTTACAAATTAAAAGTTAATATTTAACTAAAAAAGTGGCTTCATCTAATTAATAATTAATTAATAGGTTAAACTTAAAAATGGTAAAAACAAAGGAGATCATTTCATTCTATTATTATCATTCATTGTTTGAGCCAGTTTATTTTAGCATGTTTTCTTTTTTAATGGCTCTTTATAAAAAAAATCAGTCATTTTCGACTGTTTTGTAACCTTTAATGCTTCTTTATAGCACTCCTTATAAGGCATAAAGGCACTAACGCGATAAACGCAGTAAAAAAAATACATATCGATATTTTGCAATCGTGTAAGAACGAGGTTTTTAGCGTGTTAAAGGGGGAATGGGTGCAAATTTGCAACCGTGTAAGACCGAGTTAGTGCTAAAAGAGTTCGTGTTAAGCGAGGGCCAAGTGTATACGGTTTTCTTAATGAAGCCATTGCCGGAACTGGACCAAAAAAAATGGGACCACACTGGAAGCACCAGTTTTCAACAAAATCGGTTCACCCAGTCGCAAGATCTGAGGTAACAACGCCAAAAAAAAAAAAAAAAAAAAATACAGACGAATTGATAATCTCCTTCTTTTTTGAAGTCGGTTAAAAACTGAGAACACATTCCAACACAATTTTGTTATTAGAATCCTACTACTATTATAAAGGCGAAAGTTTGTATGTATGGATGTTTGTTACTCTTTCACGTAAAAACTACTAAATGGATTTGAATGAAACTTCACCACAATATAGCTTATACATCAGAATAACACATAGGCTACAATTTTTTAAATTTGGACCACTCCTTCGAGTACCTCCTGAACACTTAATTCTTTTTTTCTCAACTTTAGTACATTTAATAAAGATCAATATGGCTTTTCACAGCATGTAAATTAAATAAATATTTTCGAAGATATCACAGAAGTAAAAAGTAAAATGTAAAGTACAATCATAACAATAACTACCGTACTGTATTTTTTGGAAGTATAGAATCAACACGTACTTAAGAATTATGCCGCGAAAGCGTAAGTCTAATCTTTCCCAAAGCTCTAATAAAGCTCGAACTATGAAAGTAGCTAGACTTAACGAGACGTTTCCACAAGCCCAACTGCGAAGGCTTAAACAAGCAGAGCATGAGGCAGCTCAAAGAGCTGCTGAGACACCCGAACAGTCCCAGGATCGACGTCGACAGCATGCTGAGTATATAGCATCTCAACGGGCTGCGGAGACACCCGAACAGTCTCAAGCTCGACGTCAACAGAACGCTGAATATCTGGCATCTCAACGGGCTTCTGAGACACCCGAACAGTCTCAAGCTCGGCGTCTTCAGCAAGCGACTTACATAGGGTCCCAAAGAGCTACTGAAACTGTTGAAGCTGCTGAAGCTCGCAGACGCGCTGTTGCTGAAAGGGCAAAACAGCGACGATTAATATTTACAAGAAACGCGTGGGGAGTATTCGATAAAGCTGCATTTGAGTACGATGAAACTCTTGATTACGAAAGCCACAAGCTTATAAAAATAGAAGCGATGAATAAAGAATGCAGATTTTGCGGTGCTCTTAAATGGAAAGAGGAAGCTGCAGGTATGTGTTGTTCGGGAGGAAAAGTAGTTCTTCCTTCAATAGACGAGCCTGTTGAACCTCTTAAAGAACTTTTTTCAAATGAAACAGATTAGTCTCGCCGTTTTTTAAAAAACATAAGAAAATACAATACATGCTTCCATATGACATCTTTTGGAGCTGATAACATTGTGTCGATGCCAGGATTTTGCCCGACTTTTACAATCCAAGGGCAAATATACCACACAATTGGCTCTTTGCTTCCTGCTACTAATTCGCAACCAAAATTTTTGCAAGTTTATTTCATGGGTGATGAGGAAGCACAAGTTGATAGGCGTTCTGAGTACGTACCGGGTGTGGAAAGAAACACAGTTCAAAAAATACAAAAAGTTCTACATGATCACAACGTTTTAGTGCATGAATTTAAAATGGCTAAAGATAGAGTGACTTGCGATAATTACAAGGTCGTGATACACTCAGATCGTGTACCACGTGGTGAACACGAAAGACGATACAATGCCCCGACCACAAACGAAATAGCTGCCGTAGTAGTTAGTACTGAACAAACTGCGTCTCGGGACATTGTTATTCAGGCGCACGATGGCCGGCTTACTAGAGTTCCGGACACTCATAGATTTTATGATGCTCTCGAGTACCCGATAATTTTTTGGAAAGGACAAGAGGGGTACAGTTTTGATATTCCTCAGACAAACCCAGTTACAAAACAGCCTATACCGAACAAAAAAGTGTCGTGCAAAGACTTTTATGCGTATCATATGATGGTACGTCGCAACAATTTTAATTTATTGCTTCGATGTAGGCTTCTCTTTCTTCAGTTTTTGGTGGACATGTATGTCAAAGTGGAGAGTGAGCGCTTAAGGTTTATTGCTTTAAACCAAACAAAACTGCGAGCAGAAAACTATATACATTTACAAGACGCGGTCAGGAATGATGCGGATTTAGATCCAAACAATTTGGGTCAATTGGTAATACTCCCATCGTCATTTGTAAATAGCCCGAGATATCTTCATGAGTACACGCAGGATGCGTTCACATACGTGCGTAACTACGGGAGGCCTGATCTGTTTATTACAATGACATGTAATCCCGCTTGGCCAGAAATTACTAAAGAGCTCATTCCATGTCAAAATGCAACAGACAGACATGACTTAACAGCCAGGCTATTTAAAATAAAAGTACAAAAATTGGTTGCTCTACTTACAAAAGGTAAAATATTTGGAGATATGAAGTGTTTCATGTACTCGATCGAGTGGCAAAAAAGAGGTCTGCCTCACGTGCACTTACTACTGTGGTTGACGGAAAAATTACGCCCAAACCAAATTGATGAAGTCATAAGTGCGGAAATACCAAATCCAGAAAGTGATCGAAAACTCTACGATACTGTAACCAAAAATATGATTCACGGTCCCTGTGGTGCACTAAATCCGTCATCACCATGCATGAAAGAAGGAAAATGCACCAAAAAGTATCCAAGGGCGCTTTTAAAAGATACTCAAACTAACGACAAAGGCTATCCTTTGTACAGGCGTAGAGCACCAGGAGATGGCGGCCGTACGATAACTCTAAAAACCCGAGGTGGAACACAGGAAGTATTGGTTGACAATAGCTGGATTGTCCCATATTCTCCTATTCTGTCTAAGATTTATAACAGTCACATAAATGTAGAGTTCTGCAATACTGTACAGGCGATAAAATATATTTGTAAATATATAAACAAAGGCAGCGACCAGGCTATTTTTAACATTCGACAGCAAGGGAATGTTAATATTGACCAGAGAGATGAGGTGCAAACGTATCGAGCCGGTAGATATGTAAGTAGTAACGAAGCAGCGTGGCGGATCTTGGGTCTGCCTCTGCATGAAAGACACCCAACAGTCACTCACCTTGCGGTTCATCTGCCTAATGGTCAGCGGATTTACTTCACTGAAAACAATTTTAGAGAGAGAATGGCCGCACCACCTAAGACGACACTAACTGCATTTTTCCTGCTTTGCCAAAATGACGCATTTGCAAAAACATTACTTTATGTTGACGTACCCCGCTACTATACATGGAACGTGTCGTCGAAAGAATGGAAACGTCGTTTACAAGGTACACCTGTCGACGGCTGGCCAGGTGTGAAGGAAGGAGATGCTCTTGGGCGCATTTACACAGTGCATGTTAGTAACTTCGAATGTTACTGTTTGCGAATGCTGCTGAATGTAGTACAGGGCCCCACTAGCTTCTTGGATCTAAAAACAGTTGACGGCCAAGAACTTGAAACTTTTCGACAAGCGTGTGAGAAGTTGGGGTTGTTGGAAGATGACAACCACTGGGATGCCACAATGGAAGAGGCAGTGCTGTGTCGCTCTCCTTCGCAAATAAGAGAACTTTTTGCAATATTGATATGCACTTGCGGTTTATCCAATCCTCTTCAACTATGGGATAAGTATAAATCTGCATTATCGGAGGATATCTTGCATAGATTTGAAAGGATGGATCAAGTCAACAATGATCTATGTTTCAATGAAGCACTGAGACATATAGAGGACTAGCTTTTGCCCGCGACTTCGTTCGCGTGGACTTCAGGTTCGTCCCGTCTAGTCTAGTAATAAGTAAGAAATACGGTAACTAAGCACTGCAGAGCCCTAATCATAGGCCTATAGGTAGCTACTGCAGTATTGTGGTAGACAAATGTTTCTTGTCATATGGAAGCATGTATTGTATTTTCTTATGTTTTTTTAAAAACGGCGAGACTCATCTGTTTCATTTGAAAAAAGTTCTTTAAGATGTTCAACAGGCTCGTCTATTGAAGGAAGAACTACTTTTCCTCCCGAACAACACATGCCTGCAGCTTCCTCTTTCCATTTAAGAGCACCACAAAATCTGCATTCTTTATTCATCGCATCTATTTTTATAGGCTTGTGGCTTTCGTAATCAAGAGTTTCATCGTACTCAAATGCAGCTTTATTGAATACTCCCCACGCGTTTCTTGTAAATATTAATCGTCGCTGTTGTGCCTTTTCAGCAACAGCGCGTCTGCGAGCTTCAGCAGCTTCAACAGTTTCAGTAGCTCTTTGGGACCATATGTAAGTCGCTTGCTGAAGACGCCGAGCTTGAGACTGTTCGGGTGTCTCAGAAGCTCGTTGAGATGCCAGATATTCAGCGTTCTGTTGACGTCGAGCTTGAGACTGTTCGGGTGTCTCCGCAGCCCGTTGAGATGCTAGATACTCAGCATGCTGTCGACGTCGATCCTGGGACTGTTCGGGTGTCTCAGAAGCCCGTTGAGATGCCAGATATTCAGCGTTCTGTTGACGTCGAGCTTGAGACTGTTCGGGTATCTCCGCAGCCCGTGGAGATGCTAGATACTCAGCATGCTGTCGACGTCTATCTTGGGACTGCTCTGGTGTCTCAGCAGCTCTTTGAGCTGCCTCATGCTCTGCTTGTTTAAGCCTTCGCAGTTCGGCTTGTGGAAACGTCTCGTTAAGTCTAGCTACTTTCATAGTTCGAGCTTTATTAGAGCTTTGGGAAAGATTAGACTTACGCTTTCGCGGCATAATTCTTAAGTACGTGTTGATTCTATACTTCCAAAAAATACAGTACGGACACAACGGTATTTGAAATTGCTATGACTCTACATTTTAAATCTGTGATATCTTCGAAAATATTTATTTAATTGACATGCTGTAAAAAGCCATATTGATCTTTATTAAATGTACAAAAGTTGAGAAAAAAAGGACTTAAGTGTTCAGGAGGTACTCGAAGGAGTGGTCCAAATTCAAAAAATTGTAGCCTATGTGTTATTCTGATGTATAAGCTATATTGTGGTGAAGTTTCATTCAAATCCATTCAGTAGTTTTTACGTGAAAGAGTAACAAACATCCATACATACAAACTTTCGCCTTTATAATATTAGTAGGATAAAATAATAACGATTTCCGGTAAGAAATTGTCCGACTTCGGTATGCCTACACCAGAGCGTCGAGGAGAGTTGTCGACCGATTTGATCAAAGAGCTAAGCTACGATATTGCTTTATTAGACGCTCAGGTCAGCGAAACTGAACCACGCCTGCTACCCGAACAAAAAAAAATGTATAACAAAATATTACAACGAGTTGAGCTTGACAAAGGCGGCCTTTTCTTTCTTGACGCCCCAGGCGGTACAGGTAAAACATTTTTGCTTAATTTGCTTCTAGCAAAAATTCGTAAGGACCGTAAAGTTGCATTAGCGGTGGCTTCCTCTGGGATCGCTGCAACATTGCTGAGCGGTGGACGAACGGCACATTCGGTTTTTAAATTACCTCTTAATCTGGCGAGCGAAGAAACCCCAACGTGCAACATCAGTAAGAGCAGTGCCCGTGGAGCCCTCTTGCAAAAATGTATGCTGATCGTGTGGGACGAGTGCACTATGTCACACAAACGCGCCATTGAGGCGCTTGATCGCTGTCTACAAGATATTCACAGCAATCGAAAGTTGATGGGTGGTGTGGTAGTGTTATTGGCAGGGGATTTTAGACAGACTTTACCTGTTATCGAGAGAGGCACTGCAGCAGATGAAATTAACGCATGTCTAAAAGCCTCATATCTTTGGTCTAAAGTTGAAAAGCTTTATCTTACCACTAACATGCGAGTCCAGTTATTCAGCGATGTCGAATCAGGAGCATATGCTCAAAAACTGCTAGAAATTGGTGAAGGCCACCTAAACACCGACCAAGAAGGTATGGTCCTATTTACACAGCAATTTTGTCATGCTGTGGAGACAGAAAACGAACTTATTGAACAAGTTTTTCCTAATCTGCAACAAAATATTCATAACGAAAATTGGTTGTGTGAAAGAACCATATTGGCACCAAAAAATGAGACTGTTGCGAAAATAAATAAAAAAATCTTGGCCGAAATAAACAGCGAAACATCAGTGTACAATTCCATTGACACAGTTATGTCATCCGATGACACTACAAGTTATCCTGTAGAGTTCCTAAACTCTTTAGAGTTGTCCGGGGTGCCATCACACAAGTTGGAATTAATGGTAGGTGTACCCGTTTTGTTAATGCGTAACCTGGATGCGCCAAGATTATGCAACGGTACTCGGTTGCGAGTTACCGAATTAGGAAGGCATATAGTGAAGGCTACAATTTTAACTGGAGAAGCCAAGGGAGACAATGTTCTTATACCGCGCATCCCAATCATACCCAACAACTTGCCATTCAACTTTAAACGCCTGCAGTTCCCATTAAAAGTCGCATTTTCAATGACGATCAACAAATCGCAGGGTCAAACCTTGAAGGTAGCAGGCCTACATCTGGGCACGCCATGTTTTTCTCACGGTCAGCTTTATGTGGCTTGCTCACGTGTTTCCAAAGCGAAGAATCTGCATGTTTATGCTGAAGGAAAAAGATCGTTAAATGTAGTTTATAGGAGCATACTGTAGCCGGACTGGTACATACACACTGTGTACCACACAGTATACATAGATAAACATAACATAATCTGTAACATTACATACACGCGATCCCTCTATCTTTATACTTTATGCTTTTCTGTTATAAGTGTACTGATGTAAGCGTACTGATGTATGTGCTTTGTAGTTTGTAAGCGAGAGACGGACGATCAGTCTTCGTCAAGCAATGAAATAAAGTGGTCATACGTGTGCGAAACCTTTTGCGTTTTATTATTTGTAAGAAATAAGAAACATTTGTCTACCACAATACTGCTGTAGCTATCTAAAGGCCTATGATTAGGGCTCTGCAGTGCTTAGTTACCGTATTTCTTACTTATTACTAGACTAGACGGGACGAACCTGAAGTCCAAGCGAACGAAGTCGCGGGCAAAAGCTAGTATTTTAATATTTGTCTAATGACACAAAAAAGTTACTTCCCATACCGGGAATCGAACCCGGGCCTTCTGGGTGAAAGCCAGATATCCTAGCCACTAGACCATATGGGATATGGAGACCCATGTACCAAATGACAGTTTTGTTATCTTTTAACAAAGACTTCAAACAGTGATTAAAAATGCTATGCTACATCAGAGTATTTTTTTTTGCTCCCGCTATTGCTCTGATTTCGAACGGCTCTGTAGCATAGCAGAGGGCACACAAAGAAAACGGTTGCTCTTCTGCTCTGCTCTGTAGCACAGAACTTCGGAGTGCAGAGCAATAGCAATAGCAAAAAATGTGCGATACACTATTTGTAGTTGTAGCAATAGCACAAGCATCGATAGCGAGATGAGAGCTGAGCGAACAAAAATTATTTTTGTGCTACTGCGAGAGAGCATATGCATTTTTTTTCTCTTTTCCTCCCAGAGCATTTCTGTTCTTGCTCTCGTAGCAACTTCGTAGTCGCTCTCATAGTATTTTTGTAGTTGCTCTCATTTGCCGCATACCAGATATTACCGCTATATTTTGATGTGGTAGACATGCACTTATTTAATTTTTTTAAAAGCGCAGTAATGTTAATTGATCTTATGCGTAAACATGGCTTCGCGAAAAAATGCATTTAATATTTTTAAATATTTTGAAGACAATGGATCAACATATGTGCAGTGCAAATCATGTAATCGGTCTTTAAAGAAAGATCGCACATTTAATTTAAAGAAACATATTATTGGAGTTCACAAAATAAAAATAGATGAAGACGAGGAGTCCACATATTCAGAAATCCTCACACAACCCAGAAAAGAAATAATTAAAGTTAAAATAAACAAAAAACAGTTAATTCGTTCGTACATAGGACTGGTGACAGAAGAAAGCGTACCTTTCAATGTTTTAAATTCCAAAAACATGAGAAATATAATAGATCCGATTTGTCACGGTCTTACAGAAAAGAGCGGAAAAAGCTATAAACTAAATGGCAGTAAATGCAAAAACATGCTAAAAAATGTGGCGGAAAACATACGCAGCGAAATGCAACAAGAAATGCAGGGCCGATTACTGTCTTTAAAAATAGATAGCGCAACTCGACTTAGCCGTAATATTTTTGGAATAAGTGCGCAATTTATTAATGAAAATGAAATTATATCCCGGATGTTGGAATAAGGCTATGGAAGTACATCTAAAAAATCTGGCCAAAGAAATTAAGCAACTTTGGAAAAACAATATCCGATTGAATCAAATTATTTCAATTACATCAGAACAATGGGGCAATAACATGATAAAAACAACAAAAATATTATCACATTGTTATATATTTGATCCTGGTCTGATGAACATGTGGGATGGTTCGCCCGGGGGGGGGGGGGTGGAAGGGGGGGGGGGGGGGGGGGGGGGGGGGGGGGGGATTTTGGGGTTAGCTGCGAATATGCGATATTCTTTTCGCTAATAAGCAGTCCCGGACAAACAGCGGGTATGGTGCCGTTTACCGTACCGACAAGACGCTTGTGTCGCCGTCTTTAAATCATAGCCTCACACACTCCCAACTCCCCCACACATACCTACCTCCATCCCTACCCCCTCATCTCACACCGGGCCGGACTAAGGTGTTATACGAACCGTGCCGAGAGTCAGCCTGGCTGGGGCCCGGTTTAAAAACTAGCCCAGTCTTTAACGGTGTGCTCAGGCAGATGGCGACCGCCTGTTCTATTTAGCCTTACCCGGGTATCGCGGATCTGCCCGGGTGGACCTTATTTTCTCCGCAGCTCGTGGGATTCAACATGAAACAAACAACAATAAAACAACAAGACGTGCAGGACATCCCTGCGCAAGTGCCGCAAGGCGCATTGAGGACCGCCTCCTGGACGGGGAGCGGTTCTCCAACGTGGGACGCACTCCACAGCGCCCCAACAGGCGCAACGAGGCGCGGGAAGGCCGCAGGCGCAAGCTGGCCCAACGCGCTCAAGTATGACGAGGCAAGCCCCTCGTCAGCACACAGCACCAACCGCAGAGGCTGCGAGCAAGGCAGGACCTTCCCAGCCCATGCGACCAGCCCTAAATGCGGTCCGGCGGCAAGGTGCACACCAGCGGCAGCGAAGGCGGAGCTGCCAAAACGTGGAGAGCCGGGAGGCGTAGATGACCCAAACAGGATGGGTCTGTGCGGCTCAAGGGTTAAATGGTACCTAAGGTACCTTCAGCAGGGATTTCCCCCTGCTGAGGCCCGAAGTATGGCAACGGCCAATAGGCAGACGACGGAGCAGGCAAGGGGACCAGCCCCCAAACGCCTTAACAATACTCTGACGCCTCCTGCTGACACTCCCAAAAGGGTATGTCCAGAGGAGCGTCCGAGTACGTCGAAGGCAGCCGCCGTCGCTACTTCAGTAGAGAAGCCTTCCTCTACAGTGTCCACCGAGGCTCGATCGTCGTACGCGGCGATGACAAAACGAGTCAAGGTGGCCGTGTTGCCTGTGGAGTATCCCCAGGTAATGCTCAGTCACGGGGACTTGTCCGCATTGGAAGAGGCCATCCTTGACGAACTTATCGTCAGTGGATGGGGCACCGCAGTGGAGTTCGCGGGAATTCACTTCAGGGTGGGTCACTTAGTGATCGAATGCTCGGACGAGCACTCCGCAGAATTCCTCAAGGCTGCGGTGTCGAGGCTAAAGTCGTGGAAGGGAGCTCCACTCGAATGTAAGGTGGGTGGTGACATTCCGTCACCCCACAACATCACGCTGTACTGCCCTAGAAGCGCGGATCGGTCTACCGAGTCCTTGTTGATTCTGCTGAGGAATCAAAACGGGATCGAGACCGATGCATGGAAGGTGTTGTCGAGGAGGACGGAGAATGGAGGCGCCTTGTTGGTGATTGGCATCGACGAAATCTCCAAGAACGCAATAGTGGCAAGGGGCCACCAAGTAGCATTCCGCTACGGGACTATCCCGGTTAGCGGTCTAAAGAAGACAGCTGGCAAAAGGGACACTGCCGCCCCAGCTCCACCAAAGCCAGAAGTGGTACCCCCTCCCACAGCCACCGAACCGAGCGTCCACCAGGCAGGTCGTACCGACCCATCTGAAGACTTGGCTGAAGATGAAGACCTGGCAGACCAGACGCTCGTCAAGGATGTGCTGGAAGGGATGGACCTTGGGGAACCCATGTCGTCCCAGGAACTGGCAGAGGAACTGGCGAAGGAAACGGAAGGAGATGAAGCTGACGTGACGATGACGGGCAGCGGTGGTGAGGGTGACTCCCTCCTACACCACCAGTAAAGAAGGCGGTCGCAGAGTAATGGTGACAACAGGCGTCACCACTACCGGGCTAGCCCAGATAAACCTCCATAAAGCTAAGGCAGCTTCGGCTGTCTTAGCCAGGACGTTTATCACACAACATCTTGGGCTAGCCCTCATACAGGAGCCATGGGTCAACGATGGCATTAAAGGCCTGTATACCGCCGTGTCAAAGGTAGTATGGGATCAAAGAGATCCAATGCCTAGAGCATGTATCATGGTAAGGAAATATATTGATTATTCAATTCTTTCAGAATTCCTCACTAGGGACTGCGTGCCAATCGCCTTGAAGGCAAACGGTAACGCCCCCTATGATTGTGGCATCGGCCTACTTCGCGGGTGATGTGGCGTGCCCACCACCGGAGATTGAGAGGCTGGCGGAGTATTGTAAAAAGGAGAAGATGCCATTGGTCATTGGCTGTGATGCCAATGCGCACCACACTATATGGGGAAGTAGTGATATCAACGCAAGGGGTGAGTACCTCACAGACTTTATATTCAGATATGACTTAGAAATAGGAAATGTCGGATCTACACCGACTTTCGTAACTAGAGTTAGAGAAGAGGTGCTGGACATCACCATGATTAGTCGGTGTCTAACACCACACCTCAGGGAGTGGCATGTCTCTCCAGAGGAATCAATGTCGGATCATAAGATCATCCTTTTTAAGCTTCAGGTTAATACGGATAGTAGTGCTCCAACCCGCAACCCAAGGAAAACAGACTGGGAAAAGTTTAGGTCGACCCTAGAGCTGAATCTGGTGACCGGAATCTCTGGAACACCCAGACGCATAGGCGAGTTAGACAGGGTTGTGGAAAATCTGAGTAGTGGCATTTATAATGCATTTGAAGAAAGCTGCCCGTTGGGAAAGGTGCGTAGAGAAAGGATGCCCCATGGTGGAATGACAGTCTTGAAAGACTGCGCTTAACCACCCGCTATCTCTTTAACAAAGCCAAGAGAGATAGATCATGGGACACATACCGTGAAAGCCTCACCTCCTACAGCAAGGAGATTAGGAAGGCCAAACGCAAGAACTATAGGGACTTTTGCGAAAGCATAGCAAGCACAAATGAGGGCGCCCGGCTCCATAGAGCCTTATCAAAGCGGGCGCCTGAGGCGAATCTAGCCTTGAAACGTAGGGACAACAGCTTTACGACAGGCAATATGCAAAAGTTAGAGCTTCTGTTCGAGACTCACTTCCCAGGGTGTATCCCTTGGCAACAGAGTGTAGTACTTGAAACAGAGGAACAACACAGACCGACCATCTCCGACTGGGCATCTGCCAAGTCAATGGTTACTTTGGAGAAAATTAAATGGGCGATTGGAACTTTCCAACCGTACAAATCTCCTGGTCTGGATGGTATATCACCCGCATTCCTTCAGCAAGGACAGGTGAAACTCCTACCCGCCCTGAGGAAAATTATGATAAGTAGCCTAGCACTTGGTCATATACCAAGCACATGGAGTAGAGCTAGGGTGGTCTTCATCCCCAAAGCAGGGAAGACAGACATCACCAACCCAAAGTCCTTCAGACCCATTAGCTTAACATCGTTTTTGTTGAAAACGTTGGAGAAGATAGTGGACCACAACATCAGGAGCACGCTGCTTATGCAGAACCCACTGCAGACGACACAGCATGCATATAGGGCAGGTAGATCTACGGACACGGCACTATAGAATTGCACCGTAGCTTACGCTCGGCGATAGTAAACAAAGAAGTAGCAGTCTGTGCCTTTTTAGACATTGAGGGAGCATTTGACAACACGTCACATGATGCAGTCAGAGCCACCCTGAATAGAAGAGGCCTGGACCCTACGACTAGCAGATGGGTCTCATCCCTACTAAAAACTAGACAGGCTACGGCATCCATACAGGATAGTACTCTAACAGTCACGACCACAAGGGGCTGTCCACAGGGGGTGTCTTATCACCACTCTTGTGGAGCATACTAGTTGATGAGCTGTTAGGTAGACTTGCCAGCAGGGGTATCCAGTGTCAGGGTTATGCCGACGACATTGTGATAATAGCCAGGGGCAAGTACGAAGAAACTCTCTGTGACATTGTTCAACTGGGAATTAGGATCACGCATGATTGGTGTTTGGAAGTTGGCCTTAACCTCAACCCCACAAAAACCATCATCGTTCCATTTACCAGAAGATACAAGTTACTAAGGATGAGGAAATTAGGCTCGCAGGGAGTCCAATAGAAACAAGCAAGGAGGTTAAATACCTTGGGGTCACTTTTGACTGCAAACTAAATTTTGGTACCCATATTCAAAATACGATCGCAAAGTGCTGCAGAGCACTTTATACCTGTCGTAGAATAGCTGGGAAATCATGGGGAACATCGCCAACAATATTAAGATGGCTTTATCTCATGGTTGTGAGGCCCATGCTCACATACGGAGTGATTGCGTGGGGGATAAGGCACAGCAAATCACTGTGCAAAAGCAACTACAAAAGTTGCAAAGAATGGCCTGTGTAGGAATCACTGGAGCGATGAGGACTTGTCCAACATCAGCACTTGAGGTTCTTTTGGAGTTCACGCCACTTCACCACACAATAAGGCTACAACAGAAAGCAACCCTCTTAAGAATGTCCGCAGAAGGAGTAGGGAGGGGCACATTCTTAGTCAGACAGAGGTGGATTTGCTATCGGGTGAAATTCCCCTTCTGGCACAGCCAAGGGACGAAATGAAAGCCGAACACATGTTCGTGCAGAAATTTCAAGTTCACCTATGTAACAAAAATGAGTGGACATCTGAAGAAGAGGTCCACAAAATGAAACCACACACCATAAAGTGGTACACTGATGGATCCCTAACTCATCAAGGCTCCGGCCTTGGTGTGGTAGGCCCACGGCTCACTTACTTCGAATCCCTGGGCAAGCACACTAGCATCTTCCAAGCTGAGGTGTGTGCAATAGGGAGGTGTGTGGACTTCAATTTGAAGCGCAATTATCAAAACAGGGAGATAGCCATCCTATCGGATAGCCAAGCAGCATTATTGGCACTTAGTAAGACCGAAATCAGGTCAAAAACTGTTCGCGAAGTGCGAACCAAGCTAAACACCCTGGGATCACAGAATAGGCTTGCCTTAAGGTGGGTCCCGGGACACGTTGATATAGCGGGGAACGAAGAGGCAGATAAGCAAGCAAGGAGGGAGCTGCGACACCCCTTATAGGACCCGAGCCGTACTGTGGGATAGGGAGAAGCACGATACGGCAGGAGCTTAGGAATGAAGAGAGGCTTATGCGGGAAATGAGCTGGGCAGAGACACCTGGACTCAGACAAGCAAAGCTTCTCTTGGGCAGCTATAACCTAAAGCGGTTTAAGCTTCTGATATCTATGGGAAAGAATAGACTTAGGATACTCACTGGTCTCCTGACAGGACACTGTAGACTAAGAAGTCACCTAGCAAAGCTGGGCATAACAAGAAGCGGAATGTGCAGATTCTGCGAAATGGAGGAAGAATCCTCCCTGCACATCATAGCAGAATGTGTAGCCTTAATAAGGAAAAGAAGTCGTCTCCTAGGAAGACATATTATACAACTTAGTGATTTAGAAGACATCGACCCAATAAATATACTTGCCTTCATGCAAGACCTGGGTTTGATGGAAGAGCTATAGCAGCAAAAAGGGGTACAATAGATCAAATTTTAGGTCGCAGTGCATTCACCCCAAATAATAATAATAATAATAATAATATATATTTGATGATGATTTTAAAGGCACAGAGGAAGTGGAAAAAAACATAGACTACACTGAAAAAATTGATAATTTTGAGACCTCAGAAGAATTGCACGTGGGTAATATACAAATATGCCGGTGTGCAGCACATACCGCCACAACTTTGCGCACTTGACGTTTCAAAAAGGCAGACATTAAAAGCTATATACTTCAATGTCGCAACATGACGAAATACATTCGTAAGCCATCAAATGGTTATCGTGAGGCATTTGAGTTTCGTACACTGAAATTGCCTCAATTGGATTGTCCCACAAGGTGGGGATCAACATATGAAATGATCGATCGACTGAACAAAGCTAAGGACGAATTGAGCGAAATTGAAGCAATCGAAAATAAAACGGATGATGAAAATTTCGACGCTAGCTCTATGTTGTGGGAGTTTATAGATAGCTACACATGTATTATGAATCCACTGCAAAAAACTATTGTGAAGTTCCAAGAAGAGCAACTGCACTACGGCAATTTCTACGCTTTATGGCTCACATGTAAGCTGACTACAAATCAAATTTTACTATCACGGTCAGATAGCGAAAATTCTATTAGTTTTGAAATTGGTAAAACCCTCATTAAAACCATAGAAACGCGAACGGATAAACTTATATCGAATGTGGGATTTGATGCATGCCTATACTTAGACCCGAGATTTCAACAAATTCTCTCCTGGACTCGTAAAAAGAATGCTATACACTTTTTAAAGGCTTTGTGGGAGAAAATTAAAGCAAATAACCCAAAACTTAATTCATCAACCACTTCAATTAATTCTATGAGTCTTGAAGAAGGCCTGGAAAATAATGAGTTCGACTTGTTAGACAGCTATTTGGGAGCTACATCAGATGAATGCACGGATGTTTTTACAAAAATCGAAGCACTAAAACTCCCTCACATGAAAGCAAATGTTAATGTATTAAACTTCTGGAGGGAAAGAAAGTCGACTGATCCTGAACTGTATGCACTAAGCAAAGTATGCTTTGCCATTCCGCCAACACAAGTAAGAAGTATTGTTTATGCTGCAAGAAATATATTAATAACTTTTAATTTTATTTAGGTCACAATAGAACGCGCATTTTCGTCTTTAAAACTTATATTGGCCGATAATCGGAATAGGTTAAGCCATGACACATTAGAAAATATTTTACTTGTCAAACTAAACTCATCCCATTTGGATAGTGCCATCGACAATTTCCCTTCATTTGAAGACGAAGAAAATCATAATTAAAATTACAAATTATGTCTTGTTTAAAATTTAATTTTTATTTTTGTAATATGTTTCATTCATATATATATTTAGTACAGACAACATTGGAAAATAAATAAATTCTTATTATCTATATATTAATAGGCTAAGCCTTTTTTAGTAATCCCTTTTTCCCCTACTTCCCGTTAACCGATTTTGAAACGGAATATACCATTCGATTCGTATTAATTTGTAGATGTGCAGAATATGAAAAAAAAAATTGAATTTGACAATGTTACCTGTTAAGTTCAGGTAAACGAGAAATACGTATATGAAGCATACGAAACGGAAACAACAACAATTTCATTGCGCCACAGAGACGCTGGCAGCGTAGCACACAGCACAGGCAGCAGCTCTGTTGCGCATGAAATTGCTGTTTTTCATTCCGTTTTCTTTGCTGTTCCTTTTGCTTGCTTCGTGTATGTTCAGGGGGATTTTCCCCCACTTAGCGATCCTAGTTTGAAATTATTGCGCTGTTAAAAAAAATTAAATAAGTGCATGTCTACCACATCAAAATATAGCGGTAATATCTGGTATGCGGCAAATGAGAGCAACTACAAAAATACTATGAGAGCGACTACGAAGTTGCTACGAGAGCAAGAACAGAAATGCTCTGGGAGGAAAAGAGAAAAAAATGCATATGCTCTCTCGCAGTAGCACAAAAATAATTTTTGTTCGCTCAGCTCTCATCTCGCTATCGATGCTTGTGCTATTGCTACAACTACAAATAGTGTATCGCACATTTTTTGATATTGCTATTGCTCTGCACTCCGAAGTTCTGTGCTACAGAGCAGAGCAGAAGAGCAACCGTTTTCTTTGTGTGCTCTCTGCTATGCTACAGAGCCGTTCGA
The DNA here is from genome assembly GCA_018152965.1 of Scaptomyza pallida. Taxonomy (NCBI): domain Eukaryota; kingdom Metazoa; phylum Arthropoda; class Insecta; order Diptera; family Drosophilidae; genus Scaptomyza; species Scaptomyza pallida. The sequence goes on along the minus strand of JAECXP010000228.1, from coordinate 373,694 downwards.
AATCAGAGCCATAGCGGGAGCAGAGCAATATTTTTATTGAAATTGCTGCTATGTAGCAGCAAATGCAAACGCTGACTTCAAATAATTGAACACTGTTTACTGTGTGTCTTGTATGAAAACTAGTAAGTATAGTATAGTATAGTATAGTAAGTATAGTATATATAGATATAAAATAAATAAGTTAGAAAATGTTTAACAACATATTATCAAAGTATTTAATATTTCCTTTTACACGCCACCATTGAGGTTGAGAATCAGACGCGTCAATATACTTTGATACCAAAGGTATCATATTATATTGGGTTTATGCAATGCCCGTCAAGGTGTCTGTCCGTCCGTCCGCCCGTCCGTCCGTTTGAACGCAACTTTTTTCGACACCCTTAAAGCTAGAGCCTTGCAACTTTGCAAATATCTTGGTACATACCTTCGTCAGACAAAGTGTTAAATTTGGCTCTATGACCTCAGGGGCCTGGGAAATCGATAACAAATTGATACTTCGATGTGCAAATCGATGAAACACATATATATATCACATTTTAACAGCTAGAGTCACCAAATTTGTGGGCAAGATATCCGATGACATTCCTCAAAAACTGCATCGAAAGTTTGGATGCCACGCCCACCTCTTCCGTCCCAGCCCCCCCTTCAGATATAATCGAAAATGACTGTATTTCCCACAGTTTTAAAGCTATACTCACGAAATTTGATGGGAAGGTTTTATATGCCACGCCCACCTTTTCCACCCACCTCGTAAAATCTGATTTTTCTATATTTTTCCCAGTTTTTACGCTAGAGTCACCAAATTTGGAAACATTGTTAGTGACATCCGTAACAAATGTGCAATATTTAATGCCACGCCCACTTATACCGCCCACCTAAATATCTTTCTCAGTTTTTGCGCTAGTCTCCAACCTTGATAGGAAGATAGAAGGTGCCATCCGCCACAGATATGCATCACAAATCTGAATGTCACGCCTACCCCTTCTGCCTGCCTTTTTATACCCAAAAACCCCATACTTTACAAATACATACAAACTTACATATGTATGTGCTTTGCTTGCTTGTTCAAAATTGTATATCAACAATGTTTGTGTGGTACGACATAACGTCTGAGTTAGATAAGCAGCAAGTAAGCAAATCTACCACTATACAAAGATGTTCAAGATTAATTATTTTCGCGCAAAGGGCTCGATATAAAAAACAAATACAAATTGAATGTATGTACATATGTACATATCTATACAACTTTTTTGCATTAAATATACATACATATGTATGCAGATTACATTTTCTTAAGTTTCTATTTGTTGGTGCGTTTGTTTTTGCACTGTATATACATATATTTGCACTTGCATTTTTTGTTGTATATATGTATGTACAAAAGAATGTTAAATGTACGTACATACATGTGTATGTATGTACATATGTACAAATGTGCATTTGCAACACCAACTAAAGTTACAAATGTTAGTTTGAAAATTATATCAAAACAACAATGGCAATAGGTATTTGTGTGTTAAGTTTTGTTTGATAATTAGCAAGTATGTAGATAAGACCACTCGCGCAACATATTCTGGTGTACAAAACCAAATTATGTTTTAATTGATTTGTTTTAAATCAATGATACCAACAAAAAGAAGCAACAACAACACTTACAACAACAACAAACGCTGCTGGGGTCGTAAATCAATTGTCATGGGCACAAAGAAGAAAAGAAAAAAACTCATGTGTTTTGATTTTGTCAACTCGTATATATGTATACTAGTAAGTGCCCTGCTTGCTTCGCTGCGCCGAAAGTTTTAATAAAATTTTAGCAATTTTAGCAATAGATATAAAATAAATAAGTTAGAAAATGTTTAACAACATATTATCAAAGTATTTAATATTTCCTTTTACACGCCACCATTGAGGTTGAGAATCAGACGCGTCAATATACTTTGATACCAAAGGTATCATATTATATTGGGTTTATGCAACGTCCGTCAAGGTGTCTGTCCGTCCGTCCGCCCGTCCGTCCGTTTGAACGCAACTTTTTTCAACACGCTTAAAGCTAGAGCCTTGCAACTTTGCAAATATCTTGGTACATACCTTCGTCAGACAAAGTGTTAAATTTGGCTCTACGACCTCAGGGGCCTGGGAAATCGATAACAAATCGATACCTCGATGTGCAATTCGATGAAACACATATACATATATCTCACATTTTAGCAGCTAGAGTCACCAAATTTCTGGGCAAGATAGCCGATGACATTCCTCAAAAACTGCATCGAAAGTTTGGATGCCACGCCCACCTCTTCCGCCCCCAGCCACGGATGCCACGGCCACCTATTTCGCCCCCAGCCCCTCTGCAATTATAAACAAAAATGTCTGTATCTTCTACAGTTTTGAAGCTATAGCCACCAAAATTGACATGAAGGTAGATGCTGACATTTGACACAGATATGCATGAAAACTTTGGATTCCACGCTCCCAAACAACGGGACATGCCCCACCGCCCTAAAACCGGAAGGCATGTATCTTCGCCAGTTTTTAAGCTAGAGTCACCAAATTCGGTATGAATATTGGTAGTGACATCCGTAACAAATGTGCAAAATTGGATGCCACGCCCACTTATACCGCCCACCAAAATATCTTTCTCAGTTTTTGCGCTAGTCTCCAAACTTGATAGGAAGATATAAGGTGCCATCCGCCACAGATATGCATCACAAATCTGAATGTCACGCCTACCCCTTCTGCCTGCCTTTTTATACCCAAAAACCCCATACTTTACAAATACATACAAACTTACATATGTGCTTTGCTTGCTTATTAAAAATTGTATATCAACAATGTTTGTGTGGTACGACATAACGTCTGAGTTAGATAAGCAGCAAGTAAGCAAATCTACCACTATACAAAGATGTTCAAGATTAATTATTTTCGCGCAAAGGGCTCGATATAAAAAGCCAATACAAATTGAATGTATGTACATATATACATATCTACACAACTTTTTTGCATTAAATATACATACATATGTATGCAGATTACATTTTCTTAAGTTTCTATTTGTTGGTGCGTTTGTTTTTGCACTGTATATACATATATTTGCACTTGCATTTTTTGTTGTATATATGTATGTACAAAAGAATGTTAAATGTACGTTCATACATGTGTATGTATGTACATATGTACAAATGTGCATTTGCAACACCAACCAAAGTTACAAATGTCTGCTCGAAAATTATATCGAAACAACAACAATGGCAATAGGTATTTGTGTGTTAAGTTTTGTTTGATAATTAGCAAGTATGTAGGTAAAACCAATCGCGTAACATATTTTGGTGTACAAAACCAAATTATGTTTTAATTGATTTGTTTTAAATCAATGATACCAACAAAAAGAAGCATTGCGAGCCCAACAACAACACTTACTCACAACAACAACAACAAATGCTACTTGATTCGAAAAACAATTGTCAAAGGCTCAAAGAAGAAAAGAGAATAACGGAGACACATCTACAGACGGCAGAAGTGGAATGGGTGATTTGTTTTGTTTTTGTAAATTCGGCCGCAATAGCTTGTGCGCAGACGGCAGTAGTGGAATGGGTCATGTATTTTTTTTTTTGTACACATGGCGGCGTTTTTTTTTTATTTGGCGTTGTTACCTCAGAACTTGCGACTGGGTGAACCGATTTTGATGATTCTTTTTGTATTTGAAAACTGGTGCTTCCAGTGTGGTCCCATTTTTTTTTGGTCCAGTTCTGGCAATGGCTTCATTAAGAAAACCGCATATCTCTTAAATTTGCATACTAATTCATACGTATCTCGCACAATTTTTGAGCTAGAGTCGCCAGATTAGTTGAGAAGTTAGGTGATGACGTCCCCTTAAGATCTGCATCAAAAGTTTTGATGCCACGCCCTCCATTGCCAACCGCCTTTTTAAATCGGAAACGGCTATATCTTTAACAGTTCTTGAGTTGGAGTCACCAAATTTGGTAGGAAGATAGACGATGACATCTACGAAAGAATCTGCATCAATAATTTGTATGCCACACCCCACCCACCTCTGCCGCCCACTTTTTAAAAACGAGAATTAAGTAATATTTTACAGTCTTTGAGCTAGAGTCACAAAATTTAGTAAGAAGACAGCTGACGATATCATCCCAGATTTGTTGAGAAGTTGGGGGACGTCATCACCTCTGTTGAGTTAAGCTTTTCTGCCTTCCTTTGTTTGTTTCACTTAAGCGACGCTGTCTCATATGAGCAGCACGTTTAGTAGGTCTACCCATATTCAGAAAACTTTTTAATTATTATTATTAATATTAAATATTATTATCACTAAAAATTAAAAAATAAACAACAATTTTAACAAAAAGAAAACCAACTTCAAAATAACTAAAAAGTATAAAATAATTGGGTTTTCTTGTACAAGTAGTAAGAAATATTGTTATTTTTGAAGTCGGTGTCAGCTAAGGTATGTTGATCGATGTTTCATATTGAATGGATTAATAGATAGCCATTCTGTTGTAAGAGAAAATCCGTTGAGTAAACGACTAAAATTGAAACTTTAAATGCGTTTTTCTCAAAACAAAGTTTGGCGAAACTGTGAATTTGTGTTTGTCAGTTTTACTGCACCGTAAGTAATGGTCTTAAACAATGCAGAATTAATAAATTTCTGCCGTATCGGGGGCAGCCAAGCTATAAACCCACTTTAGCTGACACCGACTCCAAAAATAACAATATTTCTTACTACTTGTACAAGAAGGGCATTTTAGTTATTTTGAAGTTGGTTTTCTTTTGTAAAAATGGTCTTAAACAATGCTGCCCCCGATACGGCAGAAATTTTAACAAAAAGAAAACCAACTTCAAAATAACTAAAATGCCCTAATAAACAACAATTTTAACAAAAGAAAACCAACTTCAAAATAACTAAAAAGTATAAAATAATTGGGTTTTCTTGTACAAGTAGTAAGAAATATTGTTATTTTTGAAGTCGGTGTCAGCTAAGGTATGTTGATCGATTGTTGTTTATTCGTTAAAGTTTTGATTATAATTCACAACTGGTTCTAGCCTCTCGCGAGGGGTGACCCTTGTGTGTGAACTGAACAAATTGTCATTAGAAGTGGTAGACTGACGTTCTACCCAAATACTAAAAGGCCAGTTGATGATACGAAATTATGACGCTTTGAGTGATTATAATTAAAGTACCACGATTCTGACGGGGTTGCTCCTGCCTAGAATTGTCGGTTGTACTGATGGTCTTTAAACTAATGACAAAACACTTTGTGAATAATAAATTATCCAATTTTTTTTTAAATGTTTTTTTTTTTTAATACAATTGAGTTAATTCCTTCGTGTCGTTCAAATATTGTAAAGCGACTAGGATTTCCCACTATTTCTTCTCACCATTGACAATATGGGATGAAATTTTTGTTGTTTTTTTAAGAAGTGTTTTTTAAAGTGCTGTACTGCACACTGAATTTTTTACTTTTTTTTTTGAACAAATTATTGCAAGCGACTCCAAGATTTCAAAAAACCTTGCTTGCGAATTATAATTATACCCTTAACCCATAAAATGGGTAAATAAGGGTACACTGGTTTTGTGCAAATGTATGTAACAGACAGAAGGAAACATCTCCGACCCCATAAAGTATATATATTCTTGATCAGCATCAACAGCCGAGTCGATCTTGCCATGTCCGTCTGTCCGTCTGTATGAACGCGCCGATTTCAGAGACTATTAGAGCTAGAGACTTCAAATTTGAAACTTAAGCTCTCCTATACCATGAGAAGATCAAGTTTGTTTTGAATTTTCGATAACACTTCTGGTTTCCGATATACACATGTGATCGATAATAAAAAAATCGTCAATTTCAAAATTGTGAAAATGAGGCTTAAGACTATTGATAAAATAATGAACATTTAAAAAAATTTGGTCAAAATCGGTTAAGAAACACCGGAGATATCGCAGTTTGAAGTTTGGTCATATTGGTCACTGATTTAATACACATAAGTAACTGTAAGCGTTAAGTATCGGGTTAAGGGTATGTCCTAGTCGGGATTTCTCGACTAGAGCCTCTTACTTGTTTTTTGTTTTGTTTGTTTGATTTTCTATTCTGACGCACACTGAATTTTTTTAAGAAGTGTGTTTTACTTAACATTTCATAATACGATTTTTTTCTATATTTTGCTCAAAAATTATAAGCGACTAGTTTTTTTAGGCCTAGTGAGATAGTCCGCCTAAGGACTATCTTCGCTACGATGGCAGCTGGATATATTTTGAACTTGTGTTTGTTTATTTTACCTAAGTACGTTATAATTCGTAACTGGTTCTTGCTTCGACAGAGTGTAGTGTGGGCCAACAATTGCTTCATGTTGCCTAGTGAGGAAGTCACAGTCAACGACTTCCTTCGCTACGATGGCCACTGGATTTTTTTTTTTTGCCATGTGAGGAAGTGAAGTCAGACTTCTCTCGCGAATATGGTTTGTTTTTTTTTTTTTTGTCTGTGTCTTTTGATGGCAATGCTTAGTTATTTAGTACTGACACATTCTTTCGTTGATAACCACACTGCATTTTTTTTACTTTTTTTTCGAACAAATTATTGCAAGCGACTCCAAGTTTTCAAAAAACCTTGCTTGCAAATTATGATTTTTTGTTTGATTTTTTTAAATACGATTTTTTTATTCTGTCGTGCAAATATTATTAAGCGACGGGATTTACGACTTGCGCCGTAGGGATACCATAACTTTTTCTTAACATTTCTGGAAACGGTTTTTTTTTAATGTGCTATGGTGCAATCTGCAAGCGACTCTAGAATTGTGCCTGATTCTCCGAGATATCGAAAATCCTTGCTTGTGAATTATTATTTTTTGTTTTGTTTGAATTTTTTAAGAAGTGTTTTACTTACATTTTATAATGTGATTTTATTTTCTATATTTTTGTTATAAGCGACTCTGGGCTTTCAAGTAATTCTTTGGGGCTACATAGTATGTATATACTTATAATATATACTTCATAATACGATTTTTTTTTGAACAAAGTTATTTATTGCTCAAATTAGAGGCGACCAGATTTGCTACCATGATTTTTTTTATTTATATATTATATTTTTTTAACAAAATTTTTTATCACACAATTATTGCAAGCGATTTTTTTCTGTTGCCCAAATGTTAAAAGCGATTTAGGGGTTTTTTTATTAAACGAACATGCGTGCAATTTGAACTTTTTGTTTTTAGAAGTGTTTTGCTTCAACATTTCTGAATACGATTGATATTTATTGAGTGCTGTGCTGCGTTCTATTATATTTATGTGTTTTTTGAGCAACGATTTTTAAAGTGCAAATATATAAAGCGTTTCTTAAAAACTATTGACTTTTTGCTTGCGAAATTTTATCAATGACTTTCTTGCAAATTTTTTGTTGTTTTTTTATGATTGTTTTTGCGTATTTTTTTTCGTTCCTAAAATATATGAACGACTTTGCGATTTTTTTTGGGAAGTACTATTCGGATCACTGGTAGCTATAAGCTTAGAATATAAAAAGTTTTAATCGATATTTTTCAGTAGAAATTACAAGAAATATTTATGAAATTAGAGATATAAAAACTGAAGTGTTGAACATTTTTAAAAATTATTTTAATTTTAACTTTTTGGTTTTTTTTTTTTTTTTTTTTGACAATGATTTTTAACGAAAATATTCAAAAGGATTCCAACTTTCCTTTTCGACTTCTAGAATAGTTTGGCTTTGCTGTTGCTAACTATAAAAACTGGAAGTCTCAATCTAACGAAACTATAAACCAAATGTATAAGAAGTTGTCTTTGACCACTTCACATGTGGCATGTGCAACCAGTTGCCATTGGTGTTACCCATCAGTTTGTTTTGGTTTTGCGATTTCCTTGGATTCACCAGCACAACACTTTTGACTTTGATGCTTTGATTTACTTGCATTCTCCAATGGTCCTCGAGAATTTGTCGGAAGTTTGATTGGAGGAATTTTTGGATTTTTGCTTGATTGTGAGGTTTTTGCCCGAAGATCAGGTTGGTCCGTGTGACACCGACTCCAAAAATATCAATATTTCTTACTACTTGTACAAGAAAACCCAATTATTTTTTACTTTTTAGGGCATTTTAGCTATTTTGAAGTTGGTTTTCTTTTTGTTAAAATTGTTGTTTATTTTTATTTTTAACTGATTTCGTAACGTTGAGCTTTTGTCATAGGAATGCACTTCTCATCTAATTGCATTGTATTATTGTATATTGAATGCGTACCTTATGAAGGATCTCCGCATTACCGTAAAATGTGAAGTAATAATTTTTTTTTATATATTTAATGTTATTATTATTGCTCTAATTTTTTTTTTTTTATATATTGAATGTAATTGATTTATTGAGGATCCCGTCGTGATTCATTCCGTGTTATTGCACTTTTTTTTTCGTCAAATGAATGCAGTTTTCATCGATTTGAATGCTGAACTTAACTGTCTTTGACATCGTTTGCGTTTGCTTTTTTTTTTTTATTATGAATACTTAAACATTGATGCATTCAAGTTTTTATTTAATCACAGGAAGTTTAGACTTTAGACTTTATATAAAGAGAGGGCCAATTTTGTTGAGTGGCTTTGAAACATGAGCTGCATTTTGAGCTGATGTTGCTGTCGTTTATGGTATTAAATGAAATGGGATTCTTTGCATTTGCAGTCAAGCGGCCAAAACACACTCGACAACAACAAACATGTCCAACTTTACAGATGCATTGTGTCAATGCGATGACAATCATATATAAGTAATCGTGGGTGGCATTCGGGTTTGAATGTTGTACTTAACGGATATTTGTGTCTATGGCATAAAGCCGAGCCGTAGTGTGTCGTCTATTTCACAATTTGCATTTAATATCCTTGTGTGAATAATTTACAAATGCAATAAACGTAAATGCGTTCCAGGCAACGCACTCAGACATGATTTCACATACGTATACGTATACGAATACAAATGCGGAGATGGAGATGGAACTGAATTGGAGCACAAGACCGAAACTGAACCCCAAACTCAAACTCATGGCCATTGAAATGCTTTAGACGACGACGGAGACGACGTTCGGTGCCACGCTTCAACTGGCTTGAGGCAACTCTCCCAGTGTTGTACGCATATTTGTATGTTGCATGTTTTGCAACTGTCTGTTAAGTTAGTATTTCTCTAGCTCTCTGTGTTTGTGTGTTTAGCAAATGTGTAAATGATTTCGCATTTGCTCTGAAACTAGCTCCCTGCTTAACCTCCTCAGTTAGTGTCTCCTTGGCGTGAAATTTGCTGTAAGCAATAAGCCTGTAAGGATATTGAAAGTCACTCGTTTCTGATATTTACTTATGCATTTGTTTCATGTTTGGCAAAACGATGCTACACTCGTACACACTCGAGACAGTTGTAGAGAGGTTTTACTGTTGAAATTGGGGTAACGACATAAGATCGACGACATAAGTTCGCCAGTACAATTTTTCGGCGGTCTTATGTCGTTTTTTTCTCGGCGAACTTATGTCGTTTCAAAGCGACATAAGTTCGCCGTCGGCGATCTTATGTCGTTTTTTTCTCGGCGAACTTATGTCGTTTTGAAACGACATAAGTTCGCGCGATATTATGACGTGTTGAAAACGGCGAGATAGTGTGATCTGCTCCGGAACATAGCAAACAGTGCCTTAGCAGTGGCGTGAGCCACTGCTTTTACGGCGTTTTCTTTCGGCGAACTTATGTCGTTTCAAAGCGACATAAGTTCGCCGTCGGCGATCTTATGTCGTTTTTTTCTCGGCGAACTTATGTCGTTTCAAAACGACATAAGATCGCGCGAACTTATGTCGTTTTGAAAACGGCGATCTTATGTCGTCGATCTTATGTCGCTATGCCGTTGAAATTGGCTTGCAGCTTTTCACGCAACATTTGCAGTTTTGGTAGAACCCGAGTGTAATCGGATATTAGTTGGTTTTAGTTTATTGTTATGGCATATTTATTGGCATATATAGCTTAACTGCTTTAAGTGCCACAAATACTCGTACATAACTGCTGCCACCCGATAAGTGTTAACTATGGCATTGAGACGGGTATGCTCTACTTTTGACTTTTGCCTCTTGCCGTATTCGTGTGTGTTGTGTGGTCAAGACTTTTGCAACTTTTGCAATTGTTTAATGCCAACTACAACGGTTCGTTCTACGTTCTGTATTGGTTAGCAATTGGAATTCCAATATATATCTTACCGAAACAGCGAGAGAGAGAGAGCGCATTTCCAGTTCATTCCGTACATTGAAATGCCAAGGAAGAATGTGCACAAAGCAACTTTTACACGCAACAACAAAAGTAGAATGGAAACCGAAATACTCTTTTGTAATTACTTTTGTTACCAGCTAAGATTTTGCTGTTTTTAACCTAAAAGTTGATTAGTTGGTGCAAGAACTCTAACTAAAATAAGATCAAAGTCATTCAAAGCATTAAAATTGGAATAGATTTCAAAAAAATTTATGTTCTCATCATGATTTATTTTTATTTTTTTTTAACAAAATTTATTTTATATTAAGTTTTATTCTCAATTGTAACAGATTTAAATATTTTTTTAAGCCAAACCTTATCGTTGTTATTGAATGAAGACAACATACTTCCGGGCGATGAAATATCGTTATATTTAACCTTAAATCAAGTCTTTGAAAAGTTCATAAGCTTAAAGCGCATGAAGGCAACTTGAACGGGAGCATAAAACTTTGTAAAAGGAAAGTAAGTATGTGGGTGGATATTTTTTGTTTGGTGGAGCGGGTGGAGGGGGTGTGGGGGCGCCAACCAGCCACTAAATTGTTTACACGCTATTTCATCAAAACAATAAATCATGCAGTTGGCAAACGGCACAACAAAGGCGGCGACAACGTCGCAGTCGACGTCGGCGACGTGACGTCAAGTTGACATTTGGTGAAAATCAAATCAAAAGCATTTTTCGGAAGTTGGCGGTAGCTCTCTCTCCCTCAGTTCAAGTCAAACTTGGCAAAACACACATTTATAACTAAGAGTGTGTGGCATGAGAGGGGGTAAGGAAAGAGGGGGGAGTTGCACATTGAGAGTGTGTGTACGTGTCGTTGGCAATAAACTTGACGGCCATAGTCATCAATCCTGCTTGCTTGCCAGTCAAACCAGCCAACAACAAGAAGCAAGAAGCAAAAGTTTCATTCTTCATGTTTTCTTTTCATTTTTATTTTTTGTTGTTGTTGTTGGTCTCACAATTACACACACACACACAGGAGCAGAAACATTTTTATTTAATTTATAAGTATTACATTTAATATTAATTATACGCCATGTAAGCCCATTGCGCAGCAGCACTGTAAAGTCAACCGCTTAAATAAGTATTTTGCAGCATTGGCCGCCGACGCTTTTCATTTCATTCATAAACTATGCATGTTTATTTGCAGTGCTGCTGTATGCTGTTGGCCACAATGACCAGAACATAAAGGGCCAACTGGAGAGAGAGAAAAGCGTTTGCAATGCAAAGTGAATTTTTCTCCATCATTTTTTTTTTTTTTTTTTAACCCTTTTTTTTGTGCACTTGTCCTTTGGCATGAAGGCAGGGAAAGGAAATGGAAGACGTTAAAGTTTAGCAGCTTTAAGATACTCTATAAAGTAATTTGAAGAAGAAAAATATTTTTTTTTTTTTTTTAATTTTTATGAGTTTTATGGATTTCTCGTCCATTAAATCGTCATGTAAATGTGTAGCTCTTGGTCACTAATATTTTTTGTTTAATTTTTTTAAAATTTTCTTATATATTACATATCTAAGGAAATATTTACTTTTTGACAAAATTTTCATTTTTGTAACCATATTATTGACGTTTTTTTTTTTTAAATACTTTTAAAGTTAATCCACTAGTTAAACAACTCTGTGGTTAGAGCATTTAGACAAATGAATGAGTCCGAAACGCTTTTATTACCTGCAGAGGAGGACGTCAAGACATGAGCTCCGCTCATAATTTGCAGCTGATCTTTCCTATTGTCTTGAGTTAAGCTAAGTGTGGCATTATTTCCTTTCCCAATCAGCCCCTCATCGTCACTGCTACTTTCGAGAAGGATCGGCTCGCTGATATCAATCCACATGTTCACATCATGTGTTCTCTTATAGGGTTTTGTGAGATCGATAAAAGGAATTTCATTTGATTCGTGTTTATTCCTGCTTTTTTCGTGATGTTCAGCCTGAAGATTACTGTATTTTTTGGATTCACCCGTACTATATTGTTGCACTGATTCTGACGATGCTACAGCAGCATTCCCCATTGGTTTTTGCGACACATTTTGGGGGGTCGTTGGAAGAAACCATGTTGCCACCGATAATATTTCGATCTTTTGTTTTGGTTTTGCGATTTCCTTGGATTCACCAGCACAACACTTTTGACTTTGATGCTTTGATTTACTTGCATTCTCCAATGGTCCTCGAGAATTTGTCGGAAGTTTGATTGGAGGAATTTTTGGAATTTTGCTTGATTGTGAGGTTTTTGCCTGAAGATCAGGTTGGTCCGTGTGCTTTAAATTAGGTGTGTCAATAACAATGCCCGGCCAAACGTTTTTCAGATTTTTGGAGTCCGAAACGCTTGTATTACCTGCAGAGGAGGACGTCAAGACATGAGCTCCGCTCATAATTTGCAGCTGATCTTTCCTATTGTCTTGAGTTAAGCTAAGTGTGGCATTATTTCCTTTCCCAATCTGCCCCTCATCGTCACTGCTACTTTCGAGAAGGATCGGCTCGCTGATATCAATCCACATGTTCACATCATGTGTTCTCTTATAGGGTTTTGTGAGATCGATAAAAGGAATTTCATTTGATTCGTGTTTATTCCTGCTTTTTTCGTGATATTCAGCCTGAAGATTACTGTATTTTTTGGATTCACCCGTACTATATTGTTGCACTGATTCTGACGATGCTACAGCAGCATTCCCCATTGGTTTTTGCGACACATTTTGGGGGGTCGTTGGAAGAAACCATGTTGCCACCGATAATATTTCGATCTTTTGTTTTGGTTTTGCGATTTCCTTGGATTCACCAGCACAACACTTTTGACTTTGATGCTTTGATTTACTCGCATTCTCCAATGGTCCTCGAGAATTTGTCGGAAGTTTGATTGGAGGAATTTTTGGATTTTTGCTTGATTGTGAGGTTTTTGCCCGAAGATCAGGTTGGTCCGTGTGACACCGACTCCAAAAGTAACAATATTTCTTACTACTTGTACAAGAAAACCCAATTATTTTATACTTTTTAGTTATTTTGAAGTTGGTTTTCTTATTGTTAAAATTGTTGTTTATATATATATAGATTAATATATATGTATGTACTAATAATGAAAAATGCACGTAAATACATGTGTATGTATGTACATATGTGCATTTGCAACACCAACTAAAGTTACAAATGTCAGTTTGAAAATTATATAAAAACAACAATGGCAATAGGTATTTGTGTGTTAAGTTTTGTTTAATAATTAGCAAGTATGTAGGTAAAACCAATCGCGTAACATATTCTCTTGTACAAAACCAAATTATGTTTTAATTGATTTGTTTTAAATCAATGATACCAACAAAAAGAGGCATTGCGAGCCCAACAACACTTACTAACAACAACGACAACAAATGCTACTTGATTCGAAAAACAATTGTCAAAGGCACAAAGAAGAAAAGAGAATAACGGAGACACATCTACAGACGGCAGAAGTGGAATGGGTGATTTGTTTTGTTTTTGTGTATAATCGGCCGCAATAGCTTGTGCGCAGACGGCAGTAGTGGAGTGGGTCTTTTTTTTTTGTTTTTTAAACCTCGGCGGCGTTGAAACTCACAGGTTGTGCGACGATGAGGCGCCAGAGTGGTGGAATGAGGTAAAGTGATTAATGCAATAAATTGATTTGTTCCAAATTTGTTCCAAATTAAAAATTCTTTCTTAGTGCTCACTTTCAAGCTGCATGGAATGTTATGTGAAAATTTCAGCCTTCTAGCTCTTATCGTTTAGGCTGTGGGCCTCTCAACAATCAGTCAGTCAGTCAGGACAAACTATTTTATATATATAGACTAGTAAGAGCCCTGCTTTCTTCGCTGCGCCGAAAGTTTTAACAAAATTTTAGCAATTTTAGCAATAGATATAAAATAAATAAGTTAGAAAATGTTTAACAACATATTATCAAAGTATTTAATATTTCCTTTTACACGCCACCATTGAGGTTGAGAATCAGACGCGTCAATATACTTTGATACCAAAGGTATCATATTATATTGGGTTTATGCAATGCCCGTCAAGGTGTCTGTCCGTCCGTCCGCCCGTCCGTCCGTTTGAACGCAACTTTTTTCGACACCCTTAAAGCTAGAGCCTTGCAACTTTGCAAAATTTTAGGTACATACCTTCGTCAGACAAAGTGTTAAATTTGGCTCTACGACCTCAGGGGCCTGGGAAATCGATAACAAATTGATACTTCGATGTGCAAATCGATGAAACACATATATATATCACATTTTAACAGCTAGAGTCACCAAATTTGTGGGAAAGATAGCCGATGACATTCCTCAAAAACTGCATCGAAAGTTTGGATGCCACGCCCACCTCTTCCGCCCCAGCCCCCCTTCAGTTATAATCGAAAATGACTGTATTTCCCACAGTTTTAAAGCTATACTCACGAAATTTGATGGGAAGGTAGATGCTGAAGTCTTACAAAGATATGCATTAAAACTTTGGATGCCACGCCCCCACTGATACCGCCCACCTTCTAAAATCTGAAAACTCTATATCTTTTTCAGTTTTTGGGCTAGAGTCACCAAATTCGGTAGAAACATTGTTAGTGACATCCGTAACCTATCTACAACAAAGTTTTATATGCCACGCCCACCTTTTCCACCCACCTCGTTAAATCTGATTTTTATATATTTTTCCCAGTTTTTACGCTAGAGTCACCAAATTTGGAAACATTGTTAGTGACATCCGTAACAAATGTGCAATATTTGATGCCACGCCCACTTATACCGCCCACCTAAATATCTTTTTCAGTTTTTGCGCTAGTCTCCAAACTTGATAGGAAGATATAAGGTGCCATCCGCCACAGATATGCATCACAAATCTGAATGTCACCCCTACTCCTTCTGCCTGCCTTTTTATACCCAAAAACCCCATACTTTACAAATACATTCAAACTTACATATGTGCTTTGCTTGCTTGTTCAAAATTGTATATCAACAATGTTTGTATGGTACGACATTTTGTCTGAGTTAGATAAGCAGCAAGTAAGCAAGTCTACCACTATACAAAGATGTTCAAGATTAATTATTTTCGCGCAAAGGGCTCGATATAAAAAACAAATACAAATTGAATGTATGTACATATGTACATATCTATACAACTTTTTTGCATTAAATATACATATATATGTATGCAGATTACATTTTCTTAAGTTTATATTTGTTGGTGCGTTTGTTTTTGCACTGTATATACATATATTTGCACTTGCATTTTTTGTTGTATATATGTATGTACAAAAGAATGTTAAATGTACGTTCATACATGTGTATGTATGTACATATGTGCAAATGTGCATTTGCAACACCAACCAAAGTTACAAATGTCTGCTCGAAAATTATATCGGAACAACAACAATGGCAAAAGGTATTTGTGTGTTAAGTTTTGTTTGATAATTAGCAAGTATGTAGGTAAAACCAATCGCGTAACATATTCTGGTGTACAAAACCAAATTATGTTTTAATTGATTTGTTTTAAATCAATGATACCAACAAAAAGAAGCATTGCGAGCCCAACAACAACACTTACTAACAACAACAACAACAAATGCTACTTGATTCGAAAAACAATTGTCAAAAGCACAAAGAAGAAAAGAGAATAACGGAGACACATCTACAGACGGCAGAAGTGGAATGGGTGATTTGTTTTGTTTTTGTAAATTCGGCCGCAATAGCTTGTGCGCAGACGGCAGTAGTGGAATGGGTCATGTATTTTTTTTTTTTGTACACACGGCGGCGTTGAAACTCACAGCTCGTGCGACAATGAGGCGCCAGAATGGTGGAACGAGGTAAAGTGATTAATGCAATTAGATTTTGGGAGGTACTCAAAGGGGTGGTCCAAATTAAAAATCCTTTTTTAGTGCTCACTTTCAACCTGAATGGAATATTTGGTGAAAATTTCAGCCTTCTAGCTCTTTTTGTTTAGGCTGTGGGCCTCTCAACAATCAGGACAAACTATTTTATATATATAGATTAATATATATGTATGTACTAATAATAAAAAATGCACGTAAATACATGTGTATGTATGTACATATGTGCATTTGCAACACCAACTAAAGTTACAAATGTCAGTTTGAAAATTATATCAAAACAACAATGGCAATAGGTATTTGTGTGTTAAGTTTTGTTTGATAATTAGCAAGTATGTGGGTAAAACCAATCGCGTAACATATTCTGGTGTAAAAGAAGCAACAACAACACTTACAACAACAACAACAAATGCTACTTGATTCGAAAAACAATTGTCAAAGGCACAAAGAAGAAAAGAGAATAACGGAGACACATCTACAGACGGCAGAAGTGGAATGGGTGATTTGATTTAGTTTTAGTCGATTTTCATGTTAATTTTTTATGACCGATAAGCGACTTGGGCGTAAAACGGAACTTCCGATTGCCATAACTTCCTCAAAATAAGCCCGATTTTCATATGCAATACATCAAAAGTCTTGGTTTAGGCTCTAGATTAATACTGTATTTAAATAAATACAAAATAAAGAAACTTAATTTTTAGTAGATTTTCATGTCAATTTTTTATGACCGATAAGCGACTTGGGCGTAAAACGGAACTTAGGATTGCCATAACTTCCTCAAAATAAGCTCGATTTTGATATGCAATACATCAAAAGTCTTGGTTTAGGCTCTAGATTAATACTGCATTTAAATAAATACAAAATAAAGAAACTTAATTTTTAGTCGATTTTCATGTTAATTTTTTATGACCGATAAGCGACTTGGGCGTAAAACGGAACTTCCGATTGCCATAACTTCCTCAAAATAAGCCCGATTTTCATATGCAATACATCAAAAGTCTTGGTTTAGGCTCTAGATTAATACTGTATTTAAATAAATACAAAATAAAGAAACTTAATTTTTGGTAGATTTTCATGTTAATTTTTTATGTCCGATAACCGACTTGGGCGTGGAACGGATCTTCCGATTGCCATAACTTCCTCAAAACAAGCTCGATTTTTATATGCAATACACCAAAAGTCTTGTTTTACGCTCTAGATTAATACTGCATTTAAATAAATACAAAATAAAGAAACTTAATTTTTAGTCGATTTTCATGTCAATTTTTTATGACCGATAACCGACTTGGGCGTGGAACGAAACTTCCGATTGCCATAACTTCCTCAAAATAAGCTCGATTTTCATATGCAATACATCAAAAGTCTTGGTTTAGGCTCTAGATTAATACTGTATTTAAATAAATACAAAATAAAGAAACTTAATTTTTAGTCGATTTTCATGTTAATTTTTTATGACCGATAAGCGACTTGGGCGTAAAACGGAACTTCCGATTGCCATAACTTCCTCAAAATAAGCTCGATTTTCATATGCAATACATCAAAAGTCTTGGTTTAGGCTCTAGATTAATACTGTATTTAAATAAATACAAAATAAAGAAACTTAATTTTTAGTAGATTTTCATGTTAATTTTTTATAACCGATAAGCGACTTGGGCGTAAAACCAAAGTCTTGTTTTACGCTCTAGATTAATACTGCATTTGAATAAATACAAAATAAAGAAACTTAATTTTTAGTCGATTTTCATGTTAATTTTTTATGACCGATAAGCGACTTGGGCGTAAAACGGAACTTCCGATTGCCATAACTTCCTCAAAATAAGCCCGATTTTCATATGCAATACATCAAAGGTCTTGGTTTAGGCTCTAGATTAATACTGTATTTAAATAAATACAAAATAAAGAAACTTAATTTTTGGTAGATTTTCATGTTAATTTTTTATGTCCGATAACCGACTTGGGCGTGGAACGGATCTTCCGATTGCCATAACTTCCTCAAAACAAGCTCGATTTTTATATGCAATACACCAAAAGTCTTGTTTTACGCTCTAGATTAATACTGCATTTAAATAAATACAAAATAAAGAAACTTAATTTTTAGTCGATTTTCATGTCAATTTTTTATGACCGATAACCGACTTGGGCGTGGAACGGAACTTCCGATTGCCATAACTTCCTCAAAATAAGCTCGATTTTCATATGCAATACATCAAAAGTCTTGGTTTAGGCTCTAGATTAATACTGTATTTAAATAAATACAAAATAAAGAAACTTAATTTTTTATATCTTATGGATAGATGATGGCATATAAAACCATGGATACAATTGGACAAACATTTCAGCTGATTTCATTGCAAATGAACTAAATGCATCGATATTGATTTCATAGCCACTAGTTAATGCACGTAAAATGACACTAAAATTATAAATGAGAGCCTCACTAACTCCTGTGATGCGTGATACCAAATCAGGTTGGCTGAAAAATCGTCTAGCTGTATTACCATTGTTGGTGTTGCCACTACCAGCCGTTGGTATGTCCACTAAAATACCCATTTCTCTCCTTAGTTCTGACTGTATTTTTAATTTTCTAGCTTCCACCTCCGGCTTATCTGTGCCGCGAACTTGCCATTTTTTAATGGAAAGTCTGTAGGACAAATGTAAAACACATTCAAAAAATCTAATCCACGCATGAAGACTAGATAAGCCATACTTCAATAGATCTGAGTCAACCGGGTAACGTTTCACCAAATCCAAATTGTTCATGTCTTTAGGTACTGCTCTACAAATTCCACATGTCTGTGTGGATGCTTCTGCTAGAACACCAAATGTTTTACCATCCACCATCGTCAAATGAAATTCATGGAGTATGGTATATGAGCTGGTCAGTGTTGGCTTGATGGACTTTATTTGGCTTATAACATTGTCAGTCTCTAAAGTTATAAATTCACTTGTCTCTTTCTGACAAATGAGTTTTATGGGACGACAATAGCGGGTTGATGAAGGTCGCGTGTTCTTCCACAATATTGTCGAACCAAGCTGAACTTGTAATGGTACAAGGCAAACGGTAAATAAATGCTGATCGACCATACTTGTTTCACCATCTTGGAACTTTTGGCGATAGGTCGCGTGGCCACTGCTTCCATCGCAACCCCATTTGTATATTGCAGTCAAACTTCTGTTATTATTTTCCTCTAAAATATGATTTTCAACAACCTGCGAGTGGGCATTTATGATACGGCTTACCGTATGATCTACTAAATTCTGTAGAGTTATTTCAGCAGAATAATCGGTTACTTTAAGTCCGTCTGGGTAGCACATAATCTTTGCTTTTTGCAGCCTATGGTAGTTGGGGTATATATCAGCATTCCTTTCTTTGGCACTTAATCGCGTTAGCTGGTATGTATGTTTTGTGTGCCCAACATCTACATACAGTGCAAGCGCTTCTTCAGGTGAGAAGGGAACAGGTAATTTTACTGGTGTGTCCAATGACTTCTTTATTTGTTGTGCAGCAGTCTCATCTGTATTTAATGTGGCAACAATTTTTGAAGCCGTTCGCATTCCAGATTTATACAAACTGGAGCTTGTAGCCACCATCAATTGTTCACAAGTTGCTTGTTTCATAAGAGTAGACACTTGTTTGATCTGCGCCTTAGGGCACAAATCACCAAAATCCTTTTTAGGCCTACCAATATCTGATGTTGACGTGAAATGATATAAAATGAGCGGCATATCAAGCCATTTCTGATTTTTTTTCTCAAAAAACTTAGTGTTGTAATAGCATTCCTTCCATTTCACTAAAAGCCTGCTTACAAAATTAGCCAATTTTTTATTAATTTCTTTAATATCGTTGTCAGATAAGTTTATGTTCTTCAAAATTGTGCCAAAAACATATTCATTTAGCACCAACAATTTCCTTGATGCGACATTTTCGCCAAGCCACATGCAAAACAGAACGCGCTTTGGGACTGACATTTCACCTAAAAAGTGCAATAGCCTTAAGAGTTGGACGTAGTTGGTTATCATTTTGGACATTTTCACTTCACAAGAACTCACACTTTACAAAAATACTAAAATTAGCTTGAATACGGTTGAATAACGTTAATTACAGTCCAATAAAGACAGTAAAACGCTCAAAAACAATTCTTGCTAAGTCAACTTACAAATAACACATTTTCAAGCTACACATATAAAGACGGGCCACGAACATACAATTTGTATTGAGTACATACCTTATTTTAAGTGATACAAAAGTTATTTATATTAATATACTTAAATATATCACTTCTTTTGATAATTTAATACGAATCACAAATAACCTCAAATCTTTGTGTAAACACGTGCCGCAACACCAACTAAAGTTACAAATGTCAGTTTGAAAATTATATCAAAACAACAATGGCAATAGGTATTTGTGTGTTAAGTTTTGTTTAATAATTAGCAAGTATGTGGGTAAAACCAATCGCGTAACATATTCTGGTGTAAAAGAAGCAACAACAACACTTACAACAACAACAACAAATGCTACTTGATTCGAAAAACAATTGTCAAAGGCACAAAGAAGAAAAGAGAATAACGGAGACACATCTACAGACGGCAGAAGTGGAATGGGTGATTTGATTTGTTTTTTTGTATAATCGGCCGCAATAGCTTGTGGGCAGACGGCAGTAGTGGAGTGGGTCATTTTTTTTTTTTGAAACCTTGGCGGCGTTGAAATTCACAGCTTGTGCGACAATGACGCGCCAGAGTGGTGAAATGAGGTAAAGTGATTAATGCAATAAATTGATTTGTTCCAAATTAAAAATCCTTTCTTAGTGCTCACTTTCAAGCTGCATGGAATGTTATGTGAAAATTTCAGCCTTCTAGCTCTTATCGTTTAGGCTGTGGGCCTCTCAACAATCTGTCAGTCAGTCAGTCAGTCAGTCAGGACAAACTATTTTATATATAGACTAGTAAGTGCCCTGCTTGCTTCGCTACGCCGATAGTTTTTACAAAATTTTAGCAATACATATAAAATGAATAAGTTAGTTAATGTTTAAAAACATATTAGCAAAGTATTTAATATTCTCTTTTTCACGCCACCATTGAGTCAGAATCAGAATAGGACGCGTCATTATTTTTTGATACCAAAGGTATCATATAATATTGGGTTTATGCAATGTCCGTCAAGGTGTCTGTCCGTCCGTCCACCCGTCCCACAGTGGATCCAATAGCTCTGCTAGCAGAATTAAATTAATAACTTTAGTAAATTAATAGATATTTTAATGAAACTTTGTACTTACAGTTTTTAATTAATTTTACGTATATTATCCAAATTTCAATGTCCTACGTTAGGTATTTCCCATAGCTCCCATACAAATGTTAAAAAAAACATATTCAACAATATACATTTTCACATTTTTTTTTAATTTTTTAGTGTTTTGTTTTTTAATTTACATTTTAACTAATTAGTTTGTTTTCTAAATATTAATCTTTAATCGTTACTATTATTCGGAATCTGAATCTGAATCTTCAGAATCATTATTTAAATGTGGGAAATTTATTAAAAGGCCAGCAACAACTTTATCAAATTTAATGGACTTAACAGAATTTGTTGACATTTTAGACAATGATGTTATAAGTGGATCTGAAGACACGAGTAATGCGTGCATAACATCTTCCATTGTATTAGTTCGATTGTTCTTTCGAGAATGATGCTCCCGTAAATTCCGGCAATCCTTATTCCTGGCTTCCAGGGCTTCTTCAGACATCATGCCAATAGGAAGACCAACATGCTTTATGATGTCTGCACCATGAATTAATATCTTATGGATAGATGATGGCATATAAAACCATGGATACAATTGGACAAACATTTCAGCTGATTTCATTGCAAATGAACTAAATGCATCGATATTGATTTCATAGCCACTAGTTAATGCACGTAAAATGACACTAAAATTATAAATGAGAGCCTCACTAACTCCTGTGATGCGTGATACCAAATCAGGTTGGCTGAAAAATCGTCTAGCTGTATTACCATTGTTGGTGTTGCCACTACCAGCCATTGGTATGTCCACTAAAATACCCATTTCTCTCCTTAGTTCTGACTGTATTTTTAATTTTCTAGCTTCCACCTCCGGCTTATCTGTGCCGCGAACTTGCCATTTTTTAATGGAAAGTCTGTAGGACAAATGTAAAACACATTCAAAAAATCTAATCCACGCATGAAGACTAGATAAGCCATACTTCAATAGATCTGAGTCAACCGGGTAACGTTTCACCAAATCCAAATTGTTCATGTCTTTAGGTACTGCTCTACAAATTCCACATGTCTGTGTGGATGCTTCTGCTAGAACACCAAATGTTTTACCATCCACCATCGTCAAATGAAATTCATGGAGTATGGTATATGAGCTGGTCAGTGTTGGCTTGATGGACTTTATTTGGCTTATAACATTGTCAGTCTCTAAAGTTATAAATTCACTTGTCTCTTTCTGACAAATGAGTTTTATGGGACGACAATAGCGGGTTGATGAAGGTCGCGTGTTCTTCCACAATATTGTCGAACCAAGCTGAACTTGTAATGGTACAAGGCAAACGGTAAATAAATGCTGATCGACCATACTTGTTTCACCATCTTGGAACTTTTGGCGATAGGTCGCGTGGCCACTGCTTCCATCGCAACCCCATTTGTATATTGCAGTCAAACTTCTGTTATTATTTTCCTCTAAAATATGATTTTCAACAACCTGCGAGTGGGCATTTATGATACGGCTTACCGTATGATCTACTAAATTCTGTAGAGTTATTTCAGCAGAATAAGTCCGTCTGGGTAGCACATAATCTTTGCTTTTTGCAGCCTATGGTAGTTGGGGTATATATCAGCATTCCTTTCTTTGGCACTTAATCGCGTTAGCTGGTATGTATGTTTTGTGTGCCCAACATCTACATACAGTGCAAGCGCTTCTTCAGGTGAGAAGGGAACAGGTAATTTTACTGGTGTGTCCAATGACTTCTTTATTTGTTGTGCAGCAGTCTCATCTGTATTTAATGTGGCAACAATTTTTGAAGCCGTTCGCATTCCAGATTTATACAAACTGGAGCTTGTAGCCACCATCAATTGTTCACAAGTTGCTTGTTTCATAAGAGTAGACACTTGTTTGATCTGCGCCTTAGGGCACAAATCACCAAAATCCTTTTTAGGCCTACCAATATCTGATGTTGACGTGAAATGATATAAAATGAGCGGCATATCAAGCCATTTCTGATTTTTTTTCTCAAAAAACTTAGTGTTGTAATAGCATTCCTTCCATTTCACTAAAAGCCTGCTTACAAAATTAGCCAATTTTTTATTAATTTCTTTAATATCGTTGTCAGATAAGTTTATGTTCTTCAAAATTGTGCCAAAAACATATTCATTTAGCACCAACAATTTCCTTGATGCGACATTTTCGCCAAGCCACATGCAAAACAGAACGCGCTTTGGGACTGACATTTCACCTAAAAAGTGCAATAGCCTTAAGAGTTGGACGTAGTTGGTTATCATTTTGGACATTTTCACTTCACAAGAACTCACACTTTACAAAAATACTAAAATTAGCTTGAATACGGTTGAATAACGTTAATTACAGTCCAATAAAGACAGTAAAACGCTCAAAAACAATTCTTGCTAAGTCAACTTACAAATAACACATTTTCAAGCTACACATATAAAGACGGGCCACGAACATACAATTTGTATTGAGTACATACCTTATTTTAAGTGATACAAAAGTTATTTATATTAATATACTTAAATATATCACTTCTTTTGATAATTTAATACGAATCACAAATAACCTCAAATCTTTGTGTAAACACGTGCCGCAAAAGGTTAAGTTTCAAAGCTCGCAGCTGGTCAGCGATGCACTAAAAAGCTCATTCAAAAGCTTTTTTTGAGCTTTGCAGAGTGTTACCAATTATATAAAAACAAAACTAAACGCAATATTTATACTTAAAAAATATACTTTTATTCTGCTAAATTTTAGATTGGATCCACTGTGCGTCCGTCCGTTTGAACGCAACTTTTTTCAACACGCTTAAAGCTAGAGCTTTGCAACTTTGCAAATATCTTGGTACATACCTTCGTCAGAAAAAGTGTTAAATTTGGCTCTACGACCTCAGGGGCCTGGGAAATCGATAACAAATCGATACCTCGATGTGCAAATCGATGAAACAACAATGGCAATAGGTATTTGTGTGTTAAGTTTTGTTTGATAATTAGCAAGTATGTAGATAAAAACAATCGCGTAACATATTCTGGTGTACAAAACCAAATTATGTTTTAATTGATTTGTTTTAAATCAATGATACTAACAAAAAGAAGCATTGCGAGCCCAACAACAACACTTACTAACAACAACAACAACAAATGCTACTTGATTCGAAAAACAATTGTCAAAGGCACAAAGAAGAAAAGAGAATAACGGAGACACATCTACAGACGGCAGAAGTGGAATGGGTGATTTGTTTTGTTTTTGTAAATTCGGCTGCAATAGCTTGTGCGCAGACGGCAGTAGTGGAGTGGGTCTTTTTTTTTGTTTTTTAAACCTCGGCGGCGTTGAAACTCACAGCTTGTGCGACAATGAGGCGCCAGAGTGGTGAAATGAGGTAAAGTGATTAATGCAATAAATTGATTTGTTCCAAATTTGTTCCAAATTAAAAATCCTTTCTTAGTGCTCACTTTCAAGCTGCATGGAATATTATGTGAAAATTTCAGCCTTCTAGCTCTTATCGTTTAGGCTGTGGGCCTCTCAACAATCTGTCAGTCAGTCAGTCAGTCAGTCAGGACAAACTATTTTATATATATAGACTAGTAAGTGCCCTGCTTGCTTCGCTGCGCCGAAAGTTTTAACAAAATTTTAGCAATTTTAGCAATAGATATAAAATAAATAAGTTAGAAAATGTTTAACAACATATTATCAAAGTATTTAATATTTCCTTTTACACGCCACCATTGAGGTTGAGAATCAGACGCGTCAATATACTTTGATACCAAAGGTATCATATTATATTGGGTTTATGCAATGTCCGTCAAGGTGTCTGTCCGTCCGTCCGCCCGTCCGTTTGAACGCAACTTTTTTCGACACCCTTAAAGCTAGAGCCTTGCAACTTTGCAAATATCTTGGTACATACCTTCGTCAGACAAAGTGTTAAATTTGGCTCTACGACCTCAGGGGCCTGGGAAATCGATAACAAATCGATACCTCGATGTGCAATTCGATGAAACACATATACATATATCTCACATTTTAGCAGCTAGAGTCACAAATTTGTGGGCAAGATAGCCGATGACATTCCTCAAAAACTGCATCGAAAGTTTGGATTCCACGCTCCCAAACAACGGGACATGCCCCACCGCCCTAAAACCGGAAGGCATGTATCTTCGCCAGTTTTTAAGCTAGAGTCACCAAATTCGATATGAATATTGGTAGTGACATCCGTAACAAATGTGCAATATTGGATGCCACGCCCACTTATACCGCCCACCAAAATATCTTTCTCAGTTTTTGCGCTAGACTCTCCAAACTTTATTAGGAGATAGAAGGTGCCATCCGCCACAGATATGCATCACAAGTTTGAATGTCACGCCTACCCCTTCTGCCTGCCTTTTTATACCCAATACGCAGATACGTTACAAATACATACAAACTTACATATGTGCTTTGCTTGCTTGTTCGAAATTGTATATCAACAATGTTTGTGTGGTACGTCGTTACGTCTGAGTTACATAAGCAGCAAGTAAGCAAATCAACCACTATACAAAGAAGTTCAAGATTAATTATTTTCGCGCAAATGGCTCGTTATAAAAAACAAATAACATATAACAAAACGTTGAAACTCACAGCTTGTGCGACAATGAGGCGCCAGAGTGGTGGAATGAGGTAAAATGATAAACGCAGGACCTTGATTTGTATATGAAGTACTCGAAGGAGTGGTCCAAATTAAAAATCATTTTTTAGTGCTCACTTTCACCGAGAATGGAATATTTGGTGAAAATTTCAGCCTTCTAGCTCTTATCGTTTAGGCTGTGGGTCTCTCAACAATCAGTCAGTCAGGACAAACTCTTTTATATATAGATAAGCACGCTCCATAACATCAGTGTATGGGAAGTGCCCCAAGGAGTTGTCGGATCGGGTCCAAATTTTGCATCCACAATTTTTTTACACGCAACAATCAGTCAGTCAGGACAAACTATTTTATATATATAGACTAGATGTGACCCGGCAAACGTTGTTTTGCCATATAAATAATTTCCTAGTAATTTCTAGTGTAGACAAAAAATAGCTTACTTATTGTAAGTATGTATGTATGTAAGAATGTGGTGTGAATGCTATAGGTGGGTATCCAGTACAGCAAAAAAAATTTCCCATACAAAATCGTCGTAGCGGGAATGGTTTTTTTTTGGCTGCGTGTTTTCTAGGTATCTAGTAACGAAACAAAAATACTAAACTTCTTATCGATATGGGTTGACCCACCATTTGTGCTGTCGGCGTTGACGGTTCCGATGCTCTTCTTCCTCGCTCGTTTTATGCAACAATATATGCTGCCAACAACGGAATAAGCATACTATGTTCACTATTCATCTTGTCTTTTTTATTTATTCGCTTTGGTGACTTTTTTAATTAATAATAATCAGTGTGACCATGTATCTCTTAATATATTATGCAAAATGGCATATTTTTACCACACATTGGGGGACTGGGATGGGATGTACCTGTTGTCGTTGTTGGTCACTTGTTCATCGTCTTTTGACTGTAAAACGGCGTGATTGTCGTTGTTCTAATCTTCTGACTTCATTGCGTTCAGGTCGTGTATCTTCTGGCTCTTCTTGATGCAATTGCGCCATTCTAACACGTGCATCACTATTTTGTTGCTGGATTTGTTCTTCTGTTCTTTCTGATCTGCTATTTCGCAAGTTTTGAGCATTTCTTGTACTGCGGCCAATGGAAGCTCCTCTGCGTCTTGCAGGCATTTTAAAAATTTACCATTTAAAAAGTTGAAAAAAAACTGTTTTGATTTATATGACGATTTCAATAGTTAGTTTTTTTTTAAATTTTTTTTCGTAACTTTATTTTAGTTGCTTGCGTACAAACGCGCGCCGGATAACTAAATAATTTCATTTATACGTTGAATAGAATTATTTTTCCTTCTGAATTTTAAATGCAGCCTACTAAGATTTAGCAAAACACAGCTCTAGAGCTGGTTCAACTCTAGCATGGCTGTTTTAAACTACACCTAACATTTAGGGGGATGAAAAATAGATGTGGGACTATTCTCATTGATACCGGATAAGCAAAAAAATTTTTATCAAAATCGGTCAAGCCGTTTTGGAGGAGTATCTTCACGAAAACTGTGACACGAGAATTTTATATATATAGAGATTACATTTCTTAAGATCCTATTTGTTAGTGTGTTCGTTATTGCACTGTCTATATTTGGTGAACATGTTTATTGCTTTCATTTAGCTTGCTACAAATACAACAATGTATGCGTGCATTAACCAATACATGTGTATGTATGTACATATGTGCATTTGCAACACCAACTAAAGTTACAAATGTCAGTTTGAAAATTATATAAAAACAACAATGGCAATAGGTATTTGTGTGTTAAGTTTTGTTTGATAATTAGCAAGTACAATATGTAGGTAAAACCACTCGCGTAACATAATCTGGTGTACAAAACCAAGTTGTATTTTAATTGACTTGTTTTCAAATTTAAATCAATGATACCAACAAAAAGAAGCATTGCGAGCCCAACAACAACACTTACTAACAACAACAACAACAAATGCTACTTGATTCGAAAAACAATTGTCAAAGCCACAAAGAAGAAAAGAGAATAACGGAGACACATCTACAGACGGCAGAAGTGGAATGGGTGATTTGTTTTGTTTTTGTAAATTCGGCCGCAATAGCTTGTGCGCAGACGGCAGTAGTGGAGTGGGTCTTTTTTTTTGTTTTTTAAACCTCGGCGGCGTTGAAACTCACAGCTTGTGCGACAATGAGGCGCCAGAGTGGTGGAATGAGGTAAAGTGATTAATGCAATAAATTGATTTGTTCCAAATTAAAAATCCTTTCTTAGTGCTCACTTTCAAGCTGCATGGAATGTTATGTGAAAATTTCAGCCTTCTAGCTCTTATCGTTAAGGCTGTGGGCCTCTCAACAATCAGTCAGTCAGTTAGTCAGTCAGTCAGGACAAACTATTTTATATATATAGACTAGTAAGAGCCCTGCTTTCTTCGCTGCGCCGAAAGTTTTAACAAAATTTTAGCAATTTTGGCAATAGATATAAAATAAATAAGTTAGAAAATGTTTAACAACATATTATCAAAGTAGTTAATATTTCCTTTTACACGCCACCATTGAGGTTGAGAATCAGACGCGTCAATATACTTTGATACCAAAGGTATCATATTATATTGGGTTTATGCAATGCCCGTCAAGGTGTCTGTCCGTCCGTCCGCCCGTCCGTCCGTTTGAACGCAACTTTTTTCGACACCCTTAAAGCTAGAGCCTTGCAACTTTGCAAATATCTTGGTACATACCTTCGTCAGAAAAAGTGTTAAATTTGGCTCTACGACCTCAGGGGCCTGGGAAATCGATAACAAATCGATACTTCGATGTGCA
The DNA here is from genome assembly GCA_018152965.1 of Scaptomyza pallida. Taxonomy (NCBI): domain Eukaryota; kingdom Metazoa; phylum Arthropoda; class Insecta; order Diptera; family Drosophilidae; genus Scaptomyza; species Scaptomyza pallida. Next base: position 344,972 of record JAECXP010000228.1, on the reverse strand, counting down.
AATCGATGAAACACATATATGTATCACATTTTAACAGCTAGAGTCACCAAATTTGTGGGAAAGATAGCCGATGACATTCCTCAAAAACTGCATCGAAAGTTTGGATGCCACGCCCACCTCTTCCGCCCCAGCCCCCTTCAATTATAATCGAAAATGACTGTATTTCCCACAGTTTTAAATTTGATGGGAAGGTAGATGCTGAAGTCTTACAAAGATATGCATTAAAACTTTGGATGCCACGCCCCCACTGATACCGACCACCTTCTAAAATCTGAAAACTCTATATCTTTTTCAGTTTTTGGGCTAGAGTCACCAAATTCGGTAGAAACATTGTTAGTGACATCCGTAACCTATCTACAACAAAGTTAAAGTCGTTAAATCTGATTTTTATATATTTTTCCCAGTTTTTACGCTAGAGTCACCAAATTTGGAAACATTGTTAGTGACATCCGTAACAAATGTGCAATATTTGATGCCACACCCACTTATACCGCCCACCTAAATATCTTTCTCAGTTTTTGCGCTAGACTCTCCAAACTTTATTAGGAGATAGAAGGTGCCATCCGCCACAGATATGCATCACAAATTTGAATGTCACGCCTACCCCTTCTGCCTGCCTTTTTATACCCAAAAACCCCATACTTTACAAATACATTCAAACTTACATATGTGCTTTGCTTGCTTGTTCAAAATTGTATATCAACAATGTTTGTATGGTACGACATTTTGTCTGAGTTAGATAAGCAGCAAGTAAGCAAATCTACCACTATACAAAGATGTTCAAGATTAATTATTTTCGCGCAAAGGGCTCGATATAAAAAACAAATACAAATTGAATGTATGTACATATGTACATATCTATACAACTTTTTTGCATTAAATATACATACATATGTATGCAGATTACATTTTCTTAAGTTTCTATTTGTTGGTGCGTTTGTTTTTGCACTGTATATACATATATTTGCACTTGCATTTTTTGTTGTATATATGTATGTACAAAAGAATGTTAAATGTAAGTTCATACATGTGTATGTATGTACATATGTACAAATGTGCATTTGCAACACCAACCAAAGTTACAAATGTCTGCTCGAAAATTATATCGAAACAACAACAATGGCAATAGGTATTTGTGTGTTAAGTTTTGTTTGATAATTAGCAAGTATGTAGGTAAAACCAATCGCGTAACATATTCTGGTGTACAAAACCAAATTATGTTTTAATTGATTTGTTTTAAATCAATGATACCAACAAAAAGAAGCATTGCGAGCCCAACAACAACACTTACTAACAACAACAACAACAAATGCTACTTGATTCGAAAAACAATTGTCAAAGGCACAAAGAAGAAAAGAGAATAACGGAGACACATCTACAGACGGCAGAAGTGGAATGGGTGATTTGTTTTGTTTTTGTGTATAATCGGGCGCAATAGCTTGTGCGCAGACGGCAGTAGTGGAATGGGTCATGTATTTTTTTTTGTACACACAGCGGCGTTGAAACTCACAGCTCGTGCGACAATGAGGCGCCAGAATGGTGGAACGAGGTAAAGTGATTAATGCAATTAGATTTTGGGAGGTACTCAAAGGGGTGGTCCAAATTAAAAATCCTTTTTTAGTGCTCACTTTCAACCTGAATGGAATATTTGGTGAAAATTTCAGCCTTCTAGCTCTTTTTGTTTAGGCAATCAGGACAAACTATTTTATATATATAGATTAATATATATGTATGTACTAATAATAAAAAATGCACGTAAATACATGTGTATGTATGTACATATGTGCATTTGCAACACCAACTAAAGTTACAAATGTCAGTTTGAAAATTATATCAAAACAACAATGGCAATAGGTATTTGTGTGTTAAGTTTTGTTTGATAATTAGCAAGTATGTAGGTAAAACCAATCGCGTAACATATTCTGGTGTACAAAACCAAATTATGTTTTAATTGATTTGTTTTAAATCAATGATACCAACGAAAAGAAGCAACAACAACACTTACAACAACAACAACAAATGCTACTTGATTCGAAAAACAATTGTCAAAGGCACAAAGAAGAAAAGAGAATAACGGAGACACATCTACAGATGGCAGAAGTGGAATGGGTGATTTGTTTTGTTTTTGTGTATAATCGGGCGCAATAGCTTGTGCGCAGACGGTAGTAGTGGAGTGGGTCATTTTTTTTTTTTGAAACCTCGGCGGCGTTGAAACTCACAGCTTGTGCGACAATGAGGCGCCAGAGTGGTGGAATGAGGTAAAGTGATTAATGCAATAAATTGATTTGTTCAAAATTTAATCCAAATTAAAAATCCTATCTTAGTGCTCACTTTCAAGCTGCATGAAATATTATTATATAGTATATATTATATATATTATTATTATATTATATTATTACGGCAGCTGGTACAGATCTGAGATGGAAAGGGCCAACGCGTTCGCACAACATCTGGAGAGCGTCTTCACCCCTCGCATTAGATGTACAGCTGTTGAAATCTGCGAGACGGAGCAGCAACCCACTGGTAATCACCAAGGCAGCAGTCAAATACCCCCGGTACTGAAGGAAGAAACGACGGAATATATTGTGGCGCTTAAGTCAAGCAAAACGCCAGGTGTTGATTGTATTAATGCAGTCGCACTGAAGCTTCTGCCCCCAGTCTGCATTAAGCTTATTACTAAGCTCTTTAACAGATGCCTCGAGATTGGGTACTTTCCAGAGCAATGGAAACGAGCCCAGGTTGTAATAATACTTAAGCCCGGGAAACCTGAATCCAATTTGGCCTCATATCGTCCGATCAGTTTGCTGGCAACGCTTTCAAAAATACTTGAAAGAGTATTTTTGAGTAGGGTGTTGCCGATATTGGATGAGGCTGGTCTTATCCCTGATCACCAGTTTGGTTTCAGGCGCGGTCATGGAACCCCAGAGCAATGTCACAGAGTCGTCCAACGCATTCTGGACGCATTTGAGGCCAAAAAATACTGCTGTGCTGTAATGCTTGACGTCAAACAGGCATTTGACCGAGTTTGGCATCTTGGGCTGCTCTTTAAAATCAGGAGGAGTCTACCACAGGCCTATTACGCTTTCCTCGCCTCGTACTTGAGTGACAGGCAATTCCATGTGCAATGCGGGAATGCGAGATCAACTCCCAAAAGCATTGGAGCTGGCGTCCCCCAAGGCAGTGTGTTGGGCCCACTACTATATAATATATACACAGCTGATCTGCCTGTAATTGAGTGCCCTGAGCTACTTGTTGCCACCTACGCCGATGACACAGCATTTCTAGCAACTGCTGATACACCGGAGGAGGCCTCTCGAATAGTGCAAGCTGAGTTGGATTTAGTAAATGATTGGCAAAGGAGGTGGAACATTGCGGTCAACAATGATAAGTCCACAGCCACCACATTTGCACTCAGGCAGGGTAACTGTCCACCTGTTTACCTGGATGGAGTCCATATCCCGGAAGAGGCAGCGCCAAAATACCTTGGCATGACTCTGGACAGGAGGCTGACGTGGAGGGCTCACCTGATGAGAAAACGAAAGCAGGCGGAAGGAACTATGAAGAAATACTACTGGCTAGTAGGTCGCAGTAGCAAATTAAGCATCCAGTCAAAGTTGCTTGTGTACAAAACTATCGTAAAACCAATTTGGACTTACGGAATTCAACTGTGGGGAGCTGCGAGACGTAGCAACCGGCAAATAATACAAATCTTTCAAAACAAAGCCCTGCGCATCATTGGTAATGCGCATATTTACCACGACAACGCAACTATACACAGAGTTCTCAACATACCTTGGGTAACGGATGAGATACAAAAGAGGAGCTCCAGGTACCGAACACGCTTAGACCAACACCTAAACCATCTAGCAATTGGCCTGCTGGACAACAGCACAACCACGAGAAGACTAAAAAGAAACCATCCGCTTGACCTGTCTCGAACATAATATAATACCAACACCAGCTACATGAAACACTAAAGTCAAACACCCCAACAAAAAACTTAATAATTGTCTAAGTAAGACAGATTTTAAATACAGTTAAAAGACAGATATAAAAAAAAAAAAAAATGAAATATTATGTGAAAATTTCAGCCTTCTAGCTCTTATCGTTTAGGCTGTGGGCCTCTCAACAATCAGTCAGTCAGTCAGTCAGTCAGGACAAACTATTTTATATACATAGACTAGTAAGTGCCCCGCTTCGCTTCGCTACGCCGATAGTTTTTACAAAATTTTAGCAATACATATAAAATGAATAAGTTAGTTAATGTTTAACAACATATTAGCAAAGTATTAAATATTCTCTTCTTCACGCCACCATTGAGTCAGAATCAGAATCAGACGCGTCATTATTTTTTGATACCAAAGGTATCATATTATATTGGGTTTATGCAATGTCCGTCAAAGTGTCTGTCCGTCCGTCCACCCGTCCGTCCGTTTGAACGCAACTTTTTTCAACACGCTTAAAGCTAGAGCTTTGCAACTTTGCAAATATCTTGGTACATACCTTCGTCAGAAAAAGTGTTAAATTTGGCTCTACGACCTCAGGGGCCTGGGAAATCGATAACAAATCGATACCTCGATGTGCAAGTCGATGAAACACATATATATATATCTCACATTTTAGCAGCTAGAGTCACCAAATTTGTGGGAAAGATAGCCGATGACATTCCTCAAAAACTGCATCGAAAGTTTGGATGCCACGCCCACCTCTTCCGCACCCAGCCACGGATGCCACGGCCACCTATTCCGCCCCAGCCCCTCTCCAATTATAAACAAAAATGCCTGTATCTTCTACAGTTTTGAAGCTATAGCCACCAAAATTGACATGAAGGTAGATGCTGACATTTGACACAGATATGCATGAAAACTTTGGATTCAACGCTCCCAAACAACGGGACATGCCCCACCGCCCTAAAACCGGAAGGCATGTATCCAGTTTTTAAGCTAGAGTCACCAAATTCGGTATGAATATTGGTAGTGACATCCGTAAAAAATGTGCAATATTGGATGCCACGCCCACTTATACCGCCCACGAAAATATCTTTCTCAGTTTTTGCGCTAGACTCTCCAAACTTGATTAGGAGATAGAAGGTGCCATCCGCCACAGATATGCATCACAAATTTGAATGTCACGCCTACCCCTTCTGCCTGCCTTTTTATACCCAATACGCAGATACGTTACAAATACATACAAACTTACATATGTGCTTTGCTTGCTTGTTCGAAATTGTATATCAACAATGTTTGTGTGGTACGTCGTTACGTCTGAGTTACATAAGCAGCAAGTAAGCAAATCAACCACTATACAAAGATGTTCAACATTAATTACTTTCGCGCAAATGGCTCGTTATAAAAAACAAAAAACAAATAACAAAAAAAAACAAAACGTTGAAACTCACAGCTTGTGCGACAATGAGGCGCCAGAGTGGTGGAATGAGGTAAAATGATAAACGCAGGACCTTGATTTGTATGGGAAGTACTCGAAGGAGTGGTCCAAATTAAAAATCCTTTCTTAGTGCTCACTTTCACCGAGAATGGAATATTTGGTGAAAATTTCAGCCTTCTAGCTCTTATCGTTTAGGCTGTGGGTCTCTCAACAATCAGTCAGTCAGGACAAACTCTTTTATATACAATATATAGATAAGCACGCTCCATAACATTAGTGTATGGGAGGTGCCCCAAGGAGTTGTCGGATCGGGTCCAAATTTTGCATCCATAATTTTTTTACACGCCTCCATGTCCTGACCAAGTTTGGTAATAATTGATTAATTTTAAAGCATAGCTCTAGTACAAAAGTTGGAAAAAAAAGGGATTAAGTGTTCAGGAGGTACTTAGGAGTAATCCAAATTAAAAATCCTTTCTTAGTGCTCACTTTCAATCTGAATGGACTATTATGTGAAAATTTCAGCCTTCTAGCTCCTATCGTTTAGGCTGTGGGCTTCTCAACAATTAGTCAGTCAGGGCAAACTATTTTATATATATAGATTACATTTCTTAAGATCCTATTTGTTAGTGTGTTCGTTATTGCACTGTCTATATTTGGTGAACATGTTTATTGCTTTCATTTAGCTTGCTACAAATACAACAATGTATGCGTGCATTAACCAATATATGCACTTGCATTTTTGTTAATATATATGTTTGTAGGTACTAAATAATGAAAAATATACGTACATACATGTGTATGTATGTACATATGTGCATTTGCAACACCAACTAAAGTTACAAATGTCAGTTTGAAAATTATATAAAAACAACAATGGCAATAGGTATTTGTGTGTTAAATTTTGTTTGATAATTAGCAAGTACAATATGTAGGTAAAACCACTCGCGTAACATATTCTGGTGTACAAAACCAAGTTATATTTTAATTGATTTGTTTTAAGTCAGTGATACCAACAAAAAGAAGCATTGCGAGCCCAACAACAACACTTACTAACAACAACAACAACAAATGCTACTTGATTCGAAAAACAATTGTCACAGGCACAAAGAAGAAAAGAGACTAACGGAGACACATCTACAGACGGTAGAAGTGGAATGGGTGATTTGTTTTGTTTTTGTGTATAATCGGCCGCAATAGCTCATATTATATTGGGTTTATGCAATGTCCGTCAAAGTGTCTGTCCGTCCGTCCACCCGTCCGTCCGTTTGAACGCAACTTTTTTCAACACACTTAAAGCTAGAGCTTTGCAACTTTGCAAATATCTTGGTACATACCTTCGTCAGAAAAAGTGTTAAATTTGGCTCTACGACCTCAGGGGCCTGGGAAATCGATAACAAATCGATACTTCGATGTGCAAATCGATGAAACACATATATGTATCACATTTTAACAGCTAGAGTCACCAAATTTGTGGGAAAGATAGCCGATGACATTCCTCAAAAACTGCATCGAAAGTTTGGATGCCACGCCCACCTCTTCCGCCCCAGCCCCCCTTCAATTATAATCGAAAATGACTGTATTTCCCACAGTTTTAAATTTGATGGGAAGGTAGATGCTGAAGTCTTACAAAGATATGCATTAAAACTTTGGATGCCACGCCCCCACTGATACCGACCACCTTCTAAAATCTGAAAACTCTATATCTTTTTCAGTTTTTGGGCTAGAGTCACCAAATTCGGTAGAAACATTGTTAGTGACATCCGTAACCTATCTACAACAAAGTTAAAGTCGTTAAATCTGATTTTTATATATTTTTCCCAGTTTTTACGCTAGAGTCACCAAATTTGGAAACATTGTTAGTGACATCCGTAACAAATGTGCAATATTTGATGCCACGCCCACTTATACCGCCCACCTAAATATCTTTCTCAGTTTTTGCGCTAGACTCTCCAAACTTTATTAGGAGATAGAAGGTGCCATCCGCCACAGATATGCATCACAAATTTGAATGTCACGCCTACCCCTTCTGCCTGCCTTTTTATACCCAAAAACCCCATACTTTACAAATACATTCAAACTTACATATGTGCTTTGCTTGCTTGTTCAAAATTGTATATCAACAATGTTTGTATGGTACGACATTTTGTCTGAGTTAGATAAGCAGCAAGTAAGCAAATCTACCACTATACAAAGATGTTCAAGATTAATTATTTTCGCGCAAAGAGCTCGATATAAAAAACAAATACAAATTGAATGTATGTACATATGTACATATCTATACAACTTTTTTGCATTAAATATACATACATATGTATGCAGATTACATTTTCTTAAGTTTCTATTTGTTGGTGCGTTTGTTTTTGCACTGTATATACATATATTTGCACTTGCATTTTTTGTTGTATATATGTATGTACAAAAGAATGTTAAATGTAAGTTCATACATGTGTATGTATGTACATATGTACAAATGTGCATTTGCAACACCAACCAAAGTTACAAATGTCTGCTCGAAAATTATATCGAAACAACAACAATGGCAATAGGTATTTGTGTGTTAAGTTTTGTTTGATAATTAGCAAGTATGTAGGTAAAACCAATCGCGTAACATATTCTGGTGTACAAAACCAAATTATGTTTTAATTGATTTGTTTTAAATCAATGATACCAACAAAAAGAAGCATTGCGAGCCCAACAACAACACTTACTAACAACAACAACAACAAATGCTACTTGATTCGAAAAACAATTGTCAAAGGCACAAAGAAGAAAAGAGAATAACGGAGACACATCTACAGACGGCAGAAGTGGAATGGGTGATTTGTTTTGTTTTTGTGTATAATCGGGCGCAATAGCTTGTGCGCAGACGGCAGTAGTGGAATGGGTCATGTATTTTTTTTTTTGTACACACAGCGGCGTTGAAACTCACAGCTCGTGCGACAATGAGGCGCCAGAATGGTGGAACGAGGTAAAGTGATTAATGCAATTAGATTTTGGGAGGTACTCAAAGGGGTGGTCCAAATTAAAAATCCTTTTTTAGTGCTCACTTTCAACCTGAATGGAATATTTGGTGAAAATTTCAGCCTTCTAGCTCTTTTTGTTTAGGCAATCAGGACAAACTATTTTATATATATAGATTAATATATATGTATGTACTAATAATAAAAAATGCACGTAAATACATGTGTATGTATGTACATATGTGCATTTGCAACACCAACTAAAGTTACAAATGTCAGTTTGAAAATTATATCAAAACAACAATGGCAATAGGTATTTGTGTGTTAAGTTTTGTTTGATAATTAGCAAGTATGTAGGTAAAACCAATCGCGTAACATATTCTGGTGTACAAAACCAAATTATGTTTTAATTGATTTGTTTTAAATCAATGATACCAACGAAAAGAAGCAACAACAACACTTACAACAACAACAACAAATGCTACTTGATTCGAAAAACAATTGTCAAAGGCACAAAGAAGAAAAGAGAATAACGGAGACACATCTACAGACGGCAGAAGTGGAATGGGTGATTTGTTTTGTTTTTGTGTATAATCGGGCGCAATAGCTTGTGCGCAGACGGCAGTAGTGGAATGGGTCATGTATTTTTTTTTTTGTACACACAGCGGCGTTGAAACTCACAGCTCGTGCGACAATGAGGCGCCAGAATGGTGGAACGAGGTAAAGTGATTAATGCAATTAGATTTTGGGAGGTACTCAAAGGGGTGGTCCAAATTAAAAATCCTTTCTTAGTGCTCACTTTCAATCTGAATGGACTATTATGTGAAAATTTCAGCCTTCTAGCTCCTATCGTTTAGGCTGTGGGCCTCTCAACAATTAGTCAGTCAGGGCAAACTATTTTATATATATAGATTACATTTCTTAAGATCCTATTTGTTAGTGTGTTCGTTATTGCACTGTCTATATTTGGTGAACATGTTTATTGCTTTCATTTAGCTTGCTACAAATACAACAATGTATGCGTGCATTAACCAATATATGCACTTGCATTTTTGTTAATATATATGTTTGTAGGTACTAAATAATGAAAAATATACGTACATACATGTGTATGTATGTACATATGTGCATTTGCAACACCAACTAAAGTTACAAATGTCAGTTTGAAAATTATATAAAAACAACAATGGCAATAGGTATTTGTGTGTTAAGTTTTGTTTGATAATTAGCAAGTATGTAGGTAAAACCAATCGCGAAACATATTCTGGTGTACAAAACCAAATTATGTTTTAATTGATTTGTTTTAAATCAATGATACCAACAAAAAGAAGCAACAACAACACTTACAACAACAACAAACGCTGCTGGGGTCGTAAATCAATTGTCATGGGCACAAAGAAGAAAAGAAAAAAACTCATGTGTTTTGATTTTGTCAACTCGTATATATGTATATTAGCTTGCTACAGATACAACAATGTATGCGTGCATTAACCAATATATGCACTTGCATTTTTGTTAATATATATGTATTTAGATACTAAATAATGAAAAATATTCGTACATACATGTGTATGTATGAACATATGTGCATTTGCAACACCAACTAAAGTTACAAATGTCAATTTGAAAATTATACCAAAACAACAATGGCAATAGGTATTTGTGTGTTAAGTTTTGTTTGATAATTAGCAAGTATGTAGATAAGACCACTCGCGCAACATATTCTGGTGTACAAAACCAAATTATGTTTTAATTGATTTGTTTTAAATCAATGATACCAACAAAAAGAGGCATTGCGTTCCCAACAACAACACTTACAACAACAACAGATATGCATCACAAATTTGAATGTCACGCCTACCCCTTCTGCCTGCCTTTTTATACCATACTTTACAAATACATACAAACTTACATATGTTCTTTGCTTGCTTATTAAAAATTGTATATCAACAATGTTTGTGTGGTACGACGTTACGTCTGAGTTAGATAAGCAGCAAGTAAGCAAATCTTCCACTATACAAAGATGTTCAAGATTAATTATTTTCGCGCAAAGGGCTCGATATAAAAAACAAATACAAATTGAATGTATGTACATATGTACATATCTATACAACTTTTTTGCATTAAATATACATACTGCATACATATGTATATATATATATATCTATATTAGCTTGCTACAGATACAACAATGTATGCGTGCACTAACCAATATATGCACTTGCATTTTTGTTAATATATATGTATGTAGGTACTAAATAATGAAAAATAATCGTACATACATGTGTATGTATGTACATATGTGCATTTGCAACACCAACTAAAGTTACAAATGTCAGTTTGAAAATTATATCAAAACAACAATGGCAATAGGTATTTGTGTGTTAAGTTTTGTTTGATAATTAGCAAGTATGTAGGTAAAACCAATCGCGTAACATATTCTGGTGTACAAAAGCAAATTATGTTTTAATTGATTTGTTTTAAATCAATGATACCAACAAAAAGAAGCAACAACAACACTTACAACAACAACAACAAATGCTACTTGATTCGAAAAACAATTGTCAAAGGCACAAAGAAGAAAAGAGAATAAGGGAGACACATCTACAGACGGCAGAAGTGGAATGGGTGATTTGTTTTGTTTTTGTGTATAATCGGCCGCAATAGCTTGTGGGCAGACGGCAGTAGTGGAGTGGGTCTTTTTTTTTTGTTTTTTAAACCTCGGCGGCGTTGAAACTCACAGCTTGTGCGACGATGAGGCGCCAGAGTGGTGGAATGAGGTAAAGTGATTAATGCAATAAATTGATTTGTTCCAAATTTGTTCCAAATTAAAAATTCTTTCTTAGTGCTCACTTTCAAGCTGCATGAAATATTATGTGAAAACTTCAGCCTTCTAGCTCTTATCGTTTAGGCTGTGGGCCTCTCAACAATCAGTCAGTCAGTCAGTCAGTCAGTCAGTCAGGACAAACTATTTTATATATATAGACTAGTAAGTGCCCCGCTTGCTTCGCTACGCCGATAGTTTTTACAAAATTTTAGCAATACATATAAAATGAATAAGTTAGTTAATGTCTAACAACATATTAGCAAAGTATTAAATATTCTCTTTTTCACGCCACCATTGAGTCAGAATCAGAATCAGACGCGTCGATATTTTTTGATACCAAAGGTATCATATTATATTGGGTTTATGCAATGTCCGTCAAGGTGTCTGTCCGTCCGTCCACCCGTCCGTCCGTTTGAACGCAACTTTTTTCAACACGCTTAAAGCTAGAGCTTTGCAACTTTGCAAATATCTTGGTACATACCTTCGTCAGAAAAAGTGTTAAATTTGGCTCTACGACCTCAGGGGCCTGGGAAATCGATAACAAATCGATACTTCGATGTGCAAGACGATGAAACACATATATATAATGAAATTGTTAATTGTGTGACAACTTAAAAAAAAACTATTTGTATAGTTTTATTTTATTATAACAATTTTATTTGAGAAATAGAAGTCTAAGTCTAATTACAATGTTAGAGTAATATTAAAGTGAACACGATGTTCATTGACGAAGACCAATTCTAAAACTAACTTCTTAAATTTTCTGTCGTGCAAAGCAAACCTCGGTTTGAGTCTTTGAGTGGAGTCTTTTTTGAGAAAATGCTTATGATTGCAATCCCACGCTTGTGGTTGAGTGAGAGTCACTCCTATCAATTATTTACGTTAGAAAATGCTCATACCGAAATATGCTTAGGTTTACGATCTCACGCTTATGGCGTGATTTTAAAGTTATGTTTATGTCTAGTGCGTTTGTGGCATTACGCATGATTTACAAATGTACTTAGGTTCTAGTTTTATGTCTGAACCGTTTCCTGTGTTAGGATTTAGGGTGTAATATGATCAGGGTGCGTGCTTAATGTGTAATGGTGCGATCTTATGTGAAACATATTTGAGGTATCAATATGTATGGATATTAGATATCTCACTCGCCCACACTTAGAAATTTGCGTCACGTTAATTTGTTCCTATTTTAGGATACAAGGCGGGTTGATCTTGTTCGACATTCGGTAATTCAAGTTGGTCATTACTTATTTCCTGTTCTTTAGGTTTACTATATTTTACAATAAGTGTTTTAGGTAGGCTTTTGAACTTATAGATTAAGTATAATAGTATGCTTAATATCGTAATTGTTAATAATGTAAATGTTACTGTTTGAAATGTATTATAATATTTTGTGTGTTGCAATATTAATTCTTTAGTTTGGATATAAGACAATGGTTCAAGTTTAGTTACGTTATTGCTTACATAGATATTTTGTGTGAAGTCTAATCTTGAATTGATTATTGAAATTTTATTTATTTGCAGTTCACAATTATAAATTTTTATAATATTATTTCCTTTAATTTTAATTACATTGTTCATACAATTTTGATTGATGATTGATTCAGGAAAATTCCAAGTTAATACAATGTTTGGTTCTACATAATTTGTTTGAAAATTCTTACTTGTTTTAGTGTATTTGCATTCTGTTTTCGTTTGTTTAACAATTCCTATTATACAATTATTCATTATTTGTTTTTTTGTAGTTGTGCCATATACTTTATTATTATTTATAAAATATTTTTCTTGAATATTTTCTGTTAAAATATTATCATTCTCATCTGGGTAAGGTATTATTTCGAAAATAGGTGTTTTACTAATTATTTGTGGAATATGTGATATTATGTAAATTTCTTTCGTATCAGTTTTTAACCAAGTGGATGTTTTAATATTAAGAATTTTTTCTGGTGTAACATGCAATAAGTAATCGTGTTTTAGTAATTTAGGGTTGAAAATTCCTAATCTTGTTAGTTGCATTCCCATTTCTATGTCTTCTATATATTCGGTAAAATGTTCTAAATTGAAAATTAGTAAATCGAATTTCTTGTGTTTTTCTTCTTTTGTTTTAAATGTATTCATGGTCTCAATTGCTTTGTTAATAGTTTCTATTACTTTGTTTAATTCATTGACTTGAACGCTATTTTCTGCTAAGTTACTTATTTTTTGTTCTAGTTCGTCTTTGTCATCTGTGTCTAATGTTCCGAATAAGTATTTGTATGTTTTGCCTACTAAGTTTATTAGTCCTCTCTTTTGTCTTTTAATAATAGTTATCCCGTTCATTTCCCTGTTTAGTTTTTCAATTAGATAATTTATTTTAGTTGAATTTTCGTAATCTTTTGCTTGTATTAATAAGTTATTGTAGACTTTTTCTATTTTTGTTAAATTTACAGTTAGATAGTGGTATTCAAAATTTGTTGGTATATCCAGTGTTCCTGTTTTAAATATAAGGTAGCCGTTGTTTGCTTTTATAGGGTTTATTTCGATACTTTGTCCGTTAATTGTTACTGTTAGCAAGGTTATTAATATTAGAATTCCCTTCATTAGTTGGTTCCCTGTAATTAATGTATTTACTTGTATTAGTTTTCTTTTTCTTCTTAAACTTTGATTTGTAATGGGTGACTTTTCTACCTCTATTTGTTTCTTCAAAATGTTTTTCATCTAATTGTTTCAAAGTACCTGTTTTTTTGAATGGGTTAGTTGTTTTTGATTTTACTAATGGTGACGCCCTGAATCTTGTATCTATTTCATACTCTTCTCGTGTCTTGTTAAGTTTTTCAATTTGTCTCTTTTTATTTTCTTGTGTGTCATAGTTTGGTGTTCCTGCGTATAAGAATATGTCGGCTGGTGTTCTGTTCGTTGTCTTGTGTTTTGTTTTATGATTATATGTGTATAAAATAATTTCGAATTTTGTTTGTTTATTTTCTATGTTTGAGTCACTGTTAATGATTCGAAGTTTTTCATTGATTGTTTTGTGAAATCTTTCCACGTCTGCAATACCGTTCTTACTTGTAGTTATACTGATGTTTACTTTTTCTGCTTTCAACCATTGTTGTAATGCTGCACATATGAATGCTGAATCTTTGTCTGCTTTAATTTCGATTGGTTTACCCATTAAGTTGAAAATTTTTAAAATAGCACGTTTAGTTTTTAACCAATCTCTGCTGTTAACTTCTACTAATGTTGCAAATTTGGAATATATATCAATACATGATAAAAACTGTTTGTTATCAACTATGTAAAAATCCATTACGTATTTTTCTCTGATAAAATTTGATTCTGGGGTTAACTCGAAACTTAATTTTGTGTTTCTATGTTCTGTTTTTGAAATGTTACATATTTGACATTCATTTATAATATTTTGAATTATATTTTGATAATCTGGGTAATAATAATTTTCTTTAAACCAATTTATTGTTTTTTCTATTCCTGGGTGTAGTAATTCGTTATGATTTGTTAATATTATTTCTTTGAACTCGGCATATGTTTGTAAGTCTTGTAATTTTAAATTACTCTTCATTGCTTTTATTTTGGTTTCTGGATTGATTATTTCTATGTAGGCGTTTTGAAAAATTGGAAAATCATTGTCGTTGTGAAAATATAAGACACTGTTTTTAGTACATAAATATTCTTTTATAATTTCTTTTGCTTTTTCAATAGTCATTTGTGTGTATGTGATTTTTATATTTTTCTTATGAAAGTAATTGGTTACTTCTGTCTTATTGTCCGAACCTTTGATTAATTCAATTTGTCTATTGTAATAATTTAATGGTCTTTCTGTAATCTGAATACAATTTTGATTGTCTTCTTGGGCACTATGTATAGTTGCACAAGTTGTCTCGTTCGACTCTTCTCCTAATAGATTTTCGTCAAGTTGTATACGTGACAATGCATCTGCTACGTGATTTTCTTTACCTGGTACATACTTGATTGTGTAATCGAATTCATTTAACTTTATTTTCCAGCGTTGGAGTTTCATATTGGGTTCTTTTATATTGTTTAACCATACTAATGGTTTATGATCACTTAAAATTTCAAATTGTCTGCCATATAAATAAGTTCTAAATGATTTTGTTGCCCAAACTATTGCTAATAGTTCCTTTTCTATTGCTGAGTAATTTTCCTCATGTTTGTTTAGTGTTCTACTAGCGAAACACACTGGTTTATGATTTTGTGTCAATACTGCTCCTAATGCTACATTGCTAGCATCTGTTGTAAGACAAAATGGTTTATTATAATCTGGATGGATAAGGATTGGGTCTGAAGTTACAAGTAGTTTTAACTTTTCAAAAGCTGCAATATATGATTCCTCTTTTATGTCTATTTTTGCTCCTTTTTTTAGTTTTAATGTCATAGGCTTAACCACGTTTGCGAAATTTGGAATAAATTTTCTATAAAATCCACATAAACCTAAAAATTGTTTAATTTGTGTCGGAGTCTTAGGTATTGGGTAATTTCTAACTGCGATAATTTTATTCGGATTGGCTTTTATCCCTTCAGTAGTAACAATATGTCCTAGGAATTCTGTTTCCTTTTTTAGAAATTCACACTTGTCTAATTTCAATTTTAAGTACGCTTCCCTTAATCTTGTGAATACCTTAGTTAGTGGTAAAATATGTTCTTCCAATGAAGTGAAGTAAATAATAATATCATCTAGATAGACCAAACAACCTTTGTAGATTAAATCTTCCAATAAGTTGTTCATGCAACGTTGAAAAGTTGCTGGTGCATTTTTTAGACCAAACGGCATACGAGTATATTCGTAATGCCCATGTTTAGTGGAAAACGCTGTCTTAGGTATGGATTTTGGATCCATTTGGATTTGGTGATAGCCTTTTGCTAGATCGAGAGTTGTGAAATATTGGCATCGGCCAAGTTTATCTAAAATTTCATCCATTATTGGAATGGGAAATCTATCACTGATTGTGGCTTCGTTTAAGTATCTGTAGTCTATTACTACTCTATATTTTTTCTTACCAGAGGCATCCATCTTTTTTGGAATTACCAAAACTGGTGAATTGTAAGGGGAATAAGATTTTCTTATAATACCCTGCTCTAACATTTCTTTGACTTGTTTGTCAATTTCTTCGTGCTGACTATGCGACAGTGCATACGGTCTCTTATAAATAGCATCTTGATGCCTTGTTATTATCGAGTGTTTTATGGTACTAGTGAAAGTCAAATTGTCGCCTTCGTGGTACTGAATATCTCGAAATTTATGTAATATTTTTGTAACTGCATTTTTCTCTTCCTCATTGAGATGATCTAACCGAAATTCGTTGGATTCTCTTAATTCTTCTTCTATTGCAAATGCTAAATGCAAATCTCTTTCAGAAGGTGGATCTAAACATTCTGGTCCTGTTTCTTCTTCTAAATTAATGTTGGTATCATATTTAAATACGAACCTATATTCTCCTAAAATTACTGCTCCTTCTTCATAATCAAGCTTGGCTTTGCAAGCTTCCAAATAGTTTCTTCCTATTAACATGTCATAATGATTTGAAAATTTATGTAAATAAAATTTTTGTTTTGTCGGATTAAGTTTGCATGTTCCTATTGTTATACTTTCTGTTAATTCAATATTTCCGTTGATTGTGTGAACGTTTAAATGTTCTTTATCGATTTTAAAGTCTAAAAAGTTTTTATTCATAATATTAATAGAAGAACCTGTATCTATTACGCATCTAAGTGGTATATCATTCATAATGATGATTATGAATGGATTTTTGTTCTTTATTGTTCCGAGGCTTGTGCTTGAAAATTTTCGGATGTGTCCATTTTTGACACTCCGCTGTTACTCTCTCTTTGCCTCTTTTGAGGTTGGTTGTTGAAAGGGGGTGCTTGTGCATTATAGTTTCTATTTTGCGAATAGTTCATGGGGTTCTGTTGTCTACCTTGTTGGAATTTGTAATGAAATTCGTTTAATTTTTGTCTGTCTTCCTGTTGGGTGTACTGTCTGTTAGTCTGATTGTAGTGGTTATTTTGATTTCGATAAGGGATGTTATTGTAATTGTTTTGATAGTTATGGTTATGTGATGCTTGGTTAGTGGGGTTATATGTTGGCTTTTGGTTATAATTTTCTTGATACTTTCTACCATGATAGTTTTTTGTTGAATTATTATCTTTATTATCTTTGGGTTTTTCAACCACACTATTTTCATATAAACCTTCCCTTTGAGCTGCTACTTTTAACATGTGGCTAGTTGTTATATCATACCTAGCTAAAATCATGAAAATTCTATCTGGTATTTTTCTTTTTATGACATCTTTAATTGTGTTGTTCATAGCATTTGTGTAGACAATTGTGTTATTGACATTATTATCTAAGGCTAACTTATTAGTAATCGCATATGATTTTTGTTCTAAATCTTCGACAAACTTACGGAGATTCCCTTGGTAACTGGTGTTGTAAAGTTGACGTAAAAGTTCCTCCACCGGCGTCTGTGTGGTGTATTCCTCGATGATGGCTCTTTTTAATTCTCCCCAATTGTTTGCATGTGAAAGTTGTGAAATCCTTTGGGCTTCTCCTATTACCTGCAATTCTATTGCCCCATATAGAATGCTTTGTTGTCGTTGGTTAGTTGTGGGATATAGTTGTAGTATGAACTCCGTCCTCCTGATGAACGCGCTCAATTCTTGCTTGATTCCGGAGAACTGAGGCACTTGCCGGATTTGCGACAATGCCTGGTTCAATTCCGCGTCACTTAATACGACTGCCATTTTTTTCTTTAGTTGTTTTGCTGATTAATTAATTAATTTTTTTTGTAATTTTGTGGTTTTGTATATTTGTTGTTTTGTAACTTTTGTTGTTTTGTAATGTTTGTTGTTTTGTAATGTTTGTTGTTTTGTAACTTTTGTTGTTTTGTAATGTTTGTTGTTTTGTAACTTTTGTTGCTTAATTTAATTAAACACTATTAAATGTGTTAGTTTCACGTTAGGTTCTTTCGCGGATTAGTTTATCGTTAAGTATGGCAAATTTTTTTTTTTTTTGCACTTTACTCTAATCCTACCGGCTGCGCCAATGAAATTGTTAATTGTGTGACAACTTAAAAAAAAACTATTTGTATAGTTTTATTTTATTATAACAATTTTATTTGAGAAATAGAAGTCTAAGTCTAATTACAATGTTAGAGTAACGAAGAGTGACGAAGACCAATTCTAAAACTAACTTCTTAAATTTTCTGTCGTGCAAAGCAAACCTCGGTTTGAGTCTTTGAGTGGAGTCTTTTTTGAGAAAATGCTTATGATTGCAATCCCACGCTTGTGGTTGAGTGAGAGTCACTCCTATCAATTATTTACGTTAGAAAATGCTCATACCGAAATATGCTTAGGTTTACGATCTCACGCTTATGGCGTGATTTTAAAGTTATGTTTATATCTAGTGCGTTTGTGGCATTACGCATGATTTACAAATGTACTTAGGTTCTAGTTTTATGTCTGAACCGTTTCCTGTGTTAGGATTTAGGGTGTAATATGATCAGGGTGCGTGCTTAATGTGTAATGGTGCGATCTTATGTGAAACATATTTGAGGTATCAATATGTATGGATATTAGATATCTCACTATATATATCTCACATTTTAGCAGCTAGAGTCACCAAATTTCTGGGCAAGTAACCGATGACATTCCTCAAAAACTGCATCGAAAGTTTGGATGCCACGCCCACCTCTTCCGCCCCCAGCCACGGATGCCACGGCCACCTATTCCGCCCCCAGCCCCTCTCCAATTATAAACAAAAATGCCTGTATCTTCTACAGTTTTGAAGCTATATCCACCAAAATTGACATGAAGGTAGATGCTGACATTTGACACAGATATGCATAAAAACTTTGGATTCCACGCTCCCAAACAACGGGACATGCCCCACCGCCCTAAAACCGGAAGGCATGTATCTTCGCCAGTTTTTAAGCTAGAGTCACCAAATTCGGTATGAATATTGGTAGTGACATCCGTAACAAATGTGCAATATTGGATGCCACGCCCACTTATACCGCCCACCTAAATATCTTTCTCAGTTTTTGCGCTAGTCTCCATAGAAGGTGCCATCCGCCACAGATATGCATCACAAATCTGAATGTCACGCCTACCCCTTCTGCCTGCCTTTTTATACCCAAAAACCCCATACTTTACAAATACATACAAATTTACATATGTGCTTTGCTTGCTTATTAAAAATTGTATATCAACAATGTTTGTGTGGTACGACGTAACGTCTGAGTTAGATAAGCAGCAAGTAAGCAAATCTACCACTATACAAAGATGTTCAAGATTAATTATTTTCGCGCAAAGGGCTCGATATAAAAAACAAATACAAATTGAATGTATGTACATATGTACATATCTATACAACTTTTTTGCATTAAATATACATACTGCATACATATGAATATATATATATATAAATATATATTAGCTTGCTACAGATACAACAATGCATGCGTGCATTAACCAATATATGCACTTGCATTTTTGTTAATATATATGTATGTAGGTACTAAATAATGAAAAATATACGTACATACATGTGTATGTATGTACATATGTGCATTTGCAACACCAACTAAAGTTACAAATGTCGGCTCGAAAATCATATCGAAACAACAACAATGGCAATAGGTATTTGTGTGTTAAGTTTTGTTTGATAATTAGCAAGTATGTAGATAAAACCACCCCCGTATCATATTCTGGTGTGCAAAACTCTTCTAGGCGCACCAAGTTATGTTTTAATTGTTTTGTTTTAAATTAATGACACAATCAAAAAGAAGCATTGCGTTCCCAACAACAACACTTACAACGACAACAAACGCTTCTTGATTCGAAAATCAATTGTCAAAGGCACAAAGAAGAAAAGAAAGACTCATGTGTTTTGTTTTTTTAAACTCACTCGCGGTCAAACTCCCAGCTTGTGTTTTTATGTACATGATTACATTTTCTTAAGCTTCTATTTGTTGGTGCGTTTGTTTTTGCACTGTATATACATATATTTGCACTTGCATTGTTTGTTGTATACATGTATGTACAAAAGAATGTTAAATGTACGTACATACATGTGTATGTATGTACATATGTACAAATGTGCATTTGCAACACCAACCAAAGTTACAAATGTCTGCTCGAAAATTATATCGAAACAACAACAATGGCAATAGGTATTTGTGTGTTAAGTTTTGTTTGATAATTAGCAAGTATGTAGGTAAAACCAATCGCGAAACATATTTTGGTGTACAAAACCAAATTATGTTTTAATTGATTTGTTTTAAATCAATGCTACCAACAAAAAGAAGCAGCAACAACACTTACAACAACAACAAACGCTGCTGGGGTCGTAAATCAATTGTCATGGGCACAAAGAAGAAAAGAAAAAAACTCATGTGTTTTGATTTTGTCAACTCGTATATATGTATATTAGCTTGCTACAGATACAACAATGTATGCGTGCATTAACCAATATATGCACTTGCATTTTTGTTAATATATATGTATGTAGGTACTAAATAATGAAAAATATACGTACATACATGTGTATGTATGTACATATGTGCATTTGCAACACCAACTAAAGTTACAAATGTCAATTTGAAAATTATATCAAAACAACAATGGCAATAGGTACACTTGGCCCTCGCTTAACACGAACTCTTTTAGCACTAACTCGGTCTCACACGGTTGCAAATTTGCACCCATTCCCCCTTTAACACGCTAAAAACCTCGTTCTTACACGATTGCAAAATATCGATATGTATTTTTTTTACTGCGTTTATCACGTTAGTGCCTTTGTGCCTGTGTCATACGCATGGGTTACTTGTCGAAAAAGGGAAATCCCACATATAATCTGTCAGATGTACGCGTGTTGTAGTAGGTGCAAAAATCTTGAGCTTTGCAGACGCGTAAATAAAAAGTCAAAGATTTTGTGGTAAGTACAGCTTGATTAAATCAAAGAGTGAATACACAATGAAACTAAATTAGTTTCAGCTTTTACAATGGCAGAAAAAAAGGAACAGGGCTCCTTTAAAACGAAAAGTCATTTCTATAGAAACAAAAATACAAATTCTAAACCGTTTAGACAATGGGCAAACTGCCACGGATATTGCAAGAAGCCTTGATTTAAATGAGGCAACAGTTCGCACTATCAAAAGGAATGAAACTGAAATACGACGTGCAGCCTTGGGTTATCTATCTCTACAAAATTTACCAGTAGAACACGTGCACCAATTTTAGAGAAAATGGAAAGAGCACTTAGCATTTGGATTGACGACAGCTACGAAAAAAAGATCCCTTTAAGTCAGCGGATCATTCAAGAAAAGGCACTCAGGATTTATGGACTGCTCTAGCGAAATGGAGAGCCGTCTTCCAGCATAGATGTTGTTGCTAGTAATGGATGGTTCGACAAATTTAAAAAAAGGTTCTCCATTCATAACCTCAAATTTAAGGGCGAAGCGGCATCGGCCGATGATGGAGCTGCTACCACATACCCAGAAGAAATTCAGGGGTTCATTAAAGAAGAGGAATTCCTGCCCGACCAAGTTTTTAATGCGGATGAAACTGGACTTTGCTGGAAAAAAATGCCAAGTCGAACTTTTTTATCAAAGAATGAAAAAGTAGCTCCCGGCTTTAAGGCACAAAAAGATCGTTTAACACTTTTGCTGTGTAGTAATGCATCAGGCGACTTTCAAGTAAAGCCAATGCTTG
This sequence comes from Scaptomyza pallida, assembly GCA_018152965.1. Taxonomy (NCBI): domain Eukaryota; kingdom Metazoa; phylum Arthropoda; class Insecta; order Diptera; family Drosophilidae; genus Scaptomyza; species Scaptomyza pallida. Next base: position 323,075 of record JAECXP010000228.1, on the reverse strand, counting down.
TTTATAAATCTTTCAATCCCCGTGCGTTTAAAGGGATAGACAAGAGCAAATTACCTGTTTACTGGAAAGCAAACTCCAAAGCTTGGGTAACTGCAGAATTATTTAAAGACTGGTTCTTGAATTGTTTTGTACCTGAGGTTAAAAAATATTTAAAAAAAAAAGAATTTACAGTTTAAAGCACTATTATTATTGGACAATGCCCCAGGACATCCAAAAGATTTAACCCATCCGAATGTCAAAATAAAATTTCTTCCACCTAATACAACATCACTTCTGCAGCCAATGGATCAGGGTATAATTTACACTTTCAAGACATACTACATCAGGCGCTCTATACGCTGGATTTTGGATACAACTGAAACTGACTCCATCGATGTAACCAGTGCTTGGAAGAAATTTTCTATTAAAGATAGCCTTGAGTTGGTAAACTTATCTTTAAAAGAGATAAATGTGTCAACATTAAATAGATGCTGGAGGAAATTATGGCCAGAGGTTGTTAGAAGCAATGAAATAGAAGTGCCAAAACGTGGATTCCAGGATATATTGGACCTTGCTCACTTGATTGAAGGTGAAGGTTTCGACGACATGGCAAATGATGATTTGCAAGAGTTGTTTGTAGATAATGAAATCGATGACGAATCATTGCTTGAGATTGCTGTGAATGAAGCAAACAATTCGAAATCAGATGACAGCAGCTCTGAAGAAACCGTTAATAGTTTAACAATAGAAAAGCTCCAAGAAGGATTCGCATATGCTAGCAACTTAGAATCGTGCTTTATAAATGCAGATCCGGTCATCGAACGACGACTTAAGTTTAAGAACGATTTGGAAAAAATACTTATGCCTTATAAGGAGTGCTATAAAGAAGCATTAAAGGTTACAAAACAGTCGAAAACATGCTAAAATAAACTGGCTCAAACAATGAATGATATTAATAGAATAAAATGATCTCCTTTGTTTTTACCATTTTTAAGTTTAACCTATTAATTAATTATTAATTACATGAAGCCACTTTTTTAGTTAAATATTAACTTTTAATTTGTAAAATAAAACTTTAATAAAAACCGACCAAATTTGAACAATCAAAAATTTTAATTGCTGCCAGTTTTGAATTTTGAGAACGTAACCCCTTATTTTGTACTGAATCCATGTTTCGCTTAACACGATTTCGCTTAACACGACATTTTCTAGGAACGTAACCCCCGTGTTAAGCGAGGGCCAAGTGTATTTGTGTGTTAAGTTTTGTTTGATAATTAGCAAGTATGTAGATAAGACCACTCGCGCAACATATTCTGGTGTACAAAACCAAATTATGTTTTAATTGATTTGTTTTAAATCAATGATACCAACAAAAAGAAGCAACAACAACACTTACAACAACAACAAACGCTGCTGGGGTCGTAAATCAATTGTCATGGGCACAAAGAAGAAAAGAAAAAAACTCATGTGTTTTGATTTAGTCAACTCGTATATATGTATACTAGTAAGTGACCCGCTTGCTTCGCTGCGCCAATAGTTTTTCAAAATTTTAATATATATAAAATAAATTAGTTAATGTTTAACAACATATTAGCAAAATATTTAATATTCTCTTTTTCACGCTACTATTGAGGTTAAGAATCAGACTCGTCATTTTACTTTGATACCAAAGGTATCATATTATATTGGGCTTATGCAATGTCCGTCAAGGTGTCTGTCCGTCCGTCCGTCCGCCCGTCCGCTTGAGCGCAACTTTTTCAACACCCTTAAAGCTAGAGCTTTGCAACTTTGCGAACATCTTGGTCAATACCTTCGTCAGAAAAAGTGTTAAATTTGGCTCTGCGACCTCAGGGGCCTGAGAAATCGATAACAAATCGATACCCCTCGATGTGCAAATCGATCAAACATATATATGTCCCACATTTTAGAAGCTATAGTCACCAAATTAAGGGGCAAGATAGCCGATGGCATTCCTCAAAAAACTACATAAAAAGTTTGGATGCCACGCCCACCTCTTCCGCCCCCAGGCCCCCCTTCAGTTATAATCGAAAATGACTGTATTTCCCACAGTTTTAAAGCTATACTCACAAAATTTGATGGGAAGGTAGATGCTGAAGTCTAACAAAACTATGCATCAAAACGCCACGCCCCCACTGATACCGTCCACCTTCGAAAATCCGAAATTTCTATACCTTTCACCAAACTTGTTCTATATATATAGATAAGCACGCTCCATAACATAAGTGTATGGGAGGTGCCCCAAGGAGTTGTCGGATCGGGTCCAAATTTTGCATCCATAAATTTTTTACACGCCTCCATGTCCTGACCAAGTTTTGTAATAATTGATTAATTTTAAAGCATAGCTCTAGTACAAAAAATGGGAAAAAAAAGGGCTTAAGTGTTCAGGAGGTACTTGAAGGAGTGATCCAAATTAAAAATCCTTTCTTAGTGCTCACTTTCAATCTGAATGGAAAATTTGGTGAAAATTTCAGCCTTCTAGCTCTTATCGTTTAGGCTGTGGGTCTCTCAACAATCAGTCAGTCAGGACAAACTCTTTTATATATATAGATAAGCACGCTCCATAACATTAGTGTATGGGAGGTGCCCCAAGGAGTTGTCGGATCGGGTCTAAATTTTGCATCCATAAATTTTTTACACGCCTCCATGTCCTGACCAAGTTTTGTAATAATTGATTAATTTTAAAGCATAGCTCTAGTACAAAAGTTGGGAAAAAAAAGGGCTTAAGTGTTCAGGAGGTACTTGAAGGAGTGATCCAAATTAAAAATCCTTTCTTAGTGCTCACTTTCAATCTGAATGGAAAATTTGGTGAAAATTTCAGCCTTCTAGCTCTTATCGTTTAGGCTGTGGGTCTCTCAACAATCAGTCAGTCAGGACAAACTCTTTTATATATATAGATAAGCACCCATAATTTTTTTACACGCCTCCATGTCGTGACCAAGTTTTGTAAGAATTGATTAATTCTAAAGCATAGCTCTAGTACAAAAGTTGGGAAAAAAAGGACTTAAGTGCTTAGGAGGTACTCGAAGGAGTGGTCCAAATTCAAAATCCTTTCTTAGTGCTCACTTTCAACCTGATTGGAATATTTGGTGAAAATTTCAGCCTTCTAGCTCTTTTCGTTTAGGCTGTGGGTCTCTCAACAATCAGTTAGGACAAACTATTTTATATATATAGATTAGCTTGCTACAGATACAACAATGTATGCGTGCATTAACCAATATATGCACTTGCATTTTTGTTAATACATATGTATGCAGGTACTAAATAATGATAAATGCACGTACATACATGTGTATGTATGTACATATGTGCATTTGCAACACCAACTAAAGTTACAAATGTCAGTTTGAAAATAATATCAAAACAACAATGGCAATAGGTATTTGTGTGTTAAGTTTTGTTTGATAATTAGCAAGTATGTAGATAAGACCACTCGCGTAACATATTCTGGTGTACAAAACCAAATTATGTTTTAATTGATTTGTTTTAAATCAATGATACCAACAAAAAGAAGCATTGCGAGCCCAACAACAACACTTACTAACAACAACAACAACAAATCTTACTTGATTCGAAAAACAATTGTCAAAGGCACAAAGAAGAAAAGAGAATAACGGAGACACATCTACAGACGGCAGAAGTGGAATGGGTGATTTGTTTTGTTTTTGTAAATTCGGCCGCAATAGCTTGTGCGCAGACGGCAGTAGTGGAATGGATCATGTATTTTTTTTTTGTACACACGGCGGCGTTTAAACTCACAGCTTGTGCGACAGTGAGGCGCCAGAATGGTGGAATGAGGTAAAGTGATTAATGCAATTAGATTTTGGGAGGTACTCGAAGGGGTGGTCCAAATTAAAAATCCTTTTTTAGTGCTCACTTTCAACCTGAATGGAATATTTGGTGAAAATTTCAGCCTTCTAGCTCTTTTCGTCTAGGCTGTGGGCCTCTCAACAATCAGGACAAACTATTTTATATATATAGATTAATATATATGTATGTACTAATAATGAAAAATGCACGTAAATACATGTGTATGTATGTACATATGTGCATTTGCAACACCAACTAAAGTTACAAATGTCAGTTTGAAAATTATATCAAAACAACAATGGCAATAGGTATTTGTGTGTTAAGTTTTGTTTAATAATTAGCAAGTATGTAGGTAAAACCAATCGCGTAACATATTCTGGTGTACAAAACCAAATTATGTTTTAATTGATTTGTTTTAAATCAATGATACCAACAAAAAGAGGCATTGCGTTCCCAACAACAACACTTACAACAACAACAGATATGCATCAAAAATTTGAATGTCACGCCTACCCCTTCTGCCTGCCTTTTTATACCATACTTTACAAATACATACAAACTTACATATGTTCTTTGCTTGCTTATTAAAAATTGTATATCAACAATGTTTGTGTGGTACGACGTTACGTCTGAGTTAGATAAGCAGCAAGTAAGCAAATCTTCCACTATACAAAGATGTTCAAGATTAATTATTTTCGCGCAAAGGGCTCGATATAAAAAACAAATACAAATTGAATGTATGTACATATGTACATATCTTTACAACTTTTTTGCATTAAATATACATACTGCATACATATGTATATATATATATATGTATATTAGCTTGCTACAGATACAACAATGTATGCGTGCACTAACCAATATATGCACTTGCATTTTTGTTAATATATATGTATGTAGGTACTAAATAATGAAAAATAATCGTACATACATGTGTATGTATGTACATATGTGCATTTGCAACACCAACTAAAGTTACAAATGTCAGTTTGAAAATTATATCAAAACAACAATGGCAATAGGTATTTGTGTGTTAAGTTTTGTTTGATAATTAGCAAGTATGTAGGTAAAACCAATCGCGTAACATATTCTGGTGTACAAAAGCAAATTATGTTTTAATTGATTTGTTTTAAATCAATGATACCAACAAAAAGAAGCAACAACAACACTTACAACAACAACAACAAATGCTACTTGATTCGAAAAACAATTGTCAAAGGCACAAAGAAGAAAAGAGAATAAGGGAGACACATCTACAGACGGCAGAAGTGGAATGGGTGATTTGTTTTGTTTTTGTGTATAATCGGCCGCAATAGCTTGTGGGCAGACGGCAGTAGTGGAGTGGGTTTTTTTTTTTTTTTTAAACCTCGGCGGCGTTGAAACTCACAGCTTGTGCGACAATGAGGCGCCAGAGTGGTGGAATGAGGTAAAGTGATTAATGCAATAAATTGATTTGTTCCAAATTTGTTCCAAATTAAAAATTCTTTCTTAGTGCTCACTTTCAAGCTGCATGAAATATTATGTGAAAACTTCAGCCTTCTAGCTCTTATCGTTTAGGCTGTGGGCCTCTCAACAATCAGTCAGTCAGTCAGTCAGTCAGGACAAACTATTTTATATATATAGACTAGTAAGTGCCCCGCTTGCTTCGCTACGCCGATAGTTTTTACAAAATTTTAGCAATACATATAAAATGAATAAGTTAGTTAATGTCTAACAACATATTAGCAAAGTATTAAATATTCTCTTTTTCACGCCACCATTGAGTCAGAATCAGAATCAGACGCGTCGATATTTTTTGATACCAAAGGTATCATATTATATTGGGTTTATGCAATGTCCGTCAAGGTGTCTGTCCGTCCGTCCACCCGTCCGTCCGTTTGAACGCAACTTTTTTCAACACGCTTAAAGTTAGAGCTTTGCAACTTTGCAAATATCTTGGTACATACCTTCGTCAGAAAAAGTGTTAAATTTGGCTCTACGACCTCAGGGGCCTGGGAAATCGATAACAAATCGATACTTCGATGTGCAAGACGATGAAACACATATATATAATGAAATTGTTAATTGTGTGACAACTTAAAAAAAACTATTTGTATAGTTTTATTTTATTATAACAATTTTATTTGAGAAATAGAAGTCTAAGTCTAATTACAATGTTAGAGTAATATTAAAGTGAACACGATGTTCATTGACGAAGACCAATTCTAAAACTAACTTCTTAAATTTTCTGTCGTGCAAAGCAAACCTCGGTTTGAGTCTTTGAGTGGAGTCTTTTTGAGAAAATGCTTATGATTGCAATCCCACGCTTGTGGTTGAGTGAGAGTCACTCCTATCAATTATTTACGTTAGAAAATGCTCATACCGAAATATGCTTAGGTTTACGATCTCACGCTTATGGCGTGATTTTAAAGTTATGTTTATGTCTAGTGCGTTTGTGGCATTACGCATGATTTACAAATGTACTTAGGTTCTAGTTTTATGTCTGAACCGTTTCCTGTGTTAGGATTTAGGGTGTAATATGATCAGGGTGCGTGCTTAATGTGTAATGGTGCGATCTTATGTGAAACATATTTGAGGTATCAATATGTATGGATATTAGATATCTCACTCGCCCACACTTAGAAATTTGCGTCACGTTAATTTGTTCCTATTTTAGGATACAAGGCGGGTTGATCTTGTTCGACATTCGGTAATTCAAGTTGGTCATTACTTATTTCCTGTTCTTTAGGTTTACTATATTTTACAATAAGTGTTTTAGGTAGGCTTTTGAACTTATAGATTAAGTATAATAGTATGCTTAATATCGTAATTGTTAATAATGTAAATGTTACTGTTTGAAATGTATTATAATATTTTGTGTGTTGCAATATTAATTCTTTAGTTTGGATATAAGACAATGGTTCAAGTTTAGTTACGTTATTGCTTACATAGATATTTTGTGTGAAGTCTAATCTTGAATTGATTATTGAAATTTTATTTATTTGCAGTTCACAATTATAAATTTTTATAATATTATTTCCTTTAATTTTAATTACATTGTTCATACAATTTTGATTGATGATTGATTCAGGAAAATTCCAAGTTAATACAATGTTTGGTTCTACATAATTTGTTTGAAAATTCTTACTTGTTTTAGTGTATTTGCATTCTGTTTTCGTTTGTTTAACAATTCCTATTATACAATTATTCATTATTTGTTTTTTTGTAGTTGTGCCATATACTTTATTATTATTTATAAAATATTTTTCTTGAATATTTTCTGTTAAAATATTATCATTCTCATCTGGGTAAGGTATTATTTCGAAAATAGGTGTTTTACTAATTATTTGTGGAATATGTGATATTATGTAAATTTCTTTCGTATCAGTTTTTAACCAAGTGGATGTTTTAATATTAAGAATTTTTTCTGGTGTAACATGCAATAAGTAATCGTGTTTTAGTAATTTAGGGTTGAAAATTCCTAATCTTGTTAGTTGCATTCCCATTTCTATGTCTTCTATATATTCGGTAAAATGTTCTAAATTGAAAATTAGTAAATCGAATTTCTTGTGTTTTTCTTCTTTTGTTTTAAATGTATTCATGGTCTCAATTGCTTTGTTAATAGTTTCTATTACTTTGTTTAATTCATTGACTTGAACGCTATTTTCTGCTAAGTTACTTATTTTTTGTTCTAGTTCGTCTTTGTCATCTGTGTCTAATGTTCCGAATAAGTATTTGTATGTTTTGCCTACTAAGTTTATTAGTCCTCTCTTTTGTCTTTTAATAATAGTTATCCCGTTCATTTCCCTGTTTAGTTTTTCAATTAGATAATTTATTTTAGTTGAATTTTCGTAATCTTTTGCTTGTATTAATAAGTTATTGTAGACTTTTTCTATTTTTGTTAAATTTACAGTTAGATAGTGGTATTCAAAATTTGTTGGTATATCCAGTGTTCCTGTTTTAAATATAAGGTAGCCGTTGTTTGCTTTTATAGGGTTTATTTCGATACTTTGTCCGTTAATTGTTACTGTTAGCAAGGTTATTAATATTAGAATTCCCTTCATTAGTTGGTTCCCTGTAATTAATGTATTTACTTGTATTAGTTTTCTTTTTCTTCTTAAACTTTGATTTGTAATGGGTGACTTTTCTACCTCTATTGTTTCTTCAAAATGTTTTTCATCTAATTGTTTCAAGTACCTGTTTTTTTGAATGGGTTAGTTGTTTTTGATTTTACTAATGGTGATGCCCTGAATCTTGTATCTATTTCATACTCTTCTCGTGTCTTGTTAAGTTTTTCAATTTGTCTCTTTTTATTTTCTTGTGTGTCATAGTTTGGTGTTCCTGCGTATAAGAATATGTCGGCTGGTGTTCTGTTCGTTGTCTTGTGTTTTGTTTTATGATTATATGTGTATAAAATAATTTCGAATTTTGTTTGTTTATTTTCTATGTTTGAGTCACTGTTAATGATTCGAAGTTTTTCATTGATTGTTTTGTGAAATCTTTCCACGTCTGCAATACCGTTCTTACTTGTAGTTATACTGATGTTTACTTTTTCTGCTTTCAACCATTGTTGTAATGCTGCACATATGAATGCTGAATCTTTGTCTGCTTTAATTTCGATTGGTTTACCCATTAAGTTGAAAATTTTTAAAATAGCACGTTTAGTTTCTAACCAATCTCTGCTGTTAACTTCTACTAATGTTGCAAATTTGGAATATATATCAATACATGATAAAAACTGTTTGTTATCAACTATGTAAAAATCCATTACGTATTTTTCTCTGATAAAATTTGATTCTGGGGTTAACTCGAAACTTAATTTTGTGTTTCTATGTTCTGTTTTTGAAATGTTACATATTTGACATTCATTTATAATATTTTGAATTATATTTTGATAATCTGGGTAATAATAATTTTCTTTAAACCAATTTATTGTTTTTTCTATTCCTGGGTGTAGTAATTCGTTATGATTTGTTAATATTATTTCTTTGAACTCGGCATATGTTTGTAAGTCTTGTAATTTTAAATTACTCTTCATTGCTTTTATTTTGGTTTCTGGATTGATTATTTCTATGTAGGCGTTTTGAAAAATTGGAAAATCATTCTCGTTGTGAAAATATAAGACACTGTTTTTAGTACATAAATATTCTTTTATAATTTCTTTTGCTTTTTCAATAGTCATTTGTGTGTATGTGATTTTTATATTTTTCTTATGAAAGTAATTGGTTACTTCTGTCTTATTGTCCGAACCTTTGATTAATTCAATTTGTCTATTGTAATAATTTAATGGTCTTTCTGTAATCTGAATACAATTTTGATTGTCTTCTTGGGCACTATGTATAGTTGCACAAGTTGTCTCGTTCGACTCTTCTCCTAATAGATTTTCGTCAAGTTGTATACGTGACAATGCATCTGCTACGTGATTTTCTTTACCTGGTACATACTTGATTGTGTAATCGAATTCATTTAACTTTATTTTCCAGCGTTGGAGTTTCATATTGGGTTCTTTTATATTGTTTAACCACACTAATGGTTTATGATCACTTAAAATTTCAAATTGTCTGCCATATAAATAAGTTCTAAATGTTTTTGTTGCCCAAACTATTGCTAATAGTTCCTTTTCTATTGCTGAGTAATTTTCCTCATGTTTGTTTAGTGTTCTACTAGCGAAACACACTGGTTTATGATTTTGTGTCAATACTGCTCCTAATGCTACATTGCTAGCATCTGTTGTAAGACAAAATGGTTTATTATAATCTGGATGGGTAAGGATTGGGTCTGAAGTTACAAGTAGTTTTAACTTTTCAAAAGCTGCAATATATGATTCCTCTTTTATGCCTATTTTTGCTCCTTTTTTTAGTTTTAATGTCATAGGCTTAACCACGTTTGCGAAATTTGGAATAAATTTTCTATAAAATCCACATAAACCTAAAAATTGTTTAATTTGTGTCGGAGTCTTAGGTATTGGGTAATTTCTAACTGCGATAATTTTATTCGGATTGGCTTTTATCCCTTCAGTAGTAACAATATGTCCTAGGAATTCTGTTTCCTTTTTTAGAAATTCACACTTGTCTAATTGCAATTTTAAGTTGGCTTCCCTTAATCTTGTGAATACCTTAGTTAGTGATAAAATATGTTCCTCCAATGAAGTGGAGTAAATAATAATATCATCTAGATAGACCAAACAACCTTTGTAGATTAAATCTTCCAATAAGTTGTTCATGCAACGTTGAAAAGTTGCTGGTGCATTTTTTAGACCAAACGGCATACGAGTATATTCGTAATGCCCATGTTTAGTGGAAAACGCTGTCTTAGGTATGGATTTTGGATCCATTTGGATTTGGTGATAGCCTTTTGCTAGATCGAGAGTTGTGAAATATTGGCATCGGCCAAGTTTATCTAAAATTTCATCCATTATTGGAATGGGAAATCTATCACTGATTGTGGCTTCGTTTAAGTATCTGTAGTCTATTACTACTCTATATTTTTTCTTACCAGAGGCATCCATCTTTTTTGGAATTACCAAAACTGGTGAATTGTAAGGGGAATAAGATTTTCTTATAATACCCTGCTCTAACATTTCTTTGACTTGTTTGTCAATTTCTTCGTGCTGACTATGCGACAGTGCATACGGTCTCTTATAAATAGCATCTTGATGCCTTGTTATTATCGAGTGTTTTATGGTACTAGTGAAAGTCAAATTGTCGCCTTCGTGGTACTGAATATCTCGAAATTTATGTAATATTTTTGTAACTGCATTTTTCTCTTTCTCATTGAGATGATCTAACCGAAATTCGTTGGATTCTCTTAATTCTTCTTCTATTGCAAATGCTAAATGCAAATCTCTTTCAGAAGGTGGATCTAAACATTCTGGTCCTGTTTCTTCTTCTAAATTAATGTTGGTATCATATTTTTTAAATACGAACCTATATTCTCCTAAAATTACTGCTCCTTCTTCATAATCAAGCTTGGCTTTGCAAGCTTCCAAATAGTTTCTTCCTATTAACATGTCATAATGATTTGAAAATTTATGTAAATAAAATTTTTGTTTTGTCGGATTAAGTTTGCATGTGCCTATTGTTATACTTTCTGTTAATTCAATATTTCCGTTGATTGTGTGAACGTTTAAATGTTCTTTATCGATTTTAAAGTCTAAAAAGTTTTTATTCATAATATTAATAGAAGAACCTGTATCTATTACGCATCTAAGTGGTATATCATTCATAATGATGATTATGAATGGATTTTTGTTCTTTATTGTTCCGAGGCTTGTGCTTGAAAATTTTCGGATGTGTCCATTTTTGACACTCCGCTGTTACTCTCTCTTTGCCTCTTTTGAGGTTGGTTGTTGAAAGGGGGTGCTTGTGCATTATAGTTTCTATTTTGCGAATAGTTCATGGGGTTCTGTTGTCTACCTTGTTGGAGTTTGTAATGAAATTCGTTTAATTTTTGTCTGTCTTCCTGTTGGGTGTACTGTCTGTTAGTCTGATTGTAGTGGTTATTTTGATTTCGATAAGGGGTGTTATTGTAATTGTTTTGATAGTTATGGTTATGTGATGCTTGGTTAGTGGGGTTATATGTTGGCTTTTGGTTATAATTTTCTTGATACTTTCTACCATGATAGTTTTTTGTTGAATTATTATCTTTATTATCTTTGGGTTTTTCAACCACACTATTTTCATATAAACCTTCCCTTTGAGCTGCTACTTTTAACATGTGGCTAGTTGTTATATCATACCTAGCTAAAATGAAAATTCTATCTGGTATTTTTCTTTTTATGACATCTTTAATTGTGTTGTTCATAGCATTTGTGTAGACAATTGTGTTATTGACATTATTATCTAAGGCTAACTTATTAGTAATCGCATATGATTTTTGTTCTAAATCTTCGACAAACTTACGGAGATTCCCTTGGTAACTGGTGTTGTAACGTAAAAGTGTTGACGTAAAAGTTCCTCCACCGGCGTCTGTGTGGTGTATTCCTCGATGATGGCTCTTTTTAATTCTCCCCAATTGTTTGCATGTGAAAGTTGTGAAATCCTTTGGGCTTCTCCTATTACCTGCAATTCTATTGCCCCATATAGAATGCTTTGTTGTCGTTGGTTAGTTGTTGGATATAGTTGTAGTATGAACTCCGTCCTCCTGATGAACGCGCTCAGTTCTTGCTTGATTCCGGAGAACTGAGGCACTTGCCGGATTTGCGACAATGCCTGGTTCAATTCCGCGTCACTTAATACGACTGCCATTTTTTTCTTTAGTTGTTTTGCTGATTAATTAATTAATTTTTTTTTGTAATTTTGTGGTTTTGTATTTTTGTTGTTTTGTAACTTTTGTTGTTTTGTAATGTTTGTTGTTTTGTAATGTTTGTTGTTTTGTAACTTTTGTTGTTTTGTAATGTTTGTTGTTTTGTATCTTTTGTTGCTTAATTTAATTAAACACTAATAAATGTGTTAGTTTCACGTTAGGTTCTTTCGCGGATTAGTTTATCGTTAAGTATCGCAAATTTTTTTTTTTTTTCTCTTCACACTCTAATCCTACCGGCTGCGCCAATGAAATTGTTAATTGTGTGACAACTTAAAAAAAAACTATTTGTATAGTTTTATTTTATTATAACAATTTTATTTGAGAAATAGAAGTCTAAGTCTAATTACAATGTTAGAGTAATATTAAAGTGAACACGATGTTCATTGACGAAGACCAATTCTAAAACTAACTTCTTAAATTTTCTGTCGTGCAAAGCAAACCTCGGTTTGAGTATTTGAGTGGAGTCTTTTTTGAGAAAATGCTTATGATTGCAATCCCACGCTTGTGGTTGCGTGAGAGTCACTCCTATCAATTATTTACGTTAGAAAATGCTCATACCGAAATATGCTTAGGTTTACGATCTCACGCTTATGGCGTGATTTTAAAGTTATGTTTATGTCTAGTGCGTTTGTGGCATTACGCATGATTTACAAATGTACTTAGGTTCTAGTTTTATGTCTGAACCGTTTCCTGTGTTAGGATTTAGGGTGTAATATGATCAGGGTGCGTGCTTAATGTGTAATGGTGCGATCTTATGTGAAACATATTTGAGGTATCAATATGTATGGATATTAGATATCTCACTATATATATCTCACATTTTAGCAGCTAGAGTCACCAAATTTCTGGGCAAGATAGCGGATGACATTCCTCAAAAACTGCATCGAAAGTTTGGATGCCACGCCCACCTCTTCCGCCCCCAGCCACGGATGCCACGGCCACCTATTCCGCCCCCAGCCCCTCTCCAATTATAAACAAAAAT